>ML994615.1:1429234-1919672 GCA_010093925.1 Zopfia rhizophila CBS 207.26
ATCGGACGACAACATAGTCAAGCTGTGGGATGCCGGTACGGGAGCGGTGCTACAGACGCTCGAGGGCCATTCGAGGTCGGTTAGAGCCGTAGCCTTCTCGCCGGACGGCAAGGTGCTGGTGTCGGGATCGGGCGACAAGACAGTCAAGCTGTGGGATGCCGGTACGGGAGCGGTGCTGCAGATGCTCGAGGGCCATTCTTATAAGAGAGTCAACACCGTTGCTCTCACCCTTTCATTCTCAGAGGATGGGACGTTGCTCCAAACTGACAGGGAGGTATTACATACCACGTCTCTTTCCCCTAGCGGAGTCCTTTCTCGACCAAGCCCCTCATATGCTATATTCGTGAAGGAGCAATGGGTCCGTTGGGGCGTAGAAGATATGCTTTGGCTGCCTCCCGAGTATCGGCCGAGTTGCACTGCTGTTTATGGGAGTGTTGTCGCTCTTGGGTGTTCCTCAGGGCGCTTGTTAATCTTGGAATTCGCTTTTTGGGTTCCCTAGGCCTCCTCCCCGCCCACCTCCTTTGCGGTCGACTCCTTTTTACATTTGTGAGCGGCGAGAGCGGCAAGTCTTATAAATGGTATGAGACTAGAAATTCATCTGCTTTGAATCAATGACTACTATGCTTTATACAGGTGGATATCGTCATAGGAGCTAAGGTATGTGAGTGGCAAAGCAATTAGGACGGCGGCTCTTAAAGAGTTAAAGAAATCAGACGTGCGTGGTGGAGCAAACAAAAGCTAGATCTGAGGCTGTCGTCTCGTAAGTATTATTAATTTCCCTCTGTGTGGGACCGAGGATTAGTGCCATTAAGAGTAATAATACCATAAAATTGGAATTTAAGTGCTCAGTGCGTATTGTCGCAGTTTAGTCTATTTAACCGCATATGGGTTACCTTGGGCAAAATCGCCTTGGCAAAGAGTGGGAAATTTCTCAACTATTTCGATGTGCAACGATTCATATGATGTAGAGACTTTAGTAGTTGTACCTAATCCTACTATACCGTTTAATTGTACGGCTTGACTAGTATGTTCAGTCAGAGTGATGCTTGTAACTTGACAGACTTATGTCACCAAATAGTGCCTCGTCATCTGTCTACAATCAGCTGTCACCGAGTAGCGCTCTTGTCATCAAGAAGTGCCCTCGCCGTCTCTCACATCTGACCCTCATGGCGTCAGCAGATTGCGTACTCTCCTACGTACGCTGTTACGTACCGTCCTCTCTACTGTGTATTTAAATCGACTTTTCACTCATTCAATAGATCATGGGTTGCTATATTGATTCCCTACACTCGGTTACATCAGCCCTTCCTACGTCAGCTGTCTACTAGTCTTCTATGTACTATCTTACGTACTATCCACCTCTATTGTGTATTTAGATCGACCCTTTACTCATTCAATTAATCAGGGGGTTGCTGCTACATTGATTTCCTACGCTCAATAACAACTTAACCTGACTCACAGTGTAACCGAGTGCTGGACTCTCAGGTAGCATCATTGCTTGTTGTAACCGAGCAAATACTCGATTGTTTCGTTCCACAGTTGTTTTCATTCCGTTGTCATCAGGAGATTGCGAATCCTCCCTTCTCAACGTCAGGAGGTTAGGAATCCTCATTCCAGTTCATCTCGCTTGTTATTTAA
Organism: Zopfia rhizophila CBS 207.26; assembly: GCA_010093925.1. Lineage (NCBI taxonomy): Eukaryota > Fungi > Ascomycota > Dothideomycetes > Zopfiaceae > Zopfia > Zopfia rhizophila. Next base: position 1,430,873 of record ML994615.1, read on the forward strand.
GTAGGATAGCCATCCTTAGTTTTCAAGGGAGTAGGTTGATCATGACTTTACTCCAGTGCGCTCAGTAATACACAGAGCCCCTAGGTTTTCAATCTGAGTCATTATAAGTTCGTTCTACAGCTTCGATGAGAGCAATGTGACATCATTGGAGATTCTCAATAACATATTTGGATTAAGTTGACGGTAAGCCCAGGAAAGAGATTTGAGGTTCTAACATAGAATTGATTTTATTTCAGAGACAGTTTCGATTAAATTTGCACTGTCTAAAGATTTGTTCCTCTTAAGCTATGAGTAGTAGGTAATGGAAACAACGTACCATTTCGCTCAGAATTGTCAACGAGGTATTTTGGTAAAATATAATCCTTCAATAGTAGAAAAAGCTCGGAGAGTTCTTTCGATAGCAGTGAAGCTACGTCTTGGAATCTAGGGCTATGTATAAACGGCTTAATTACTCTAATCAATCGCTCGTCAGCTAGATATTCTGACCGGACGCAGGGAAAAGATGTAGCAGCAGCCTCATAAATTGAAACTAAGGATAGCTATCCTACTTAAATAATGATCTTGTAAATGTCGATAGGGGGATCGATAGGAGACGATCGACAAGGGACGATCGTCAGGAGAGGATCGTCAGGAGGATCAACAGGAGAGCTCAGTATACAAGCAATGGTGCTACCTGAGAGGCCAGCACTCGGTTACAGATATGCCACGATACTCGTGCCAATGCCCACACTATCCATCTAGGCGTATACTACAAAGTGCCGGACGGAGTGCCAAATCGAGTCAATGTCGACTGAAGGTGGTTGAAGTCTATTAGTGAAAGTTGGGTTGATGGTTGCTTCCGACAAGACTGAGCTGACGTCTTGAGAACATGGAGAGGGGAATTATCAGCTACTCAGCTGCAGCCTGATACATGGCCGCCATACAGCTTATGCATTCTGCAATTGGACGAATTGATCTCAGGCTTAAGAAGAAGGCGTACACAAGGCAGATTAGCAGCATAGCTTGAGGAGTGGCGATAGGGAACACCTATCATCCGACGAGTAGTCAGAATTATTGTCGGCGTACCGCAGAGGCTGCCATCTCGTGTTTCCTCGTTGCGTCGAAACGCAGTACTATTATCATCCAAAATCCAAAATGTGTATAGATAGCACAAGTTAGATATGTTTCCAACCATTTTCCATCGAAAGTTTCATCTTTTTGATAAGACTTTTCACCCGCTTCTCTGTCTCCACCAGGGAACGTCGTCGACCTCCACTTCCTCAGCCTCTTACACACTACAAAGCGCGCTAGTATGCGGTGTGAGTGCACGACTTGTATCACACGCCCGTAAGTCGTGCATACGTAGAGGGTGAGATACCCTTTGGAAACGCCTTAAGCGCGTCTAGACGTCGGCATTGTACTAACTGCGGACATAGAAGGTCAACCACAGCCCTATTAAGTACTAAACGGATTATCAAATGTATGAGACAGCACTCGAAGCCGCCTAGATGTAGGGATACTAGGCTGTTTGAACTACCGCATGATTTTAGGGGAGGGATAGCACAAAATAATTTTGCGTACACCACGACAATGCTATTCCTGTACGAATGGACAATAACAGCTTGGTTAGAGGTCGGAGGATTTTACGAGGCGGAGGCGAGAAATACGGTTAGGTTTGGGTGATATGGGCTAGCTGTCGTCGATGTCTCGAAGAGCGAATGTGTCGTAGTATAAGGGCGATTCCGAGGTATGAATTCTCACCATGATTCACTTGAACAACAGAACCTTACAATTTTCCTCGTCTCACGCCTCGCCCTTCATGATACCGTGCACATAACTCTCTCCAATCAACACCCAATACTCCCCCTCCTGCCTAACGATCAAAGGCATCTTCCCACCCTTAAACACTCCAATCCAATCGCCCGACCGCGTGAATCTCGGAGCTAGCGCGACATAACCCTTCTTCGTTCTCACCATCCTTCTGTAATTCGATAATCTGCTCTGTGGCGGAAATCCAATGCGTTGGATTTTTGCGGGCGTAAGACCAAAGATACGCCATATTGCCTGAAACATAGAGTAGAAGAGGCGATTGTACGAGGTATCTTCTTCAGTTCGAGGAAACCATCGGATAGTGAATCGAACGAAGGAACGGAGGGAGCGAATCATAACGTAGTACTTGAACCGTGGATCTTTTCGTGCTGATACCTGATTCTCATGGACATAGCCAGCGCAGAGCGTTTGCCAGTAGACGTCGAGATTCTTCTCACCAGTGATATAGCGGTCCCAGGAGCGGGCACGGGCAACATACTCCCAGTCCTTGAGTTGCTCCAGAACATCACGGCATTGGACGAAGAGTTCAAACATATGAGAAACATGTCGTAGATAGCGAGTGCGGGAGAGCGTGCCAACGGTCTCAACCTGGTCGATGAGCAGGCCATGCAGACCCAGAAGGTTTTGCGAATGGTTGATAATTGGCAATGAAGTTGTGGAGCTGGATGCATTGTAGTCTGGGGCGGACCGCATAGTATAAGACGATCTATCCCCATATTCAAGGGAGTCTGGAGAGGTGAGCGGTAATGAAGGATCAAACGCACTCCAGTCTGAAACCCAGGAAGGTAGATCTGTACTCCCAGATATGCTGTGTATCCCAGATGCACTAAATGCAGCGAGGCCACGCTTATTCAGGAGGTTGACGGTGATACTTTTGTATAGTTCTTCCACCCTCAGGTGGTAATCTGGCTTTACTTCCATCGCTCGTACATCTTCAGGGTTCGCCAATGAAAGAAGACCAAACACTTTATCTCTCGCATCAGTCGCTAGGAAGGAGCGGTTCTTCAACAAAACGTCGTGAAGCGTGGGGAGATCACCATTTTGGAACTTCGAGCGGGTTTCCAACAGTCTGAGTGCTTGATAAGTCGTACTTCCTCCATAAGCAATAAAGACACCCAGATCAACGGCGTATTGTACGGCGCGAGCGAAATCGTTCCATGAGATTGACGCTTTTCCGCAAACAACCTGAATGTCTCTTGTGACGGAAACTTCCTGGACAATCCAGGCTCGTTGAAACCAGGGTCGTTGTAGGAGATTCGCAAAGGCGCGCCAAGCTGGATCGTATAATGGGGGGATGTTCCCAGCCTCGTGAGTCCACCCAGTGTGCCCCCTTGGATCAGTAAATAAGCTGGCGAGCTCTTTCATGAGTTTGATCGCGGCATCAGTCTCATCTGACTCTTCTCCCAGCCATACTACTGTCCGCTTGCTCTTTTGGAAAATATCTTTCATCAGGCTCACCTGATAACCTCTTTCATCTACATCGCCTTGATTTATGCATATCGCATCGATCCATATAGTCCTGTCTGTATGTTCATTCCGAAGATGTCGCAGAGCCGAGCACAAGTTCTTTGTAACTGGGATGACTCTGCCATCACATTCAATCTTAGCATCAGCCTTGTTTACCCCCCAACAGTATGAAATTGACTCATAAGGGGTGCTTCTTTCAGGCACAACGCCTCGAATTCCGCATTTAATGGGGTCCACATCTCGACCTGGCTGTAGATCGATCAATCGAATCTCGCCGACGCGGAGTGGTTTGTAGGTATAGTGGGGAGGGTCAAGGGGGTGAAACAGTCTCCGAATAGTTATAGCAGGACCTATGGCAGAATAGATCAGTATTGGGTATTGTGAACATGCTCGAAGCAAGACTTACGGCGTGTTCCAGAAATCGGCCGCCGAATGGACCTGCACCCTCTGATCATTCACGCAATCGCGACAATATCCGCCCAAGCATGGAATTAATTCGTTATCTCCCAAATTTAATGGCTTCGGGGAATCTTCATAGGCATCGTAGTCGCCAGATCCTTTGAGATGCAGTGGAGGACTCGAGTGTTGTTCTAGATCCGCCTCGGTCCGTCGTTCTTCCCTACCAAGCCACTACAGTAAACTAGTCCCAATACGACTAAACATATCAACTTGCAGTTACAAAGGCACCTAGGTACAACAGGAAGCTGTTCTCAACCTATAGTACTACTCTCTTTAACAGCAACAAATTATCATAATCAATGGATTTCCCGTTCTTTACAGCCTTGTACAGGCTGACACACGTTTTAGGTCTATCTCATACGTTCAAACATGAAGCTTTTCCGCCACATACAATTGATAAAATTTCTCAAAACTGTAGAGTAACAAACTATTAACGACGGAGAAGCTCTCTAGCCAGTCAATTTAGTTGCGAAATTGCTGTGGAAGAACTGTCTTCCGTTTGCGTCGACTGTAGACAGGAGTTGCCTCCACCATTTCATCAACAGATGCACCCTCATATTCTTCGTTCGATTAAATTACAACAGTCTCAATGGTCCTCTTCCTATTCTTCTTCGTTTGTTCGGAGCCATTTTCGACCTGCTTGTTTGCCTCGCGCGCTTTTTTCGCCTCTTCCTTTTCAATCCGCTTCCGTTCCTTCTCAACTATCTGACCGGACGCAGTGTAAAGATGTAAAGCAACCTCATGAATTGAAAACTATGGATGGCTATCCTACTTAAATATGTGCTTTGTAGATAAGAATAGGGGGGATCGACAGGAGACGATCGCCAAGAGAAGATCGTCAGGAGAGGATCAACAGGAGGATCATCAGGAGGATCAACAGGAGAACTCAGTATACAAGCAATGGTGCTACCTGAGAGGCCAGCACTCGGTTACAAACCATCCCCTCCTCGCGTTCAATAGCTCGAGCAACCTTATTCTCTTCAAGAATCATTTTCTTCTCAGCTTTCTCTTTCCCCTTACGTAGCTTTTCCTATTCTTTCTCCTTTCTCGCGTGCGCGATCACGTGCTTGTTGGACCTTGTTTGGGCTATAAAATATAGCCATCCCATCTTCAGAAGCGCGAAGTTCGAGGCCTAAAGGCTTATACCTCTGGCGGCGCTTTTGCTCAAGAAATAGAGCGTTTTCCAGGCCTCTAATCTTCAATTTGAGAAGTACGTTCTCCGTCGTTAGGTAATTACTCGTCCGGTGGAGTTTCTGAGTTCTCTTATTATACATATTACAAACGGTCTTCTTCAGAAGCTTCTCAATACGCTGATAGTCTCCAGCGCTCAGGTTAGAGGTTGAAGTCTCACTTAATAAAGGCCTTCCACCCACACCTAAAGTAAAACACTTCAAGACGTTCTCGGGGTCCTACGGAATAAGGCCAACTTTCTTCCATCCAGCAAGTATTATTTTCTTAATAAAAGACCTATCCCATGCAGCCTAAAACATGCGGAAAAAGTCTCTTTTTAAGAGTTTACAAAGCCCTTAACATTCGTGTAGTAACTTCTCAAATTTCATCACTGTAGGCACCAGCCAAAGGGCTATACAATAAGACGTCAAGAGGCTGCAGGGTATATGTTGAATCAGGTAGAAATATAGCCTAGAGAATCTTATAGGCATCGTAGTACTCGATGAACTTCATAGTTACATGGGATTTATAGCCGTCGAGAATAAGGAGCCTATACTTCCACCGGGCTTTAGCCTTGGGGTCTCGATCAAATATATCAACAAGCCACGTATAGCTTATCTTGTCATTTATCCATCCGATTTTTTAAGGAGTAAGTAGCAATTATGTTCCTTAGATCGTAATCCTGTAGCCAAGTGTCCTGCATCTTACTAACAGCTTAATAGATAAGGCTTAGTAAAAGAGAAGTTCCGTCAGCACAAACAGCGCCAATTACAGTAATACACTCCCGATTTCCATCCTATAGTCCCTGCCCAAGGCTTTCTTTCTCATATCTACGCCAGGAGAAATAGATTTTGCCTTTCTACTGTATACCAAGCAGAAAGCCCTTCTTATCCATATTATACATATACTCGGCTTCAACTTCATATTACTAGATTTCCTTCTACATCAGCTCAAAATACAGAGTGAATTTAAATGCTAAATTGGCGGCTTTACGTCCCTTATCAATTCCAGTAGCGTACGTATACACAACGTCTTTAGAGTAGCGTTTCCCCCAGCGCTCAGGCCAGTGTTTCCCAGGCCTTTTCTCGCTACGGTAAATCTTCTTCACAAAGTTACGTAGCATCTTATATGAAGGCGGCAATCCTTTCGCAGTAAGGTTGTTTATGTAATCGATGAAAACCCTTGACTGTTCCTCAGTCAAGATGCGCTGATTTCCATATTGCTCGACCTTAGTACCCTGCACATCTCGGTGGCGTTTCAAGAGCGTTGACCGGTTACAACCGAATTTTTTTGTTGTTGCAGTATAATTAGGAGATTTTTCGGGTTTCAGCGATTTCAATGACTCCAGCACGGCCCCAATTGGGTCCATATTAATGATGTTAGGATTGTGTTGACAAATTAAGTGCTTCGTCGGCGATCTCTCGGTTGGCGTTCATCAGATAGGCCTGCGCGTCAGGCTGGACAAGGCTGTACTGCTAGATCAACCCTAATCGGCGCCGACCTCAGGCCACACATCCCACTTCTGGTAGTAATCAATCAGCCGTCCGGTCGGCAACGAGCACTGGTTCAGCAAGCACCACTTCAATTTTAATAGTCCAGCGCGCACCAGTTCAGAGAGTAACGGTCGATGTAGTGTGAGTACTGTAGTATCATATTTCGTGTGTCAAATGAACTCAGATCAAGACAGTAATACGAAAACGGGTTGATACTCTTAAAGTCAATTAGTCCTCCAGTTAGTTGCAAAGCTGCATGTGATAGCATTTGTACGGCATAAACTTGTTCTTGGGAAAGGCATACCATTTGGAGCTATGTTTGGCAGCGTCCAGTTCTCAAGCATTACGTACCTTTGGTCGAAAGAATTTGCCAGACCTCTCGAAACAATGGACGGTTATTTCCGATGGCTTTTTCTCTCTCTGGCCTGGACTCGATGATATGACCACCATGCCTGAATCTTTCGGTGTTCCAATCGCAAAGTCAATGAAACAATTGTACACAAGACTCACCGTTGGACTCTACGCTGCAACCTGGACATTGGCCACGATCCAAATGTCTAACCTTGCAGACGCCGTGACTGAGATTAGACAACTGTGGATCGACGCCGCTGTAGGTTATCCATTGGCGTTAGTGCTTACATATTCTCGTCGTTTTGCATATCGGAAAGATGTAACTTGGTCCATCAGTAGTGTATATCGACCGATTGCAATGGCTGGTTGCGTCACGCACTGTAACAAGGCCCTGGATGACTTCAAGGATGGAGAGGTATATACTCCCATTCTAGAAACGTTTTGTGGCATGGAGCGAGAGTTCCCTAGCTTTTCTGAACAATCCAAACTCGAAGCGGTTATTTCCGACTACAACGGCTCCGACAGCATCTTGCAAGTGCTTGAGTTTGTCGAACTTCCCAACCGATGATTTTGGAAATAACACCATTGGCGCGTTTGTCTTGGTTCCCCCTTCCTGACCTGGCGGCCAAAGCTTAATTTCCCTTGTTCACACGCCTGAGCTCGCAATCTTGGGATACTATCTCTGAGATCGTGGCTCTAGCTATGCAGAGCCGGCGACAGACAAACTTCGCAATCCTTGCGCAGGAATTGTCACCACTGCTACTTTTACAATTTTTGGATGGTCGGAAAGACTGGTGAGCACAGGAAGCATTTAGACCTTTTTTTTTTTAATGATAGTAACAATGGCAATAATGCTCCGCCGCTTGTACCGATGAATTTTATGAATGAGTTACAGTAATTAAGTTTCCCGGTATTTGTGTGTATCAGTTTTACTCATAAATCTCGGTTTGGAGAGGTTGGCGAAACTTCACTCATTCCGCGTCCATTCCTTCGGTATTTCCCTATATTTCAGTCATTCCTAATTATAAGGATAATGAGCGGTGGGTAGTGGAATTGGATGGGGTTCGTATTGGCCGAAATTTAACCTTGTTTGTAAGATGCCGTGCGCGACAACTAGATAGACCCTTAACTTGAATATTACTTTAATATCAGTCTCGATTCTTTATCCAGACGTCTATTTCCCTATTATTTCTGCGAGGATATATAGTACTGTCATGCAAATACTCATATACTAGGACCACTAGGATGGTATTATTCAAAAATCAGGTCTTCATATATGCCCACCTCATTCTCCTCCCCTTCTCTCCATCAGTCATCGACGAATAGGAAATTGAACTCACCAACTAGAGATCACAATGTCTAGCAATTCATTATCGAAATCTGCTAAGACTAAGAATCGTGAAACGGGGTTCACAGCATCTACAATCACTGCCGTGTCCCGACCAGTTCTCCAAACAGAACTGCACATGTACAACTCCATCAACCCACATATGCGGAATTAGTTGGACTTAGAGACATTATATCGATTTGCCTTCACAAGTTCCATCAGGTTTGAGTTTAAGCGTCTCCAAGGTGGACTGTCCAAGACTGGCCACGAGCAGAAACTCGACCTCGGAAGCTCTAGATATGCAAAAACGATTAAATAAATCGAAGAGTATCTTTCCTTGTTTCTAACCGGATTGATTCATTATTCACTTTTATCACAGCTTGTACAGCTTGGTAGGTGTACAACTGTTCCCTATTGCGGCAGCTACATCTCCCGAGCAGTACGGTCCATGGAATTACAGAGACCGCTTATAGGTGAGCTACACACTCAATCTCGACATCAGTCCCCAGGGGCAATCCAGCAACCTGCACACACGTCCGCGCCTGACACAGCATTAACATACAGATTCGACTCCGGTGGAAAACGAAATAATAAAGAATGCTGGACACTCACCGGCTTCTCTTTAGGATCGGGAAAGAACTCCAAATACGCCTCATTCATGGCCGCAAAATCTTTCATATCCTTCAAATAAATATTGCACTTGATGATGTTCTCAAACCTGGACCCCGAATCTTTCAGCACATTCCCAATGATTGTCATAATCATCCTCTACACCTCTAGTCAGTAATCATCTGGCTCGTTTCTATATATTCAAATCCGACTGAGAGGGTAATTAAATAGATGAACGGGGAAGGACATGGGAGGAATACGGTTCTGTCCCTGATATCTCCTTCCACCAGTTTATTCGTCTTGGGATCCATCCCAATATTCCCTGAAAGGTAAACCATGCCACCATATTTCACAGCTGCGGGGAACGGCATAACAGGAAACGGCTTTGGAATCGCATCTGTATCCACAATTTGCCTCTTCGCAGCCATGGTGCTAGTTCCAGAAATTTGCTTTGAAACTTCAGCGAGTCGTTGGGAAGGACCAGACATGGGAGGACTACTCGATAGAAGAATGGAGTAAAAGGAAGACCGTCTAAGGACGGTGAGATATCCCCGACGAAATTTTTATACCTCTATGCACGGTTATGTAATGGCTCCCAGGTTTGGCTATTGACATGCACGCCCTAGCGCTGACAAATGCAACCATTCTTTCCAGCAGCCTTGGAAGCGTCACTAGTCCGGTGATCGTAAATGGCGCTTAGGTAACCGATCTTGTCCCTTTCAAGGTTCGCTATCCATATCTACCCTAATCATACTTCACTCTTCAACGATCACGCTTGGCACCCATCACGTCGCCCCATTCTCCCTCACCATCTTCGCCGGCCCCCTCCTCACAAAATTAACTTCGCCAGCCGGCACAAACCCACAATGCATATAAACCGCCCTCGCATATGGCGCACTCTCCAAATACAACGGCGTCACCGGCTCCGTAGCATCCGCCTGCTTTATCGCCCAGTCCAACAGCAACTTCCCAACGCCCTTCCCTTGATACCCAGGCCAGGTAAACAGCGGCGCAAGATACCAATGTGGTTCTCCATTCATGGTCCCCGCTCTTATCCCATCATCCTTGATGAACTGTCCATCCCAAGCCTCTAGACTAACTCCCTTCCACATTTCTTCTATCTCCTCATCAGTCCAGCCTTCCTGTTCTTTCCAACCGTAAAAATCTGTTGCGGTGCGCCTCCACACGTTGTGAACAGGATTCCCGGGACCCATCCAGCCCGCTATACCGATGATCTCGCCGGTCGAGGTGAGCGTTGCTTTGACCCAGTTCATGTGCGGGTTGGAGAAAGTGGGTTTGAGGCGTTTGGCTAGTCGAGCCTGGCGCGTTGACTGTTCGGGCGGACGGAGCTCCGGCGGCTCCATTTTCGACCACCAGCTTTCATGGAAGCAGGTGTAGAGACCTTCTGCCTGGAAAGAATTGTCAGTCCCTATTTGGGGAGTTGAGAAGGAAGGCAGACTCACGATTCGATCCACATCCTTCGGCTCGCAGAGCGAGATTGAGATTTCATCCTTCGAGATCCGATTTTCAGGCTCTACAGGTAGCGTCTGCGGCGGTAAGCCCGGCGCAACGTCTATCTTGATGAATTCTGCTTTCTCTTCCATTTTGCCCATGACGATCGCGCGCACTGCTGTCTCTTTCAACCAGATGAAAAGTCGAAGAATATTGCGTGCCCCGCCAAAATATACCACCGGCTCCTCTAAACCTCGATCTGTAGCTGAAGGAGTGGTGTCTACGCCCTCTGCGGCTAGCCATGCAAATCGGTAACAGACATGTCGTGTTGAGGCCCGTGGGGTGGGAAGGAGCGACCGTGACAATTTATGAGTAAATGTGATTGAGTGTGAGCAAGGGCTGATCATTTTGATTGATTCCGGCCCGTCTTGGCTGCGTGTCGCTCTGCATGGAGCTACTGCAGGTCGGATTCGATACGATTTGATGGCTTTTGAGTGCATCACGAAGGATGAATCATGTTGAGTTAGAATGTGAAGGGGAACTCCTATGCAGATGTGCGGTGTGATGATTGATCCAAGCTGCGCTCATCTCCACGTCAACGTGATTTCGCGGTCTTCCCGTTCGCGTATTCTTTTTATGTAGCTATGAAAGTAGAGTACCAAAGAGGGAATGCCTCAGGATACATATTGGCCCTTATATATCTTCTATGCCATATATGCTCAATCCACGGACAATGCATAATACTTCGTTGCAGATTGCAAATGATGATCCCCAGACGGCGACTGCAGCTGACCGATTCGAACCAAGGTAAACCGAACAGGCGGACCGGCGTGTGCATATACGCCTTAAACCCCGCGGAACAACTCGGATACATCGTGTGTCTGCGTGGCGTGATGCCCTCGTTGGAGGGAGTGTTGGCGTTTTCGACCACGCATAATTGCACTAATGCAAATCCTTTCGTGGGTGGTTTGTAGATGTTCGTCGCTCAGGGGATACTGCAGTGTTATCTGTTAGTGACTGATCGTCCAGGCAGTAAGTGTGGCGAGCATACTTCTCAGGCTGTGAATAGCTATCCACAAGCTCCGCAATCGCAGGGAACTTCCTCCTGAAAACCCCCTCAACAGTCCAATTTCTGAGCTGCCGAATATGCTCTTCGTAGATCGGATTAATTAGAATTCCACCCTTGTCGTCTGCTGTCGTGGTAATAATGACATGGTTGGGTTCATAATCCCAGCGGATCAGAAACGATGTTGAATATGCCGAAGCAAAATCATCAAACTTCACTTCTGGGTGGTCAATAAGGTATGTTCGTACCTTTGGCCTAAGACATACATTAGCAAATACCTTTCCTGCCATGGACTGTTTAAGTGGACATAAGGTCAGGTGACGAACCAAGGAATCCTATCAATCCAGCTCGGATGCGGCCTCTCCAATTGACTCGGCACCGGCCTCAGCCACTCCGGCATCTGCTCAAAAGCTTGCTTCGTTCGCAGTACTTGCCACTGTCATTGCGATCAGCATCACCCTCATATACTCAAAAAATCATACACACACCTTCATCAAAGTACTCATGACATAATGCACCGCGACCTGTTTCGGCAAAGTATTGATCTCAGTATAACTCCTGACAATATCTCCCACAACCGCACTTGTCTCATCCACACTCCGATTCGGCCGTCCATCAAAGAGAGCGCTCAAATCTGGCTTATCAGGGTAACTCTCGATCCTCCCTGTGGTCTGAAATGCGTACGCCTCCCACCGACTTTCGACGAACGTCTGCAGAATCTGGTCACTCATACAGGTCGGGAACGTATTTAGTGGAATAGCTTCATATGGCATGAGAGTGCCTGGGGGTACTACTGGGGAGGAGCCATCCGGGGGTTCCTGTCCATTTCCAAGGAGCCGGAGCTGCAGGGCGGCTTTTTGGACTCGCAGATGGTCGTTTTCTTCGCTGACAGCTAGAAAGCGGTTGTATAGTTCGGATTTCTCGCGTGTTTCAATCTCGAGAGCTCGGGTAAGGTGATTTACTTGATCCGTCAGGCATTGAATATTCCACTTCGTCCGCTCTCGCATCGCCCTCTAGCTCTTTCTGTCCCGAGCTCGTTTCCTTTGCAAGTTTTCATAATCTTGGGTTTGCTGTGTTGTGGTTGCTGGAGAGGTGGTGTCGCTAGGAGAAGTTGTAGAAGCCATATGGTTGCTGCAGGTAATCACGCTAAGCAGGTAGGGGTACTCTGAATGATAGCTTCTAGAACAAAAAGTAACGCCTATTGCTCACGCCGGTCGGATGAAAAGAAAGATTAGGGTTCGAGATCGGGTTTGCAGCGCGATATGTGGAGAAAAGTTGGGGAGATAAGACGGCGGCGATTATCCGACCCCCGCAGCGTGATGGTCGGATTGCGGGACGTGCAGCACTTTAGTCAATACTAGGCATGCGCTAGCTAAGAAATGATATCAGGGGTCCGGAAGTACCTCCTGCGGTAGCATTCAGGGCTGAGTGGTGTTAGGCTTTGGTGTCTATCGTATGATTTCTGTCATCCGGGAAATAATGCTGAACGCCTAACTAATGCTATCTAAGAACAATCTCCAGTGGTACCCTACGGTATCCTCCCTAAACACGACCACGGTCCAAGAACTTGTTCGGAATATCCACATGCCTGCATCGGATGTACTCACAGAGATTCTTGCCCAAGCTATCATATCCACTCGTAGCGTTGAACCCTCGATCCAAATGGTCCCTCAACAGGAAGTGTACTGCCAAAATATTAGGCATCTCGCAGCGGTCGATGGCCTTACCCTTGTCGTCTTTCCCGAGCAATTCCCGAAGCTTCTCAACACTGAGCAGCGTCCGCAGCCAGTCGTACTCGTCCTGGTGTCGGACAAAGAGACCGAGGTTAGCATTGGATGACTTGTCCCCTGAGCGGCCCATGACGACATAGCCGAGTGGAGCACGGGTCGTTGGGCCAAAGGATGAGAGGTCAACCGGGTTGCGGGTGTTGTAGGAAGGCTGATTGAAGTCGTACTCTTTTGTCAGCGTTGGTGATGGAATATCAATAACGGTTCCATCAGGAAGATGTGCAGTCTCATGGACAAAGGTTTGAGGCATCAAGCTAACCCAGTACTCGAAGAACGGTCGGCCGATAGCTTGTCGCATATCAGGATTCATCGTGGATCCTGGGTAGCCCTGAAGCAAGTTCTCAATACAGAAACGAGCGAACGAGCCACGATCAGAATCGATGATAGCACCTGCAGAGAGCAAGTCAGGGTCTTGGGTCTGAGCGAAGATTCGCATGTCAACGGTAGCCTCGTCTTGCGATTGAGGGTCTTCGGGTACAGTTCCTGCAACCTGGAACTTCAGACATGAGAACTTCCTAGCATGCTCTCCCATGGTCGCCAATGTTTGCCTCTCAATCATCTTGGCCTTTTCATCGATGTCCAAACCAGTAAGGAAGAAGTGGAATTCGGCCTGGTAGCCACCCTTGGCGGTAATCCCAACTTTAGTGGTAGGAGGAGGAGGAAGGCCTTGGACGCCTGACATCCGGACAGCGTTCTCTCCAACCGGTTCGAGCTTGACATTTTCAATTTGCGCAGTGACATCGGAGTTATAGTAGTAAGGTCCTTGAATCTCGTAGAGCAACTGGCTGGCGATAGTAGCAACGCTCACTAACCCGTGGCGACCCTGCAGACGAAATAAGCTTCTAAGGCTAGGAGTAAGTGTGTGGTTATGGATCACCTTTTCCATGGTAAATACAGCCTCACCGTTATACTCAACCGCCGCAATAGGATAACCTGGAAGATTAGACGCATGTCACGCCATATTATTTGCTCGTATAGAGCCAGGAACTTACCCATGTCGGTGTCCTTCACTCCAAGAGCTTTAAAGCCGCTATAATAACCGCCAGTCGCATAGCTACAAATTTATTAGAATCCTCGAAGTGCTTGAGCGACATGACAGTGCGCATCGGGCTTACATACGTAGAACACTCAATTACATGGCCTAATCAAGGCTTGGTTAGCAAAATCCAAGTACATCGAGAATGCAAACATTACTGACCAACCATGAGACTACCAGCAAGCTCTTGAATGTTGTCACGAGTCCAGCCGTGCCACCACATTGCTGCTCCGACAGTAGGGGAAGCATCAGCCACACGACCGCAAAGGACAATATCGGCGCCTCCTGCTCAATGGTCAATACTGATAAGACAAGTTGCTAGGAAAGGCATACCAGCGAAGCAAGCAGCAATACCGGTACCTCCAAGGTAGCACTGTGCACAGATAGGCTCAAATCCCCAATCCTGAATATTCTTCCCAGCGGGAAGATTAGGAAAGCTTTCGCCTTTCTTGTAAAGGTCAAGGACGGCATCGGTAACATCATCACCGTCGACATATCCGACTTTGAGGTCAACGCCATGCTTCGCAATCAGCTTCTTGACGGCGTCTGCCAGGCCCTGAACGTCACTAGCTCCAGCATTTACGCAAATCTTTGTCTTGTTCTTCGCGAGCCATGGAATGGCGGGGTCAAGCTCCTCGAGGAAATACGGCTCATAGGCGGCACCGACAGCTGAAAGCTGCTTGTTATTGAGTTTGTCTCTCTTGTCCGATCCTCGGAGGGTCATGTTGCATTCTGACATCCAGTCACCGGTGATAACGTCAATATGAGGCTCATTCTGCTAGATTCATCATCCGGAGCTCAAGTAAAATACGGCCAGTTATCAAGTACCTTCGCCATGTCTGTAATAGCCCGCTTTCGGTCGTAGACACCTGCAAAAGGGCTCAGTGCTCATTCTAGTTACCATGTGTATGATCGGGTACGTACCTCCAGAGCATCCCGCAATGTAAATTGGCCTCTTGTTGGAATCATTGACACTGTTAGTTCCATTGCTGCAATTGACAACACCGCTCACACCATTCTCAACAGATGGCGCCATCTTGAAGGCTAGAAAGTGCTAAAGGATGGAATTCGAGACAGTCGAATGCTTAATCGAGGGTACCCGGCAAAGAGGCAGTGAGGATTTGTGGATTTCTGAAGTAGAATGAAGGCGGGGTATATAAGTCCCCAAAGAACTCTACCCGTATATCCGACTATCTCTACAGTGTACGCTAGTAACGTCCAAGGGCAGATGACACTGGGCATTCTTGAGACACATTCGGCTTGGAGATGCATAGCCGTCAACAGCAGACAGCCACCTGATATTGGCGATCTGGCGAATACCTGGCAATCTGCATATGGAGAAATGGTCTGAGAACCACTATGATTGACTAGTTGTTTCTGGCCCAGACCTCTGGGACGAGATCCAACATCCAACTGGTGGTGGGCTTGACAAATTCATGGCATGGAGAAAACACATGGGAGTGGCAAAAGCCTAGCGATTCATCAGGGGAACATGGAGAACCCGGCGCTAATGATTCATTAGGGCCAATGTATCCCGCCAGTTCTTCTGCGTCCAATGATCGTCTGCATTCACCTTGGAGTCTGGGGAAGAAACTTTGGGAGCTACTGCGGAATAGGGTGCGCGAATGCGGAATGCAATTGGTGCGACCCGAATCTGTATAATTCTCCGCAATCGGGTCTTGAACCAGGAGCAGTTGCCAGACTCTATGATAAGGGATTCCAAAGTCTACATGTTGCTGACACGATGTTGGGTGTGCTGGGTTGATTACGTTGAAAGTATTATTCAAATGAATCATCTAGAGATTGGAGCCAGTCTTTTCTTTGTGTAGATAGCCTGCAACGAACTTCAATAGGGCGAATCTAAAAGCTGTCCTAATCTGATCACCATATTTGGCCCTGTTCTCTGTGACAGTTTTGCTCTTCGCATGGACGTCGCGGAAATAGGTCTCATTAGCATATACCTCCACTGTGCTGACCGTGATCTCATTCTCCTTGTCCTTGAGGATAGCATAGCTCAAGGTGTCTGTTTCATTCTTCTGTGTTTCTGAAGTAACGTATTTCCAACCCTCGAGTGCCTCTGCCCTTGTGCCTTCCTTGTAGTCAATTGAGGCATACGCAATGAACGGATCGTTTGACTTGGTGATTTCGGGTCGTATGAAGGCAGACGACGTTTCTGAAGTAGAGACAATTGGTGGTCCGCCGAATAGAGAACCGTTGGCCGTGAAGTATGCGACCAGGTCAGTGACGGCTTTGGACCCCATGTGTGAATCGAGGGCGGTTTGGTCGGCGTATCTGCCATAGTCGTTTAGTGAGGCGCAGCACGGGGAAATTTGAATACGTACTCCTCGATCACGTAGACGGATTTCTCGTCTGAAGTATCTCGTGGATGAGTAATCGCATATCGAAGTACACCTTCCTCATTCTGTTTCGAGAACTGGGCGACTTTGCTAATAGCGTCAACGACCTGAGAACGCAAAGTCAGCATCTTCATTTCATAAGTAGCTGGTTGAGAAGCATACGGTTTGCCTAGCCTCCTTGTTGGCCGCCGTGAGATGTCCAACGACTACAATGGAAGGCATCTTTTCTTCGTAAACTCTAGGGGCTGTGACGAGAGGAGATGGCAAAGGAGGAAGAGGGGAATGGAGGATTCAGAGGACCATCGTAACAATTTTCTCCCCACGCAGAGACGTTAGAAGTGGGGGCTAGAGCATAACTGCGTACCTAAGCCGGATGGTTTGATGTTCAAGGCTGACGGTTTCCGGGAGAGCGAACACACTGGAACCGGACAAGATCCCTGAAGAAGTGGACCGATCCTCCAGTAAGCCGTCATCTTGTGTTACAAATACTCTGCATAGAGGGTCGACTGAGCACAATTGAGCAAGTAAGTTCCAGCTTGGAAGCGATGCTTGACATGTTGGGGGTTAAAGGTGTAATGCGAATGAAGAAGGATGATGTTTAGCCAAGCCGGTTTTAAGGCTAAACGAGTACGGTTTAGAGCGTAGGGGCAGCTCAGCTTTATAATTCACCGCTCCATTCTCTCATTACATTCGAGGTATCTCCTTTGATTTAAATAGATCCATCTCCTATGGTAATAGGAAAAAGTGCTTGATTGTTGATAGGTAAGGAATTCTCAGGCTTCGCATTTCAACGGTTCATAGGAGCAGCAAAGAATAGCCAAGGTCAACTTTTCTGCTGCTGCAGCTCTCTCAAAGCCTTCCATCCCTCTGGAAGATGAGCCGGCTCCCTGTAGAGGGGGCTAGTATGCGTAAACTGTGTCATTGCTGTTCACAACTCCCAGTCAGCTCTCATTGAACGCTCAAACCTCGACATTCCTCGCATCCTTGCTTAGATTCCCTCCAATATCCTTCCCATGCATCTTCCGCTCGACTTTGTCTGTGAGGTACTTCTTCGGATCCACAGTCAATAAGCTACCAATGATCGCAATACCTCCAAAGCCCAACGACGCGAGATAAACTGTCTTGAAAGCCTGGGAATAGGCTGTTGGGAGAGCTTCTGTGATGGCAACAAGAACAGACTCTGCAATGTCAGGTATCTTTGCGATTGTTCCCGCCGAAACTGCCGCCATAACCTCAGGAAGCTTAGATTTCGGCAGACCCGCATTGACGGCGGCGCCTCCCACAACCTCAGGAATTGTCGTCGAAAGCCGGTTAGTGAGAATGGTCGAATAGACAGCAACCGCGATTGAGCCACCTACTTGTGTCAACACTTTGTTCTGAGGTTGGTATGATCAAGCGTTGAAGTGTGGAGAGACGCATCTGCCGGGAGGAGAAACAACTAGATCGGACTTACCCGCTGCTCGTATCGATGCCAACATTCCAGATGACAAACCGATATCCTCTGCTTTACAGAAAAGAGGTGCAAGAGCTAAGGCGGCTAGCTCGATGAATCCAACAAAAAAGGGGCCTAAGATCGTAAAGGCAACACCCATATCTTTCGTGCTGGGGGTCAATGAAGCACATGAGGAGACAAAAGCGACCATGGCAAAAGCTGAGAAGATGAGCCAGTATCGAGTTCCTCCAAATACTTTGATCATTCCACCTGCAGCAACTTGACCGAGCGCTGTGGATGCGGATACCGTACACTGGAGTGAGTGTGAGCTAGACGTATACGTAGACTGAGAAGGCTACATACCGAGAGCCAACCTGCGTAGTCCACGTCAGAGGTGTACATGGTGGAGACTTGTTGAGGCCAGAGTAAGACCGCCGAATAGTAAAACATTGACGCAACTAAAAAGTAATCAGCATCTTCAACTTCAATAACGAAGAGCAAAGCGGCTGTCTGTGCAGCTCAGGAGGCATTACCTGTAGCACACGCTACCAGACTGATGAAACCTCGATTTCGGAAGAATTTCATCGGCATCAGTGGATATTTGCAGCTTCCGTATGCCTCCCAGAATCCAAATGCTATGAGCAGCATCGCACCAATCACAATTGTGCAGACGACAGCCGCAGATTTCCAAGGATAGAGACCTCCTCCCTAGGACATCTTAGTCATACGTCATGAATCTATGGCGGAGAGACTACGTACCCATGATAGCCCCATTAAGAACAGGGCCAGGCCGGCAGTCCAAAGGAACATTCCCGGGTAATCGAGTTCTCTCGTCTGATCTTTCTTCGACTTGTGCTCATGTAACATGTGGAAGCTTGGTGGATGGTAGCAGAAAAAGAGAAGAATAACTGCCACGCCGACTACAATAATGTCTGTCCTAGGTGAGTTGTCCCGACTTCCGAAAAGGGTCGCTCATGTACTCACTTAGGTAGTATGTCCATCGCCAGCCTAAAGACGGGTTCCGGGCAAACGCCCGAGCAATCTTTGGCCCAAACGTGGCGATAGGGGCAGAAGCTGCAAAAATGAATGACATCTTGAAAAAATTATCAGTAAGACTTCCGAACTCAGATACCAATACTACTTACCACAATAGGCCTATGCTTGTTCTTCACCAACTCTCCGATGGCGACTCCAAAACTTAGCTGAATGCATTCTCCTAGGCCGTAAACGATGCTCGCGATGATCAAAGTATCCACATTTTGAGCGCAAGCTCCAATAATGACCCCAATCAAGGCGACGCAATTGCCACCGATGAAGAACCAACGGCGTCCTGTTCTCGTCAGCAACCATCGGTCCAAAGGATCAGCCCTTCCTGACTTACCAAACAAGTCACTTAGTCGTCCAGACACCAGGAACATAGTGCTCTCAGCTTTAACGGCATTAGCTACGATATTAGCAGGAGGACAAATCATCCTACCCAGCGTTCTCCCAATATTAACCCATGCAATATTTTTGCTTGGCCCAATATCCTAATCTTGTGTGAGGAACCGCCAGACGTGTACGACCTTGGTCGAGACACACCTCGTCAATGAATGTCAAAGCATTTGTTGGGAGGATGAGGAAGATGTACGCCGCGATTTGTGCCAGACAGAGACCCTATTCAGTACGTTATGTCGGCGTATCCGGATATGCGATTGAAACCACTTACTGTGAGAGTTCCTATGAACGATATACTTAGAAAGTAATTGTCAGGCAGGTGATCTCCTCGTGCAGCATCGTTGATCGAGAGATTGTCCGAGTCTTTGGATGATGCATGTTCCTCTTCAATCACCTCCGCTTTTTCATGGGATATATCGTTCGAATTTTTCGCTGCCATATTTCCCAAATTACGATCTCTTCAACGTACGAAGACCGAATATATCAAGAAATGAGCGAACTGGAAGACTGAAATACACCCTTCGGATATGGTGAGACAGAAGGAATAGGAGTTC
The DNA here is from genome assembly GCA_010093925.1 of Zopfia rhizophila CBS 207.26. Classification (NCBI taxonomy): domain Eukaryota; kingdom Fungi; phylum Ascomycota; class Dothideomycetes; family Zopfiaceae; genus Zopfia; species Zopfia rhizophila. The sequence continues at coordinate 1,450,679 of ML994615.1, forward strand.
TGTCAGTTAGAAATAACCGGGGTCTCCAACGATTTCCATTCTATTGTCGCCCCAACAGGGCATCGTACAATCGCTAAGCACGTAGCGCCCAGACTACGCTCCGCTCCCTACCATCCCCAAAACGAACCTCCTTGACCTTTTTTTGTGGGGGTTGCTGACAGTTTGGCGGGGCACCGGGGATCCCAGTGGACCCAACCAGAAGGCCCGAAAACTGACTCGGATGGGACGCCCAAAGCTTTTCAACGTGAATCGTTACTCTAGGTATTCCTTTCCCTTCACACTTCCCCGCCATCAGCGATTCTGTATTTTCTATCTCGGTGTTGTCGTAACGGATCTATGTAGGTTGTATCATTGAACTTCTGCCCTATCCATAAGTTTTTACCTCTTTGGCGTCTGTCGAGAAGTTAGGCTGAATAGTTCATAGCGTCACTCACTTTCTAAAGTCAATGACTTTGAGAGACTGCTCTAAGATACACGTCATGCAAGCCTTCGACAAGCATTTCCATTCTCTGGGCTTTTAATCTCTACACAAGGAGCAATGAACCTTCTGCTTTCCTCTTATCAATCACATATCAACAGCTCCAGCCGCCATCAACTAACATGACTGCGCCAGTGATGATTGTTGATTCATCACTCAGACGAAATACTATTAAACTCGCGACTTCGGAAGATTGACCGATTCGCTTCAACGCTGACGCACTGTTATCAAGTTTGAGGACCGTATTCACTTTTCCCAGCTATTTGGGATGCATGGGACGCCATTGGCGTGTCAATAGTTCCTTTGCGTGGAAATTTGTCAACCTTTCTCTCACTTCAAAAATGAAGGGGAAGAAATTTGCTCGACCTTGGAGACAGCTGTAGGGGCAGCATTTACGATAGATCCGCCGTCTCGAATCGCTCTCAGCTCACCTCGTTGACAATACCTAGCGATCTATACCAGATGTAAATATTTCAATCTGGGAATAGAATGACCAACATTGACCCAGTCAAATTCGCACCGATTACGAAATCCCAATCATCCTCCAGTTTGGCCGCCGTCTTCATACCAATTGACTTCCCAGTAACACCAGCAATATTCGCCGCTCCATCCAATCTTCCAAAATGGGAAACGGTGACGTTTATCGACACATCGACTTGCTATCTCGAACTTCGAGTTTAAATGTAAACACTTCACCTCCCGCTGTTCGAATTGTATGCGCAGCTTCCTATGGCGGACCTTCTTGCCCGTCTGCAATCGAGACTTTGGCGCCTCTCGATGCAAGGAGTTTACCGTTCCTATGCCTATACCTGAAGCACCTCCGATTATAGCTATCACTTTTCCAACGAAGCTAGCCATATTGTGGCTGGAAAGGGGCACTGCAGTGCAAAGGGCTTGAATTGGGCCAAGCTGGGATAATAGAGAAATTATCAGCAACAATGAGAACTTTAAAAGGGCTGAGTTACGAGCACACAGAAGGGTAATTGTACGACCGCGCTATCATGTTATCTAGTCAGATAGACGCTTTCCGACTTTGCATTCAGCTTGTACATAGAAATCTCTATGGTGAGTGCGAATCCTCGTCGACAATACAATCATCTTCATCTACGCTGATTCTCTCTTGGTTACAGTATTATATCTTTCAACAGCACTTTTCACGCAAGTAATTATAATGACTTCGTATATGCGTACTATGTTTCAAACCTCCGCTCTGCTTGGATAACTTCACCCGAGGGCCTTAGTCATGTGATACTTAGCTTCGTTCTCCACTTTTCACTGTTGTCTACTTCAATCTGGATATCGCATCCTCGAAAGTCTCAGACAAATCCTTGCCACTTTGATGCTGCAATCGGACACAATGAACGCTCAACGAATATATCGATCAGAATATCCGTCTCCTCAAGTTCCAACAAACGTTTCCATCTCCCAGCTCCTCCAACTGTACAATCCCGACGACGCTGAACAGGATAGAATTATATATGAAGATGATTGGACTGGAAAGAGGCTTACCTATTCGGGCATTCGGGAGGAGAGCGCTAAAGGTGCTTTTGGATTAAGATACGTGCTTGGTCTTGGCGAAGGTGGCGTGGTCTGTATTTGTGCGCCGAATTCGGTATTTATCAAGGCATCTTGCTACGCATTTGATTTATGTGTAACTCAGAAACTAGGTCGACGTTGTTGTACTAATACACGCGGTCTTGTGGTGTGGGGGCATAGCCGTGTAAGTGCTCTCAACCACCTATGATCTCCACTCTTCGCTAACGTAGATGCAGGCTGGTCAATCCCTTGAGCACGGAGTATGAAGTTGCGCATTGTCTGGACATCTCTCAACCCAAGGTTCTGGCTGCGGATGCTAACACATGGTCTACTTTATTTGCTGCCGCCAAAAGCAAGCAAAATCTGGGCGGTCTTAAGGGTATCTCTATTGATGGCGCTCAATGTTCTCTTTCTAATGTATGGACACAACATTCCCGGTGATACATTACATCTATTGACTGCGTGCAGGCCGTTTCAATGTCCCAGCTGTTCAACCAGCAGCAGACACTAGCACCTTTCGACCTCTCCAGGCGGGATAGCAGAGAGCACACTGCTGTTGTTTGCTTCAGCTCAGGCACTAGTGGAAAAGCGAAAGGCGTAGAGCTATCACATTACAATCTCGTCGCTTCGATGCTTGATCTACGAGCTACCGACCCCATGTACTGGAATGCCAGCATCAGTGGTGTCTTCTTCGCCCCCTTATGTCACATCTACGGTATGCCAAATCGCGGACTGTCAGCACGCGTGTACCAACACTCATTCTCTCAGGTCTCATGACGGTAGCACTGATGGGGGCTTGGCTCGGCTCCTACACAATGCTAATGAAGAAACACACCCTGGATGCCTTCCTCCAACTCTCGGCAACCATCAACGCGAACGCGCTCCGCATACTTCCCACCATAGCCGTCGCCATATACAAACAACAATCCTTCGACCTCTCTAAACTCCGAAGCGTAAAATACATCATGTGCTCCGGTGCCGCCCTTCCAACTCCAATCGTACAATTCTTCCATAAGAAATTACCAGGCGCTCCCATTTTCCAAGGGTATGGTATGACGGAAACGAATATCACGATGCTGAAACCCGAATCGGCGCACCGCATCGGGTCCGTTGGTAAACTCTTTGCAAATGTGGAGGCCAGGATTGTGGATGAGGAGGGAAGAGATGTGAGACCGGGGAAGCAGGGAGAGATGTTGGTTAGAGGACCGAGTGTGTTTAGGAGGTATATGCGGAATGAAAAGGCAACGAACGAGACGTTTGAGGGAGTTGGAGAGGAGAAGTGGATGAGAACTGGGGATATAGTGAGAGTCGATGAGGAGGGTTTTTGGTGGTTGACGGACAGGAAGAAGGAGTTGATTAAGTATAAGGGGTAAGTTATTCTACGATACTCGTCAACACGATGGTTTAGGCCCTGATATCAGAAACAGGAACCAAGTGGCGCCGGCGGAGCTTGAAGCCGTTCTCAATTCTCATCCTTATGTCAGTGAAGGAGCTGTTTGCGCTCTTTGGGATGAAGATCAAGGGACAGAGATTCCAATTGCCTATGTGTCTCTTACCGCGGAAGGCAAGACGGCGAGGCAAGGCAGGAATGCCGTTCTCGGGGAGATCAGAAAACATGTAGATTCCAAAGTTGCACCATACAAAAGACTCAGGGGAGGCGTCGTCGTCCTGAACGAGATTCCAAAGTCTGGGAATGGCAAGGTCTTGAGAAGATTACTGCCAGCAAGACTCACAAGAGAGAGGATGCCAAAGTTATGAAAATGTACAATTATATCTTAAAGTCTATATACACACCAGCTATTAAAACTATAATCTACTCCCTTTCCAAACTGGCTTCCTCTTCTCACTAAACGCCTTCAACCCCTCCAAAATATTCTCCCCTTTCTGTAACTCCGCAAACTCCCTCTCTAGCGTAATCTCGACTGCCCTCTCGACAGCCGCAGTCTCCCAACCCTGCCTCAATCCCGCTCTGGTACAAATAATCGCATCAGGACTATTCTCCGCAATCGCAGCTGCGTACTTGACGGCCTCGTCAACAACCTTCTCCACTGGCACAACCTTATTCACGAATCCCCATTCCAACGCCTGCTGAGCGGAAATCGGCGTCCCCGTAAGTGCAAACTCACTCGCCCTCTGCAATCCAATCATCCGTATAAGTCTGGGCAACGCACCCCCAATAGGCGCAACACCTCTCTTAACCTCGGGCAGCCCAAACATTGCCGTCTCCGCCGCAAACACTAAATCACAGTTCACAACAAACTCACACCCGCCTCCCATCGCCAACCCATTCACCGCCGCAATTACTGGCTTCTTGCCCAATCTCCTACTCAGCGGCTTAAACGCCGGTGCATTCCCCATCCGATTCTTCGGATCAGAATCTGACGACATGGAGTTATTCCATTCTTTCAGATCTGCACCAGTGGAGAAGGCGCGGCCGGTGCCCGTTATGATGGCAACGGAGAGATTGGGTTCGTCGTCTAGCCATTTCCACACGCTGTCCATTTCCCACTGTGCGGTTGTTGACATGGCGTTCAGGGCTTCGGGGCGGTCCATGCGGACGAGGAGGACGCGAGGAGCTGGGCAGGAGAGTTTGAGGAAGTGCGGGGTGGGAGGTGGGGGTGTTGTTGTTGGGTATGACATGATGGCGATGGTTATGGGAAGAATTGAGGGCAGAGGTGTGAAAAATTGGAAGTAATTGAGATACCAAGGTTGCGAGAATAATAATAAAAAAGATCTCAACGAAAGAGCTCAGAATGCTGCACGAGTCAGAAAATCATGATAGCCGTTGCTCTCCCTAGCTGTTTGATTCATTCACCTTTGTAATTCGTTAGAACATTGTGTCGGTACGTGACTTTGGAGGCGTGTTTTGTGGCACGATGCGTCCATCGTGTAGCCGAACGGGAGACTGAATCCGACATTGTGGTTCCGAAGTCCCCATGGGAGGAAGTTGAGGGGTAGAACTAATGATTCATTAGTGTGGACAAGGGGTTGTTGGAGAACAGAGTCAGGAACGAAGTGAAGTCGATGGAGGACTGAATCATTTTGTTGAATTTGAACCTCGGTGTAATGGGCGTGCCGAGAGAGCTGCGAGGATAGCTCCAATATTTTCTATCGTGAAGTTTTGAAGTGTGCTTTGAACAGCTTGCTCCTGTGTTCAGTGAAGCGCACATTTTCCAGCTCCACTCATCTAGCTTTGCCAACTTCAGGAACTCCATATGCCCATGTCCATATTGCATTCGCATATCTGTAAAACTTCTGCTGAGAATCTTAAGTTCTACCTCTAATCCTCATTCCCAAACCTCCAAATGACAACCCCACGAACCACAAACCCAGTCCCAGACTGGGTAGAAAACCCCTATCCACATGTCCAACACTCTTTAATCACCTTCCCGGCAAAACACATCCTGCTCGTCACTATAAACCGTCCTGAATTTATGAACTGCCTGCCCGTTGAAGCCACCATCGAGCTCGGCGCACTCTGGAAATGGTACGATGCGGAACCTGAACTGCGCTGCGCCGTATTCACCGGTGCTGGCGAGAAGGCGTTTTGCGCGGGCATGGACTTGAAGCAGAGATTGGATATTATACATACGAATGAAATCGCGCATGAGTATCCGAGTGGGCAGTTTGCGGGGATGAGTAATAGGACAGGGAAGAAGCCGATTATTGTTGCGTGTAATGGCCATGCTCATGGTGTGTATCCCATTCATTTGCTTCCTGCGAGATCTTGGAGAGCATTTATTGATATTTGGCAGGCGGCGGCTTCGAAGCAATCCTGAACGCAGACGTGATTTTTGCCTCTCCAAATGCTACCTTTGCACTCCCCGAAGTCCTGCGCGGCGTCTCTGCGCTCGCTGGCGCCCTTCCACGCGTCTTTCATCTCTTTGGAAATCACCGTGCCATGGACTTGATCCTGACTGGTCGCCGGCTCTCGGTTGAAGAGGCTCTGAACTGGGGACTCGTCAAGGAAATCGTACCTCAGAAAAACCTGTTGAATAGAGCAATAGAATATGCGAAAGAAATTGCGAGCCTGAGCCCGGATAGTGTGATAATTTCCAGACTGGCCGCAAGGGAAGCGTGGGAGACGGGTGTCAGTAGGGCGACAATGCGGGGGCAAGAGCTGTGGGCGGAGAATATGTTGAGGAGTGAGAATGCGGCAGAAGGGTTGGCGGCTTATAGAGAGAAGAGACAGCCAAGGTGGAAGAGAAGTCATTTATAGAGAATAAATGTTTGGACTGGATCATTTGAAAGATTTGCATGATGTGGCGCATTTTTCTTTTCTAGACAGCATTTGTACATATAGTACATAGACACTATAGATTACTCTTCACTGGACTTTGCTTGAGGGTTGCGTAACCGTTCGACCTAAAAAATGCGTGTTAGCACTCGTTCAAATTGGAAGGAAGGACAGAGACTCACAAGGCAACTCTTCCATCAGACTGCACGATTGTCTGGAAAATAATCTCATCCAGTCCATCTTTCGACCCAAGTTTCCACATCCGCGTTTCCAACGTATCGCCAGGATATACGATGTTGGCGAATCTAGCTCTGAAACTCTTCAAAGTATTCGGGTCGCTTTTGCCCATCTCTCTCAGCAGCCCATGAGCGGCGATATTCCACGTCCCTAGTCCTTGCAGAAACGCTTCCTTGAATCCACCTTGCCTGGCAAACTCGTCGTCTGCATGAATGGGGTTATAGTCGCCGCATAAACGGTACAGAAGACATATCTCCGGAGTGGTCTTGAAAACATGCACTGCATCTGGTTTTCTCTTTGGAGGACTGTAAGACACTGTATCAGGACCCCGAGGCCCTCCATATCCACCTTGGCCGATGCCAAATGCCTTTGATGTCATTTTCGCATAGACGGTCCCGGTTTTCGCATCGCGGAGTGTTTGTTTCATCTCCTGAATCATATTCCCACCCTTATCATACACTCCAATGATCTCTGGTGCAACCTCCAAATCCAATCCATCTGAACTCACGGGAATTCTCCGCAAGATTTCAATCCCGCGTTCCCCATCTACACTCCTCTTTGGATCGAATGGTGGTACTCCAGGTATATCGGTAACCAAAGCGCGCTTGAAGAAGTCGTAAACGTCCTGGTCGGTTTGCTTGAAGGGGAGGTTGATGGGGAAAGTGGGGAAGCAGGAGAAATTCGGATGGAGCTCGTAAAGGAAGTGCAATTCATCCTTTGTGCAACCGATTGCGTTGGCCTAAAGTAATAGTTAGTATGGAAGTAGTATTGTCGAATGGAGCTACATGTGAGGCTTACAAAGAGTAGGACATCTCGTCGGAGGTAGCTGACTTTGGCTACGGGAAGCTTAAAGCCTACAGCTTTTCGAAAATCGACATTATCATAGCGACCGGCGGCATTCTTAATGGGCTTGTCGCTTGCAGACGCCATTGACGAGAACTATGAGAAAAGTTATTGAATTGCAGAAGCCTAGCAGATGGGAAACTAAAAACTACATGACGAGTATTCAGAACACATATAAACGGCCCGAGCTACATGCTCGGCACTGATCCTGGCTGTTTCCCGAAAGCTGCAAGTCAAGCCGCCTCCCTCTCCCATTTAGGTGCAGGAGAATGAGTTCGGTTGGGGCAAGATTTCCGGCAAAGCTCGGTTCCACGGCCTCATCTGGAACTGCCGCGACACGTGATTTACCTGGTATATCAGGAAAGTGTTCATTCGGTTATAAAAGCCACCAGAAGATGTCTGAACTAGTATAACTGGTTTTGGTTTTTATTTTTATTTTTATTTTTATTTTTATTTTTATTTGTTTTGGTCTACAATTGCTACAACTTCCCCCTTACCCTCCTTCTTATCTGTTCACCTTCCAGCAACTCCTTCGGCAAATCCACATGTCTTGCCCGTATGAACTCTCCAACACTCTTTCCAAATCCATCCAATACACTGCTACTGGAGACACCCTCCTGTAACAGCCCCTCGACGACGAAGTGAACCGCATTCAGGCCCTCAAACTCACACCTCTCCACCGAATATGAATCTTTCCAATCATGTCCTAGCAACTCAATAATCTTTTTGGATGTCAAGAACGACTGTAACCATGGCCATGCTTTTGGATCTCTGACCCACAGGCCAACATTTGCGTTGCCACCCTTGTCTCCTGAGCGTCCGAAAGCAAGGTCCCCAACCGGTCGGCGAACTGTCTCTCCGAACGAAGCCAAACTTACTGGGTTCTGCGGTTCGAAATTTGGCTGTGCAGGAACACTCCGCGCACATTCCTCCTTTCTCTTCGCTGGAACTTGTAGCGCCTTCCCAGGCTCATTCACAAAATAAACCTCCAGCGGAACACCAACCGAAGGCACCAAACTGGGAAAGTATTTGACATACATCTTCGGCTCCATAGTCCTCCAATCCATCCCCAAATGCAATCCACAATACCCCTGCATCCCATTATAAAAGATCGCTCTCCTGAACTTCTGAATAGCATCCTTGTCCTCGCTCTGCGCAAACATCCTCAACATAACCGTACAATCCTGCTGACTCTTCGGATCCTCCGGGCTACTCCCATAAGCCTCCATACTAAATGTCGTGAAATCCTTCGGATCAATTTCCCTCATGACCTGATCTTTCATCAGCGCGAACTTCTCGTTCGTATCAAGTCCAGCACAATATGCCCCGATTTCAGCCTGCCACCCACCCATTAGACAAACCGCTAACTTCGACGTCGGCGGAGGCGCAGATCCTTTGATCCCAGTCAACTTCACTCGATTCCTTCCCACCTCTTCTAACCTCGCCTCATCGATCCTTGCCGTAACATCCGGATTCAAGTAATATGGCCCTTGGATCTCATACAACAACTGCGCTTTACATGTATCGACAGTAACTGCTCCATTCGTATGCTCCGGTTTCGTGATAACGCAGGTCCCATCGCTCGCAATCTCCGCAATCGGATATCCGACATGATGCAACTCATCAATCTCTTTGAACCCACAAAAGTTTCCTCCCGTCGCATAAGCACCACATTCAATGATATGTCCCGCCAGCAGGCCCCCCGCCAGCGCATCATGATCAGAATGCTTCCACCCATGCCACCACGCCGCGAGCGCCATGACAGGCGAAGCGTCGCAGCAGCGTCCACAGATCACGATATCCGCTCCAGCTTCCAATGCTTTGATAATCCCCGTCATACCTGTATACACATTCGCCGCCAAAATCCTGTGCCTCAACTCCCCCAACTCCACGCCCTTTAAATCCAAATGCATCAGTTTCCCCATCTTCCCTTCCTTAACCAAGCTTGTCACATTATCCCCACTCACCCACGCAATCTTCACATCCCCAATCCCCAAACTCTTGAAATACTCATAGCTCTTTTCCGCCAGGCCTTTCGGATTCAGTGCCCCGCCATCATGCACCACTTTAATTCTTTTGCGGGCCAGGAGCTTTGCTGCAGCTCCTTCATGCCAGGCGAGTTGCTCTAGGAAGTTTGGTTCGTAGCCTAGGTCAGGGTGAGTTGTGAGCTCGATGGCTTTCCAGGCGATGTTGAATTCGGCGAGGTAGTCTGCTGTTATGGCGTCGACGTCGCCGTCGCGGGCGAGGCGATAGACTTGGTCGATGCCGTCTCCGATGGCACCGGATGCGTTGCCAATTCTAATCGGTCGTCTTCGAGAATGCAAACTCATATTGAGAGTGATAGCGTGTTCAGAAGAGCAAGAGACGCCGTTTTGTCGAACAGCGGGTTAGAGACACCATCAATAGTGGATCGAAATGGTGTGAACATTTCATGACAAAGTTATAGCCGCAGATTTCCGACTAAATTCACTGCCAACCTAACGTTTTGTAAAGTGGAGCTGCAATCCAAATCCGGGGAGAGCTGCTCGGAGGGTCGGCTTTGGCGACGTAAGTGGCCAGAGCTGCACTGATTCATTAGCGTATGCAGCTTAGTCTGGGGTAGCTATGCGGAGTTTGCGGGGGAAGGCCAAGCTTAAGCCTACAAAATTTAGAAATTGTTAAGCTCGGTATCCGGATAAAGATCCCAGAGCCCTATTTTCATGGAGAAGCAGGTACGAGAAGGAGTACGAGAAGTAGTTGCAGCAGTGTCTAAGAGACATAACATGTAGGCAGAGTTCTGGAGCCCTTCTTTTCGTCCGTTGAGCTTCGTTACAAGCCGTTGGCCATTCTGCTTCATACCCTTTCCTCTCTTAACCTACGGCGTTGAGAGATATTCTCACTTCTCGTCGGTGATCGAGCCTATGCACTTAATTGAGTCTTCTGATTCAATCGTGGCCTTCCCGGATTAGAAGGTCTGAGGCTTCTCCTTTAGAATCCTCCAGATTTTGCACATAAAGACTACCGCGCAATCAAACTGGCCGACGGAATGCGAACCTACAAATCTTCCCTCCAAATTCCCATCCCGACAGACCTCTCCCTAACCGAGCTCCTCCACACCTCTACAACACCACCGATTCACCCCTCCCACCTGATCTGCAAAGACAGCCTAACAAACCGTTCCATCACTCTCGGTGAGCTTCGAGCAAGAGCTTCAAGAATCGCCAATGGCCTGGCAACCACATACAAACCCAAAGACCAATCCCGCTGGGTAGTCATCCTCCCAAACAGTGTCGAATACTTAGAAGTCATCCATGCAGTCTTGTGGTTAGGGGGCGTGGTCTGCCCAATCAACCACGCAATCGTCGCTTCAGAGATCGGACACGGATTGACGGTAACACGGCCTGATTTCGCTATCGTATACGGACCTGTGGTGTCCAGAGCCCAAGAAGCGATTTCAATAGCAGAGAAATATTTGCGGGCGCAAGGGGTCTATTGGGAAGCGCCGACGATAATAACTGTCATCGAAGGTACCGAGAGATATAAGCATATTCCAGATGACTTCTTCTTACGAGGGAAGCTGGCGATACCTCATTATGCGGATACGAGACAACGGTTGGCGACTATCCAATTGAGTTCTGGGACAACTGGGAAACCTAAGGGCGTAGAACTAACGCATTATAATTTCGTTTCGAACGTCAAGCAGTTGGAAGCCCATGATTCGAAGCAGTTTCATCGTGGGAGTAGAATCGTGGCCTTTACGCCTTTTGCACATATTGGGAACACGACGTTTCCCCTGTTCTTCGGTCCATATATGGGAATCATGCATCACGGTGCGTCCCCTTTTCCCTCCCTGTCCCTCAAGTATCATCACACTAATTCCTCCCAGCAATGCCACAATTCGACCTCGAAACCTTCGGCCAGCTCGTCGACTCCGTGAAACCCACCATTTTCCAAGGCGTACCCGCCGTTGTGATATCCTTCGCTAACACGGACATCGCCTCACGCTTCGATTTCTCCAAAGCCGAGAAAATCGATTGTGGGGGCCGGCCATTCAAGAAGGACATGTATGATCGCTTGATAGCGAAAGCACCTTGGAGGATAAACCAGGTGTACGGGATGACGGAGGGTGCTGGGTATATAGCATACCAACGCTCTTCAGACATCCAGCCGGACGATGTAGTCGGGCCTCTACTTCCCAACATCGAAATCGCGCTCCGTATCAATGACGGGAAAGATGATGCGCCAGTTGGTGGACCGGGAGAGATGTGGTTAAAGGGCCCAAATATCACACGGGGTTACGCTTTTAATCCTGAAGCGAACAAGTCCGCGTTTCCAGTGGAAGGATGGTATAACACCGGAGACGTCTGCACTATCTCAGAAAAGGGTGTCATCGCTGTCGTCGGCCGAACAAAAGAACTGATAAAATATAAAGGATTCCAAGTAAGTCCGTCGGAACTGGAAACGTATCTCAATTCACATCCACATGTCGTAGAAGGCGGTGTCGGTCCTGTGTTTGATGAGAGCCAGTTGACCGAGCTTCCCACTGCATATGTAATTCTCAAGGAGCATTTGGTGGAAGAGAAGGCACGGAAACAGGCACTCCGAGATATCCAAGCTGCGGTAGATGAGAAGGTCAGTGGGTATAAGAAATTGAGAGGCGGAGTTTGGGAAGTAAAGAGCTTGCCGAAGAATCCAACAGGCAAGATATTGAGGAAACAGCTGAAGGATCAGAGATCGGGCTTGACGTCACTGGATAGAGAGGACAGAAGAGCGAAGCTCTGATGAATTGATCTCTGTCGAGAATTCACGTTTACATGCCACCATCGTTACCATCAGACGTGATACGCTCATTTTTACCCAAAAAAGATAGTGGGAAAAAAAAAAGAGGAATTGATGAGCACGTTTGAAAGGCAGGAGTGATGTTTCGGGGTGATGAAATTTTAAGTACATACGAGTCATCCTCTATGAAATGCAGCGCCCTTCCGTGATGCAACCTGCCGCCATCAGTCTTCCTTATCATGTCATGAATCTATACCGTTGATGCTCAGTTGAAGTGTCTACTTTGAAACCATGCCATGACCAGATATAAAACGCCTAGGAAACAGTGAAACAATGGATATAAAACGCCAGGAAATGCGATGCATGGTGGGCCGCAACATGTCCTTCTGCTTTAGCTTTTATTTCGCCTTTGGGGTCTCCGAACGCTCAAGGGCTAGGGTGAACGAAGTGTGCATGTAAACAGGAGAGTGTACAGCCTTGAAGGGTTGTATTCTGACCTTCGTCCAGCCAGAGGTTCATTTCTCGCTGCCCTCTGGTTGCTTCTCGTGGCCCATTCTTATGGTATAGGAGAACCCGCAGGTATCGCCGAAGTGCTCATATCGCACGCACTTCCTGTCTTTCAGACATGCCTCGAAGCAATCATTGAATGAAGTCACAACTGCGTCGAGAGCTTTGCGGGTGACGTCCTCCGACATATTAGTCCAGTGGTCAATTTGCGTTTGCAGTGAAGGCTTCGTGTATTCGAAGAGTTCCTCAAATGTAAGAGGCCTTGATGCCCGTTCGCGGGCCGCTTCCCATCGTTGCATGCCAGCAAAATCTGCTTCGTTCAAGTGATGCAAAGTAATAATTGCTTCGCAATAATGCTCTTTGCCAAACCATATCGGAGTTGACTTTTCTCCGTTAAACATAGGCCAGTAGCCACTGTTTGTGACACGGCATTCTGTTAAAACCTGAGCCAGAACTTCCCCACAGCATTCTTTTGAAAGATCCTTGCCGGACCGTTGACTGCCAGCTACCAAGTCATTGTCCCTGAATTTCTTGCCGTACGTTACTAACTTATTCAGCGCGCCTTGCAAAAGGCATGAAACCGCTTTAACCGTGCGCAAATACCAGTCTGTTGGCGAGCCAAACGGGTGATCCAAAATAGTGCGATTGTGAAGGGTCGAAGTGACGGAGGAATCGATGAAGGTTGGCCCAGTTCACGTAGGTGTCCAACTCAATGAACACAAACCATTCATTCTGAGACTTTTTATCCCAAACAAGCTGCATCATGGGCAGAAACTTGTATTTTGTCCATACGCCAGCCGTCATCTGTCTTATCACAGGTCTTGGTTTTGTGTATTAGTTGCTGAATCTCATCGTAGATACGAAGACCAGCATTTTCGCGGCGAAAGCTAGTGGTGAGGTTTCCGAGTGCGTCGTATATGATATAATCATTATAGTTCTCTGCGTATCTGAAAATAGCAGCATGTCGGGAGCGCAAGGGCCGATGATGCTTAGGTAGGTGGGCAGCTTTGAAGCTACCTCGGCCGCACCAAACTTCAGCACGGTGGCTACATCCTTGAATGCGTTCTCCAGAAAGGGTACGCAGGCAGCGGCGGAGGATTCGTGGGTAGAGGGGTTGATAAAGGGCAGCTTCGTGTCTTCTTCCCATATATCGTAACCTCTCTCTCCAGAATGAAAGTACGGGTGGAATAAAGGAAGTAAGCAATGGTTGAGAGCCAGTCTAGCTATAATCGAATTATGCATTAATCTTCGTAAGGCATACCAAACATCTAACCTCATGACAACAATGACCGTAGAGCTTCATCAAAACACAAGACCCACCCCCTAAGACATGACATGATATATTCCGGCCCAGTAATCCCTAGGCTAGAGATTCTGAAAGTAATCGGTCGTTGAATCAAGCTTTCTGGCATGAACCATACCCGTGGATCATCTCCCTCCACTAACTCTTACATACCAACTGTCCATCTAACATTTCACCTATCCGTATAGTCCTTGCCCCTGCGTAGGTAGAGCGCAGCCGCAGGTCTCGAATGGTTGGTGGCATTGTGCGCACGTTCTGGGCACCTTCTCCGTCTTCCTCTTCTTCTTAAGCTTCTTCAGCGACCATAGAGCTGCAGCGAGAGCTATTAGAGCGAGCAGTAGAAGAATACCGAATAATACTGCGAGTACGAGTAAAGCTGTGCGATCATATTGTTTGCACACGCAAACTGTGGGCGATGGGGAGACCACTGATGGCCTTGTTGCGCTGAATGTTGTTGGTGTGACTGTGACAAAGGAGACAGTGCATGGTGGTACAGTTGCTGACAGGGAGGGACAGGACGTGGGACAATTGGCCGGAGGGTTTGTGTTCGGTGGACAAGAGCTCGGGTAGACGGTGGTGCCAGAGCAACCGGTCGCCGTGTTGGCCGGACAGGAACTTGGATACACGGTGGCTCCTGAACTGCTGCTTGGTATGAGTGTGGGACATGAGCTTGGATAAACTGTGCTTGGCGCACAGCTTGATCCCGACTGGCCGGTTGCTGACTGTGATGGGCAGCTCGTTGGGGTGATAGTAGGGCATTGGCTCGGATAGACGGTAGTAGCTGAGCAACTGGGGCATGAGCTTGGTCCTGAAGGCGCTGACGGGCAGGTGGTAGGGATGCTGGATAGGCACGAGCTCGGGTACACAGTCGTCCCAGAGCAGCTTGAACAGATGGGGCAGGGTGTTGGGCCTACAGATTCTGTACAGTCTTGGGTGATTATAATAGAGGTAACTGATGCAGAGCAGGTCGGTGCCGAAGGACTTTGGAGTGGAATACTTGAAAGTCCTGGCGAAGTTGAACATGGCAATGAAACTGTAGATGTTGAAAGTGACGTTGTGGTAGTCGTAATAGTTACAATAAATACGATAGGAGGCGGCGTCGCGCAGCTGATCGATGCTGATATTGGGGTGGTCACTGGTTCACCTGGTACAGTGACAGTTGTTGTCGTTGGTGGCGGACAGCTTCCTGAGAAAATGCTATTGCTTGGAAGAACAGTTGACCCTGAGTTCGATACAGTGATGGATGGGCCGGAAGGACTGGCCCTTTTACCTGAGGTAGTCTCGCATGGGATATATACCGTCTCTGTCGTTGCGATATCAACGTTGGTAATGTTCGTATATATTTGAAATATGCTCGTGAAGTACGATGTTCCTCCCCCACAGATCGTTGTTGGCGTTACTGAGCAGGGTGATGTGGGCAAGTCTCCACGTGATGTTACTGTACGCGTGATAATTGAGGTTTCGCATGGCGTCGAAGGATATACTGTTGTTGGTGTGCACTGAAGCGAGGTCGTGGACTCTCCGCTTGTTGTTGCAGGCGGCAATGTGGGGACAGATGAGTCCAGAAAGGGCGAGGAGGCTTCAGATAGAGATGAAACTGGCGTGCTGCTGTCCTGATTCGAGCTAATGCTTGAAGGTGCGATGGTAGACACGCTTGAGGGAGGATGTAATGTTATGGTATGTGTTTCTGTGGTGGATAATTTTGCTGGCGGTATACTTGTGGATGACTGGTCGGGAGTGCCCAGGGAGGGAATATTACTCAGGGAACGGGTGTATGCCCATGAGGATGTGTGCGAAACCTTGCTTATCGAAGTGCTGCGGTACGTTGTCGAACTATGTAGCGCTGTGGGTGTGCTTGATGTTGGATATCCATAACCTGTTGAACTTGGCCTATCAGGGGTATGTTGCGAATAAGGTGGGGCAAGTGAGGTCGAGCATGGCGTCTTCTCAGGGTACTGTGGGCTTGGAAATAGGGCTGAAGTCCATGGAGACCAATCTTTACTCGGCTTGGGCGATCCATAGTAGTGGTTTTCGTGGGACCAGTCCCCAGCAGATGCGAGAAGAGGCAGAAAGTTAATTGCAAGTAAAACTGAAAGCATCACTTGAACCTTCTGGAACGGGTTGAATACCATAGAATTGCAGAAAAATGCTGATATGGCTCGTAACAAAGCTTCAGGTACTTACAAAAGGCGCAGGAAATGCAGAAAACCTGCGGGACTTGCAGTATTTGGCTGTTCATCGCTCTGCGCTGTCAGTGGGAAAAGGTCTAGTCTAAGATAAAAAAATTTGAAGCTTCGTGGATTGGACAGCGGTGAGGAGCCGGGCACTTTACAGGCCATCGGCAAGCCACACGAAAGCTGAAGCTCTCCGGAGCTTCGCTAAAACTTTAGAGGCGATCATTGCGAAATGTGGGCTGCTTTTCCCCTTCTCTCTTTTCCGGTCGCCTGGGACAGGACAATGCATCAGGTTATCGTAAGCTACTGTCCATCCAGGTAGTATTGCTGTTCTCTGGCACTGGTGAAATGAGCTCGTTGGTGTTTTTGTGGAAGAGCTTCGGCGGGCTGAAAAGAGCCGAGTGCCCACGTCAAGATCTCCGCTCGCTTGCTCATTCCGTCCTGTTCCTGCACCTCGAACGCATCTTCACACCACAAAGAGACAATGTGGCTGACTGATTATGCACTGTGATAGACCTGCTAACTTGTTTCTTCCTCCGCTGTCCCTCTGTCGTGGCTCCAGTTGACCAACACCCTCCCGCCTCTGCTTGGAGCATTCTTCAGCTCTTAGCCATTTCCATATCCGTCTAAGGAGAACTCTAGGACACTTTGGTAGTTCCAGCGCAAACTCGCAGTTTACAGAGCACATGTGCAAGAAGAAGCTTTGAGCAATGCGACGCTTTTGCTCCAGTGAACAAACTCCCAAGTTGGATGCAGACTCCATGGATTCAAGGACTACAAATCGTTGATCAATCACTAAATTCCTGCTCAGATCCACCACCTAGATCTTTCATGGAGGGGATATGGCTAGGGTGTCAACCTCATCACAGCCTTGTGGTATAGCTACCTCGCAACCTCAGAACTCTTTATTTTCTGTCAAGATCACACAAGTTTTGCTCTCAGCTCGTCAAACAGCCAGAATGGAACGCAGCACAACTACTACTCATCCTCCGTCAAGTGATGAAAGGCTTTACCTGATAGAGACCAGCAAAGTCCCTCGATCTCCTTCCCCTTTTTTCGATACCTCCAATCCGGTGAACACTTCGGCAAGTGTCTTGACTGAATCTGACGCCGAACAATATACAACGTCCGGCCATTCGTCCAGACGAACTGCCAGTCGTGGAAGTAGATCTGTACAAAAACCTGCCACAGAGACCCCAAACCATCATCCAGTAGGGCAAGAAGGAGGAGCTAGTCACCTAGATATTAGCCCATCAAGTCGCCCTGATAAGCCAAACCTTAAGGTAACGCTAACTCAATTTTGAGGATTAATTGTTGAGACTCTCGTATGGATACAGACGCGTTGGGACGTACCCCGGTCCAAAGGCACTGACTGGTGGCTGTGGGAGATATGCGCCTGATCCTTAGCTTCATACCTATGACAGCTCTCATCGATCTCCTTGCCCATTATAATCACCATCGATCACCACTTTGGGCATCTTGGATCACACTTAACGGAACTGTCGCGGTCCTTTCCACAGTATGGAGAACCTCGGTGACGTTCGCGGTAGGCGATTATATGGGACCGGAAATGGAGA
The DNA here is from genome assembly GCA_010093925.1 of Zopfia rhizophila CBS 207.26. NCBI lineage: Eukaryota > Fungi > Ascomycota > Dothideomycetes > Zopfiaceae > Zopfia > Zopfia rhizophila. The sequence goes on from ML994615.1 coordinate 1,468,329, forward strand.
TGGTTGTCAAACAAGAGCAGGATATGGAAGATGTAGAAACTTTGACCAAGCAAGCAGGGGCCCTTTCGGTTCTTTAGTACTCTTATGGAGAGGAAATACGAGTTCAGCGCTCTTAGACATTCTCATTACCATACTGGCTCTAGCCTTTGATCCTATGGCGCAGCAGCTAGCGGACTATCCTCTCAAGACAACGAGGGAACCGTCGGAGAATGTGACGGCAGCGAGAACAATCCAATACAGCATGGTCACTACACAAAGATCAGGTTTGTCAGCTTGAATAAATGTTGAAATGAGTGATTAGGCTGACATGATGCAGTGAGAGACTACTTGAAGAATGGGGAGCTCGATCATACCATGAAATCTATGATTGATATTGGGCTCTCCTTTACTACCAAACACCTCAATTTTGCGCGGAACATAAGTCGTCCGAAAGGCAGGAACTGTAATTAGGATTCTTTTCACAACATTGGGTGTGTGCTCTTCTTGTTTCAACCTACCACAAGCAGGCCAAGTTCCCACCGATTGTGGCTCGCCAGGAAGGGAGCCTTTCAATTGCTGTTTCAACCTCTCTGACCTCGTCTCATTTCCAATCAAAGCTGATCCAAGCACTCCAGCAGGTTGTGCACACCCTCTCTTTTTCTCCAAAACGGGACTTGACGACGACAAAGTGGCAGGTACCTAAATATTAGTTTCCCAATCGTAGCAGCTGATAGTTTCGTATCAAGGTTCGGGCAAAATGATTCGTCTGTAATTGAATGCGGTCGAGCGACAATCTTTGCATTGCAGTATTGCGTTCAGACATGGGATACAGACTACACCAACCAAGCCGCCAGATTCACCGTCAAACATGCCTGGATGGGTAATTATCGCACTTTCTCAAAGGGAGTGAGATCGCGCTCCGACCCACGGCAGAAGACCTTAACATAGACCCCCGAAGATTTGAGGCCACAACGAACCAGGTGTACTGGGTTTCTGCGACAGTGAATTCACTTAGGCAGTCGTATCTCATAGACAAGCTGAATGGCCATATTTGGACCAACAGGACCGGCGATGATTGGTCTGTAGAAACAACCAAGGGGCTCACCGACTCTTTCCTTAGCTTCTTATACGGTGCTACGCCCCTTCTATTCGACAGTGCGGAGTGGACTATGACGGTATACATGCGCACAACCATAGAGAATTGCACATATAGTGCAAGAGGCTATATTGTTACCACAGCGCCAATGATTGTGGTACGCTGGGAATGGCTGACCTTGTCTATATTCGTTTTCGTTCTCGCGACATTATTGCTGGACTGACTATCCCGATGAATTTGGGAAGAGGCAGGACTGGCACTGAAGTGCCGGTGTGGAAGACATCGAGTCCGGTTTTACCGCCCCATGGATCAAGCCATATTCTGGACGAAGAATGCAGGAGCCTGACGACACAATCGGAGATGAAGCGCTTCTCGAAATGACTGCCAATAAAGCTGGAGGATAGTGAGGGTGGTTTGAGAATTGTGTGAGGGAGGCCATAAGGTTGATTTGAGTTTTACCGACATGAGACTCCGCCATACTAGCAGGGCTTCGCAGTAAGACTTCGATCTCACACTGTATTCCCACGTCGAGATCTAACATGTGCAATACTCTACCGAAATCACTAGCGTTCAGCTCGGAAGGCTAGACCCAAATGAAACTTCCCTGTGCCTGGCCTTAGATCCCACATGCTAAATGGATATTGTATAAAAAGTAAGAAACTTAATCTACTTTGGAATATCCTAAAGCTCCAGCAAATAGTACACGCAATGAGTGTCTCTCCTAATTTAGGCTCCGTTTCGAGAAGATGCATTGAGAATGAAAGATATTACATTCCTTCTAGTGAGCTTAATGCATACTGACAGCGCCGATGTGATACTATAATTTACACCACTTCCAACAACCTTACTCGGACTCTACGATGTCTGTAATTATGGCTATAGAAAACGTTATGACGCTAGATCTAGATTGCCTTAAAAAGAGGATATTGAATTCGGCAGAACGTCCTGGGTAGGGCGGAAGGTACAGTCTCAAGATCTATTATTGTGTGTCCTGCCGGGGCTGGAAGAGTGCTGTACTGGATGCCTTCCCCATATTTTGGGCCTTGATTCTGCCCGAGAGCTTCATTTCCGTAACCTCAGTGTACGATGAAAACATCAAGGTAGCTGCTCCCCAATTAACCCAGATGAATATCCTTGATATCATATATGTGAGACAGAACCTGTGGAGAACAGTGGAAGTATGAAGCCAGACTCGACTCCTTATTCTAATATTCTTGAATGCTGAACGTGGGGATAGACTCTAGCAGACGCCTTCAAGTCTAACTCACACAAGCCAATGGTAAATATGACTGGTAAACTTGCAAAAGTTAGAGCTTCCATGCCAATTCTCCTTGAATTTGCGTCCACACGATGTTGGGGAAATAGTTGAGCTCAGGATCACGTGATGAGAATATGTTCACTGGTACAAGCATGAGAATCTCTCCTTACTGCAAATTTTCAATCAATTCTTTTCGTTTATTCAATACACAATACGCAATATTCACTCAGTACAACTCATATTTCGTTCCAATATTTGGGCGCTCTCTTTTAGTAAATCTTCACGTGATGCATTGCCTATCCTCAGGCCCCGATTTCGGAGCTAGAGCTCTCCAGCTCTAATCGATGTCGCCGACACCACCTCCACTAATCAACGACAACGTTAATCACACAACTGCCATGTCCCCGCTTTTGCTGTTACTCGGTATTAACCATCACTCCTACAATGTTATGAATCTCATGCAAATTCCCCCTTAATCAACCGTCTTCAGCAAGCTTCTTCAGCATTCCGCGCATCAGCTTCTATCATAACCAGGAAAACAGTGAAGCTCCAATTGCTTAAGCATTTAGACTTGGCCGTACGTCTCTTACCCAAGCTTGCGTCCAAATTGACACTCATTCGGTCTGCCTTAGTACTATAGCTGTCCACTCCTAACACCCACAATGTCCAAACCATACATCCACGGCCACCACTCCTCCGTTCTACGCTCCCACACCTGGCGCACAGTCGAAAACTCTTGTGCACACCTCCTTCCCTACCTTACCTCCCCATCCCTCAATATCCTCGACGTCGGATGCGGTCCTGGGACCATAACGGTAGACCTCGCGTCCCGCATCCCACAAGGCTCAATCCTTGCCATCGACCCTTCGGCTGAGGTCATAGAGAAGGCTCGGAAACATGCACAGGAGAAAAACGTCTCGAATGTGCGGTTTGAGGTCGGGGATATTTTTGATTGGAAAGCTTTAGATGGCGTGGAGGAGGCTACTTTCGATATCGTGCATGCGCATCAAGTATTACAACATCTACAGGATTCACTGAGTGCGCTGCAAGTGATGAAGCGTCTTACAAAGCCCGGTGGTATTGTCGCTGTACGAGATGTGGACTATTCAGCTTGTACATGGTACCCCGAAATCGAGGGGATGCGAGAGTGGCTGGATCTATACATCAGAGTTGCGCAGGGCTTGAAGGGCGATCCGAATATTGGGAAGAAACTGCATGCTGTGGCTATTCAGGCTGGATTTGAGAGGAGTGAGATTGAGACGAGTGTGGGTACTTGGACGTTTAGCACGCCGGAGGAGAGAGCGTTTTGGTGTGGGCTTTGGGCTGATCGGACGGTGCAGAGTAGTTTCAAAAGTAATGCTATTGAGAGTGGACATGCTACTGAAGCTGACCTCCAGAGGATTGTGGAGACTTGGAGGGATTTAGAGGGGAGAGAGGATGGATGGTTTACGGTTATGAATGGGCAGATTATATGCCATGTTAAGTCATGAAGTTGATATATCATATAGAAGGTAGTCAGCCTGCACTGAACGGTATCCCTTAGTCTTCTACCCGACTTCCGCAATCGGAAAAACCGAAAAGTTAACCATCCCACGCCTTTAGTCACCGCTATATCCAATTAACATCCCTCCATTCCTGACCGGTAGTGCGTCATCTGACAGCAGTGCGTTAGCATGATAGCTTACCCTTGCATTATTAGACCAAACCCTTTATCTACCCCACCACCCCGCTCCAGAAGCTATCAGGCTTTAACTTCACTTCACCAACACTTTCTCTTCAACCTTGACACCATATTTCTCTCTACTCTCACTCAAAGTCACCCTTTTCAACCACTGACTACCAAGTTTCCAAAATGGGACCGGTCAACTACCACGATAACAACTGCCCCAAGTGCGGCGCTGGCATCACTGATGGATCAAAGACTTGTGGGTCTTGCGGAAGTGTGAGTGGTTCTTCTTTCTATCCACATTCTTGAGGCGCATGTACTAATGGGATTTGATAGAGCTGCCCTGTCTAGATCGATGCCTGCCGAGTGAAGGGAATAGGCGTAGATTTATAAATTGCATATCATGGGATAAGGCTGCATGGAATGGTTGGGTTGGGCTGGGTTGATTTGGGAGTTAGAACGGATTTGGTTATGAGGTGCAGACTGATAGGTGTATACTGAGATTTTGAATGGGAGTATTTCAGTATGAATGGTGAATTATTATGTGTGCATGCAGACTTAAGTGCCCACTCCTGTATTGTGAGATTCATGAATACTCGTCGACAATACCGCTTCGCCGTTGTCCTGTCGTGGAATAGGGAGAGGGAGTGGAAGAATAGTATATCACAATTTTTCTACTATATCCTATTAATAGGAAAAGATAATGAGGGTGAGTGAATGAAAGTCATCCTCTGTCCATTGGTTCATTACTTTTACAGGGCCCCAGCTCCGCCTTTCATTAGTTCCCTGCCTAGGGCAGATATCCATCGCGGATTGAAAGAGAAGGCGGAACCGAAATATTTGGGTATCTCGCAGTATGAGCGCAAAGAAAAACTAGTGTCCTGAAAAGTTGCATCAAACCGTGATGAACCAGATCGATTTCATCATCAACTATGTCACCGCTTGTCTTCCAACTCGCATCAGTATCATACACTCCCAGCCGAGATTCATCCTTCATTGAACTCCAGTCACCGGTTGCCGTCGTCCATCGTCTTCATCCGCGCGCATGGCATTACTTCCTCCTCGTCTGCAAGAAGGTGATGACGAGACAAGCGGCGAGAACAATGAAGCCAATGAACATGAATGCAGCGTCAGCTTCATTCTGCTTGCAACGTGACTGCATTTTGCCCGGATCCCCCCCATATGCGCAAACTTGGTTTCCCCGGAACACAACGCAACCACCGTTGAGCAACTCATTTTTCCTCATCTCCCGAAGATTTAATTCCTCGCCTGAGCTGCATGTGATGCCTCTCAGCTTATAAGCAAGGACCTATTCTACTGCGTCAGCAAGCCGCTGTTTCTTTCAAAATGGCCAGGAAGAAGACTTACTACGCCACCAGCGAGGTTGAATATTGCCATGAGGACGTCGATACCCCCCATGATTATACCCTGGAGCATGTCGACCCAGTTGGAAGTGATGCCAATGATTGCACCCAGCAGACCGACGCCTCCAACGAAAGCAGCATAGCTAAGCGCAGCTGGCACGGTTCTTTCTGAGTCCTGGTCCTTGATCAAGCTGACAGAGACTCCGAGGACGACGACTGTGGATAGGACTTGGGCGCCACGGAGGGCTAGGCCAGCGACTGGCATTGCGGTCATGTTTGTTGGGAGTGAAACGTAGCCTCGGTCGATGTAATGTCCTGTACGAAACACTGGGAATTCGAGAACGAATTTGTTGTAATGAGAGATTATTGGAAGAATTCGAGCGGGAGCGGAGAGTATTTGAAGTGAAGGTGGAACGAAACTGGAATGGTCACGTAAGGTAGTCTTGCTAGCTGTTCACTGCTAGTCAACAACACGCACTAAAATAACGAACTATGACTCTTCTCTCAAGGAGCGGCGAGGAAACTGGAACGAAAAGCAAACTCAATCCAGAACGGGGAGGTCACGGCGGATATATCAACAAACCAGAGTCCGTGACGCCGCGGCACAGCAACCCCCAAATGTTCCACTTGTCGTGCCTCCATCAAATCTGCATGCGATATCATCATTTCCGGCACAGGACACCCTACAAGGCCCTGCTCAGCCTCGTACGTGTTCCACATCCCCTCACGACCTACAAGCGAAGGATTGGACTGCAGTTGCTGCCTTACGGATCAAGGATCGCGAGCCAATGAAGTCAATTAGGGATTTAACTGTTGACCAGAAAAGAGCAGGGAAGTTCTTGATGTTGCATGGTTGGAAGGAATTAGACGGCATGAGTGCCTTGAAACGCTTGTGTTACAGGGCGAAGAGATGGAGAGAGGTTGGGGTCGGTGTGAGGCGAAGGATATGAGGATACGACAATTTTAGATTGACGGCAGAGGCTGAGTCACCACCACATGGTTGATCGTATGTATATCACTGTGGCCAAACAATCCTTTGATAATCTACTGCCAGACAGATGCTATTGTGCGAGGTGAACGAGTTGTGTTTGTCGTTCGTTAAATTTCGATTATTTTGCCTTGATGTGATTGATGGTTGACCATTTTGAATGTGTATTGAACCAAAACGACTTTCTACCAAAGCCTTCTATCTTGCGTAATCAATTCAAGTACACAGGTATCCCGTATACCACCGCTGCTGCTCCATTCAAGTATCGCAAAACACAGGCGTCCCTTGCTTCTCGTACTGCCTCATCTAAGCCCACTCCCCTTCGCCTCTCCTTCTCATGACTTCCAACAAGATCCACTGCATCCTCTTCCGGCTTAACTTTCCTTCCTTTCCGGCCAGATGTCGCCCTTCGAGCACTCTCTACTTCTGCAATGAGCTGTGCGACCTTTCCTTTGCCTTTCGGCTTCTTCGCAGTTCTTGGTTCTCTATCTTCCTTTGACTCCGGCCACAATCCCCAGAGCTCTCCGGCTTTAACAGCAAACCGATCACAGTCCTTATCCGTAACATCCCAAAGCATACCGACAACAGCGGGTGCACCAGCTGTTAAATAGGAAGCCAGCATTCCAGACGGTTCATAGATTCCATTTTCAGACAGATGAACGGAAGAGCACCCGAAGAGGAATGTCGTAGCGCATCCTGGCTTCTTCTCGTCCCCAGTTTGATCACCAGGATAGAGTCGACGAACGGATTTCGATCTAACAAACTGGGCTCCGCTACCGTGACCGAAATAAAGAACGAGCTCTCTCTCTTTCAGCGAATTTTCGAACTCAGTCTCTGATGGTGCCCGATTGATAATAAGAGTCCAGTTCCCAACCATCTCATCCAAACGTGGCTTGATAGTTTTCAAGGTATGGGTTAAGTCTCCAGACGGATTCAGGATACTTGTCCCTCCAGCATTCGCCGATATGTAATGGCCCGGTTGTACAACTTGGGCCACAGCAGGTGATCTTGCAGCAAGGATCCGCTCACGGAGAGCGGCCAGTGATGGAAGTCGAGAGATGGAAAGCGACTGAAGACAAGGAAGCGACTCCCATGGGAAAATATGCAAGTTCTTATCCAGGATGAGAATAGTGTGCTTTGAGTCCGCGGAAGCGGTCTGAGCAGCGCCGTGGTAAGCGCGCAGAGCATCGAGTGTTTCAATGACGATGGCGTCAAAATCGATCTCGTCGTAGGCGTTTCTCTCTCCATTGAACTGCAAGATGTCCACTACAAAGTAAACTAGGTCCATCAATGCCTCGTCTAGGTCGAGTTCTTCATTCATCGCATCACCCAGCCCCACAAATAGTTCCAGTATCCTCGGGTCCAAAGCGATTTTTTTCGGCGGCCCCTTCCCTCGACGAGATGGTAAATGCCTGTTCAGAATGTTCTCAAACGACTTCCGGAAGCGTGCTAGCAAATTGGGCTGGCGGGGATGCTGCGAGAATATTCCCTTGAATCCGCCAAGCCATATGTTCTCAATATTGAGCAGCAACTCGTGAAGCCTAGAATCGAGAGCTTCACGTTCGGTCCACCATTGAGCTCTTGCCTCTTTAGCTGTCATGTCCTTCGCGCTCCGAGTGCTGAAATCGCTCAGCTCGATGATCTCATCAAAGTCCCGTCTGCCATCGTCGAATCCAAACTCTTCTTCATCCATATCCCTTGATTTGTGACGAGCCATTGGCAGTCGCAGAACAAACGGAGAATAGTTGGACTGATATCGGGTAACGTAAAGCTCGTCATGATCATCATTTAGAGCTAGAGATATCGCGGCCCACGATTCAGGGAGTATGTCGACGTAGTCCTTCTGAAATTGAGTCGCCGAAACTAGACTAGGCTCGTCCCGAGACGCTAGAACAGGCCATTTGAGATATTCTTCGCGCGACTTAGTTTCTTGCTCGACCTCAATCGCCGCTTGAGCCAGTCTTAGCGAATACAACTTTGGCAGTTCTGCTTGATGTTAGCTGGCAATTGCTGTTCATTGGCTTTTAACCCTACCATTCATATACGCCGCATATAGGGGGTGAAGTGAACCTCGTAGGTCTCCATTCGATGCTGCGGATAAGAGAACGGTCACATAGCCTAGGGCACAGGACGCCTGCTGAAAACTGGAGTTTGATCCAGAACGCGAACACAGAGCATGCGCCTCAGCAATGCAGTTGCGAGCCTGATAAAGTGTTGCAACAAAATCCTCCTTGGCTGCCTTTTTGCCCCTGCTACTTTTCAGTGGTGCTGAGGGTGCAGGAGCTGTTCGTTGTGGCTGAAGATGCTTTGCCACAGATCCTTCAGATAGCTTACGATCAGTCTGGCCGAGAGCTGGAAAGGCGATCGTCGATTCGGGGAGCGTATTGAAAGTAAAATCATTTGCAAGCTCTTTCATACTTTGAGAAAGAAGAGCCTTGAAACTAACCCAAAGGTGAAGGATACTATGCTCCATCCCTTTCTCCAGTTTCTGAGCTTCGTCAAGAAGTTCTACAGCTTTGGAAATATTCTCTTGGGCAATGTTCACCAATGCTTTCCGGCGGGCGACATCTGCTTGAAGGCTGTAAAGTGCTGCACATTCTTCAACAACACTAGACGATTCCGTTTCTTTAGGCTGAACAGCCTTGCGTGCCGCCGTGGGAGGTGTTTTAACAGTCGGTTTGCGGCCCCTTGTACCCTTCGTTGTTTTTTTCCCTTTCGATTTGGAGCCGTCCAAAGAGACCACTGGCATCTGTTGCACCAGTGTCTCGACATTATAGGGAACGGAATTGGTGGTTTTGATGAAGAACGGCGAGGTGAGATCATTCAATAAGCCTTCCAATCTCTCGTAAGCCGCGAGCTCTTCATCAAACCGTCTGCTTGAATGGTGGGTTCTTGCAACAGAAGAATAGTATCTAACCATTGACAAATGCTTGTCGAGTAAGGACTGGCCAATCGAATCCAAGACGGCCTGAGCTTTGTCCGGTCTCCCACTTTGAGCCCAGTATTCAGCTCGATGAGTAGAACTCTCTAAGAGAAGTGAATTCGAATGTGTGGCTGAAGCAACCTTGTCTGCTTGCTCGGCGGCAAAAACAGCCTCTTGGAGCAAACCTCGGTGAGCGAATGCCAGCGAATGAAGCATAATCCCACGGTGCAAAGACGGTACCAAAGGCCAGAATCTTGCTCCGTTCAGCGACTCATGCGTTATGGACATAACAACAGGCATCCCTTTTTCGTTGCGAGCAGAACTCAGGGGATCAAAGGTGACTTTGCCTTGTGCTTCTGCTTCCGTCTCACGGTCTTCGGTCTGAAGAGCTCTTCGTGACGAGGATCTGTTCTCCAGTGCCGCCCAGGCACGTCGGTTAAGCGCGACGCATCGTTTCGCGTATTCCAAAGCGGCCTTATGGCATCCGGTGTTCAGAGCATGTAGTGAATAGACATAACAAGCATCAGCAAGAAGTCTGTTAAAGCAAACCCTCCCTGACGAAGTAGCCGAAGATCTTCCAAGACCCATAAACTCAGCATCGGCTACGGCGATTGTCTCGGCTGCAGAAAGGATATTCGCACTACTTATCATTAACAATCGTTGGAACAACTTGGTGTGTTCGACCTTACCATTTCACAGAATTACCTATTTTGAGTAAATACTCTGCGTAACCAAGATGCCATTGTAACACCGCTTCCGTTGATATGCTCGGGCTCGATGCAAGCGCTTCGGCTTTGACAAAAGCTAACCCAGCCTTTCCAGAATACCCAAGTCGAAGTAACTGCAGACCAAGCTTGCAAAGACTGATTACAAGAAGGGAAGGGTGGCCATTTTCAAGTTCCAATATTTTCACGAGAAGACGAAGTACTGAAATACACATGTACTCCTCCCCTTTTGCTGCTAAATAATCAGCTATGCCCTGCAGCTCGCGAATCCAATGGTCAAGGTCGTCCACTTGATCCGTTAGAGTCGTCCGTGAATGTGCCGAGTCAACGATAGATTGCCAAACCGAGAGGCATTCCTTCAAGATAGTCATCGAGGGAGATGTCTCTCTCATTGCAAGTTTGAGTGTCAGAAGCACTCGAAGATGGTTTCCGTACTGCGACAGGTTCTTGTCCCGCGTGCTTTCTTGATGCACCTCAGGCTGCGCCTCCCCAATGAGCTGAAGCAAGGACTGAGTCAAGAGATCCGGGTGTTCTTCACAGAGTTGGAGAAGCAGCACGCATACTCTTTTACGTCGGATAGGAAATTCTGTCGGGGCATAAAGCTCCAGAAGCCGCTTGGACATCATTTGGACTGAAGCATTTAATGCGGGATCCCATGGTCGATTCTTCGAGAGTGATCTGAGGTAAAAGGCAAGCTGCCATTCCAAAAGCACTCCCCTGTCAGCGGCCGGAAGATCCTCATCATCAAAGAAGGCTAAATCCGTAGGCTTGCTGATACCGTGCTTGATGAATGAATTGTGATTGGATTTCATCACTCTTCCCAGATTACTGATCGGTCCATCGCTGTCGAAGATTCGCTGAATAGGATATTTCGCAGCGAGCTCAACTGCTGTTTGAAGAACACCAGCATCGGCAAGGTTTTGGAGGGATTGAGTAAATGCTGTGCGGGACTCATCAACTTGATCAACAGAAGCGAGCGCCTCTCCAAGTTTCTCAAGTTTCATGGCCAGGAGGCCGGATTGTCTTTCTACTTTCGACCTTGACCGAAGGAGATCCACTGATCGCTGCATTGCTTTAATCAACGAGGCGGGCGCGCCGTCACCCCTCCGGAGCTGCAAATAAGCAGTCCAGTACGTATTTGACACCTTAATGAAAGGGAATTGTAACTCCTCATAGAATTTGAGGATCGAACGGTCCTCCTTATCGGCATGCTCCTGGACAAGTTGCAACATAGAGACACAATCCTGAATCAGAGCGTCCAGTTGCGTCCATTGAGCATCCGATTCAATCGATTGTTTCGCGCACACCGTCACAGAATCGATGATGCTCTTCAAGACTCTGGCCACCATGATAACCCGTTCACCATGTCGGATCTGAGTTTTGGCGCCAGCGTCCTCAAGCGGTTTCGTGCCAATGTACCGTGCGGCAAAATGTACACTTGCAGATATGATGCGAAGTGCCTGGGCCTTGAGATTCCCGGTAAATTCGCCTCCTCCAGACCGGTCTGTTGACTGATCGAACGAAAGACCCTTGGTTGCTAGGCGTCGAAGACCGTTCACTTCCATGAAGAGGGAATCCAAATCCGTGGAAGATCCGCCGAGACTTCCAGCCAATGCATCCAGAGAGTTGGCAATGTTTTCTTCCAAATTTGATCCCGGTTTCCCCCCGAGAGCGGCATCGAGAGACAGAGCTGCAATTCGGGCTAAATGACATGCGACCCTGGCAGCATTATCTTTGGAGAAATCTGGTGGTTGGGAGGCCTTCGCCCAAAATACTGCTTCATCAGTCAATGCAGCAGCCTGCGCGAGCGAGCTAAGCGTTTTAGCGGCCAATTTAACGGAGGGTGCATCATTTTGCTGGGACGTTGATTTATCCGTTGCGTTGAAAATGTCCTTATACAGAGCTTCAGCTAGCCTGTACTTCTTGACTGCTGGGATTGCCGATCTCCTGGAAAAAGCAGCAAGGCATTTTGCGAAAGGGTCGAACAGCTCCCTTTCCTTATTGCCTTGATGATTAGCCAAAGCCCACCATCTCTGCCGAATTCGGAAGGCCAAATGTTGCAAATAAAAGACAACGTCTGGTGGAGGATTGAGGTTGTCCTTGCCCGGGCTCAAATCGGCGGAGCTGGAGATACTGGGACAGAGGGAAAGAACGGTTTGCGCGAGCGATTCGAGCTGTCGAGTGGCCTTGACTTGGGCATTAGGCGTCTTTGCATATTGCAGGATCAGATTTGCTGGAGAGGATGGGTTGGAGAGCTTTAGGTAATTCCAGGCTGCTTCGATAATTCGTGGGCGTTTTGTCACTGCGATCATTCGCAAGACATATATTTGGTGACTGATGATTATCGGCAGCGCAGGAGATTTCAGGTCGATATCCGCGAAATCGAGCAGCGCTGCTAGATTTTCCTTCTCTCCAGGTGTTGCAGTTTTTTTGGGCGCCACATTGCCTTTACCAGGTTGACTTTCTTGATTCACCCTTGTATTTCCTAGAGCATCATCAAGTCTCTTTTTCAATATTTTGAGCTCCTTAATAGCAAGTGCGTCCAAGCCGTGAGCAATGAGCTTCCCCACAAGAGCGAGAATGCCGTTTTCCAATTGCAGTTTCGGTGAATCTTTTCCTGCCATCTTGGAAGCTTCTGATGTTCTGAGATACGCAAAAGCTACTCTAGCACATTCCCCCGTAGCTATTAAGCCAGGTGCAGGGCCGGTCGTTATACACGAAGAGTATGATGATGACCGGCACAGAGAGGATGGCTTTTTTGGCGAGTTGATGACTTGGCTGACGGATCGTTCTTGGAGGGGCCTTTGGGAGCACGATGGGGTCCTTGAGAGGGCTATTCGACTTTTTGAGGTAATGTTACATTGATCTTCGGTTGACCCAGTAGTCTTCGGCTTCGAGGACGGTTTTCGATGCTGTGATACTGGCGGGTTTTTGAGAGCATCGGCGAGGGTTTTCAAGGTCGCGTTAGCAAAATCTGTGGCCAATATATACTTTTCTTTCGGCGTCAGAGTAGCTGAATCCTTTTCCACAACTTCAACGGTTATTGTAGTCTTCGATGTTGCTTTCCTCCGAGCGTTCGACTGAACACTGATCGATTTTGAATTTCTGACTCTCGTGTTCTCCTTCTGCGCAACCGCTTCGGGCACATCTGATAGCAGACCCTGGAGGGCTGTGACGGTAACGGAGGTACATGTCGCGATAGATTGAAGGTCGCTCTTAATCTGTTCGATGTCGTTACGCGTCGCGGTATTCGCTGTCGCCATCGCTCGAAAGGAGGTGTAGAATGGTAGAGGGCGTGTGTAAGGCTTCAGGAATTCCGTAGATTATACATTAATAAGAAGACCAGGATAGACGCTGCGTGGATAGTGTGTGTATGTAGTGTCCAGAAGTATGATGCCAAGATTGTCTCGGAAGCTAAGAAAACAATACATACAACCGGATCCGCACTAGCGCAAGAACGTTGCCACGTGAGTGAGCAAGCCACACTCGCAAGCCAAGCGCCTCACCTCCCCCACCACTTCAACTCAACCCTTCCGACGTTCGACTTCACATCTCAGACATTGTCATCCGAATACAACTCAAAGTTCTTTTCCCAAGCGCGCATTTCGTTGCTTTCTCTTCTCAGGTTGAAAATCACTTGCTCAGCGCATCATCTTTTCACTAACTCTAATGCCCTTGCCAGACTTAGCACAGATTTTGAGTGAAGCCTCCAAGAACATACTAACCATGCACATTTCAGCTAGCACTCGCATTTCTCGGTTTAGCATGATGATCTTGCAACCGGGGTGGGATAGCCTTCGTATTTGGAACGGACCCCATTCTCGTGTTTGCTTACTATCAAGGAACCTAGAATATAAATGGGATCTACCTCCCGCGATGCGAACTAATCGATTTATAAGCTTATTTTCTACTGGATCATATACAGAAGCACGAAGATTCCCTCATGGCAGAAATCTGTGGAGAGCCATTCCACTCATTACCAGATATTTCGAGTCTATTCCGCGAGGCAGTTGACCGAAACCCTCATGTGGAAGCTGTCGTCTCATTACATCAGAAGTCCTTGAATCTTCCTAGGCTAGATGATGAAGACCAGCATGGCAGTTTGCGATGGACCTACTCACAGCTCTATCGAGGTGCAGAGCTTCTTGCATCCCGCCTCGAGAGACTGGGGGTTCGCAAAGGAAGCGCCATAGCTTTCTTCTGCGAAAATCGGGCAGAATGGGTCCTTCTGTGCTGGACTTCTGTTCTTCTGGGTTGTCCCTTTGTCCCTCTGAATTCTCGACTGGCAGGCAACGAAACAGAAGTCAATTACATCCTAGACCAGGTTTCCCCGAGTGTCATTGTTGTTGTGGATGAAAGGGTTGCCTTACTGCTCGAGAGAAAAGCTGTTCTGAAGCTCAGAAAAGCACATTTGCTAGTTTCGTTGGAGAAAATTGAACTTGCAGTAAGAGAGGGGTCTCTGAGCTGGACGTCACTCCACGAGCTTTGGTCTACTACAAAGCCATCGAATTCCCCATGGGAGGGCCGCTCCTTCGAGGATACTACGGTAATCGGATTCACGAGCGGAACCACTTCTTATCCAAAAGCGTGTCCGCAATCCAGCGAGAACCTGATGACTTCAGCAGTGGCCGTTCGAAGTCTCCGAAAATTAGGACCCTCGGATCGACTTGTGCAGCATTTACCTGGATTTGCGGCTATGTCCGTACTCATCTCCCTGACATTTGGGATCTCTGGCGGGACAATAGTATATCCGTCAGCGCAGTTCAATGCCACGGCTACTTTAGATGCTATCAAAACCGAAAAATGTACCTATATGTTTGCAGCACCCGCCATTATCAAAGCTTTGGCTATACACCCCACAATGAGCCAACGGTCACTGCAAACGCTCCGTATTGTTGAACTGGGCGGTGCTCCGATCTATCCGGAAATCCTAGCCCTATCAACTTCAGAACAAGGGTTGAATTGTTCAAGAGTCGGCTGTGGATGGGGCATGACCGAGAGTCCAGCGCCTCTTCTGGCCGAGCCATGGGAAAGAAACATGCCCATGCCAACAGACTCCATCCCAGTGGGAAAACCTATAAGAGGCACTCGGGTGAAGGTCTGCACGCCAGGGTCTAACGCACCACTAAAAGTTGGGAACGAGGGTGAGCTACATGTAGGCGGTCCCCAGGTTGTGCGAGGTTATTTGAATGCGAATGACGAGGCATTTTACACCGAAAATGGGATACGATGGATTAAGACGGGCGATATGGCTCGCATCGACGAACACGGCAACGTTCACATCATCGGAAGATACAAAGATATAATTATTCGGGGCGGTCAAAACATATCGCCCTCGAAAATTGAAAGGTGTCTCGAAAAGGTCTCCAATGTTGAGGTGCGTTCATCAAAAATATCTCTTTCCCCTTCATTTGCATCATCCTTCCTGCTCCCGGCGGGACACAGCAAGGTACATCTTCGACTTCACCCTGCGCCTTGTCCTACATTTCCAGCCGAACCTAGAATCTTTTCGTTTAGATACCTAGTTCTAGCTCTTTAAAGCTTCCTACAGTTATAATCACAGAAGCATAAAGCCAGAGGAGGGGTGTTGAAGATGATGTAGTTTGCAATGTCCCACCGGAGATGGAATGAGGTGGTAGATACTATCATTCATTTAAACTCTTTATTGAAAGGTAACCCACTATTTCATCAAATGAACTCTAACTCCCAAACAGGTACAGGTAATAGGAATTCCAGATGATCTCGCAGGAGAGGTACCAATCGCAGTGTTGAAGTTGTCAAACCCAGCCACGGATGATCCTCAGCAAAGTGTTAACCAAGTTCGGCAACTGGCTATGGGTGAATTAGGACCCACTGAAACTCCACATGCCTACTTGTTATTGCATGACTTGGGCCTAGACACTTTCCCTATAACTCTATCTGGGAAGATCCAGAAGGCCAAGTTAGCTGGGCTTGTCCGCGAACATCTATCTAGTCAGGCCAATAGCAGTCATACGCATATCTCAGATATGTCCACCACTGAGCACCATTTGCTTGAATTGTGGTCTAAGGTATCGGGTGTAGCAGCTGAAAACATCGACCAGACTGCATCAGTCTTCACTTTTGTCGACAGTATCACCACCATGCGCTTCTCCACCCTAGTGAAAAAGCAGCTTCAGAAGGACCTCTCCGTTGACGATGTAATATCTCATCCGAGCATCAATGACCAAGCAAAACTACTCGACACTCCTCCAACGAGATCAACAGCCAAGCCTCTTACCCAGCGTTCGGGACCACCAACAGTGGTTGACATGGTGCATTGTCAGGGTGATGCCTGGAAAGCAAACCTCACTGAAAATCTTACTATCCCATTCCTAGCAGATCTAGGTCTTGGTTGGAACGATGTCGAAGACGTATTCCCCACGCCGGACACAAGTCATATCTACCTCAACCGACAACGACCGCAAACCTGGAACCAACGGGTCATCTACCTCGCACCCAACACAGACGTCCAAACTCTAAACAAAGCGTGGCAAGCTATTCTCTTCCACCACCCCATGTTCCGCACTATCGCCTTACCTATTCCCCCCGAATTTGATTTCGAAGGAGCAAGGCACATCTTCATAGTCCTGAGGCCGAACGAGAACTACTGGAACTGCTCAACAACCACAAACCTCAAAGTAAATACACCCGATGATCTCCGTTCAACCTTCGTCGGTGAATGGGCAGACTCTCTATCTGGTCCTCTTATCCGCATAGCCTTCGTCTCGATTCAAGAACCATCAGGCTCGGCATTCATCCTCTTAGGTAATCACGCCGCCTTCGACAATTTCTCCATGGACCTCTTATTCTCAGACCTCCAAACAGCACTCGAGCATAACTTATCCGCAGAAAACATTCTCCAAGCACCAGGCCACGCACACTTCAAGCACTTTGCAGAAAAATACTACATTTATCGAACAAAATCTTCTGCCCTCGAAGCAGCAACTTTTCACGCGAACAGACTTCGAGGAATACGGGAGCATGTGGAGAGCCTATGGCCCAAGCCTCGAGCGCCAGGATGCTTTAAAGGCTGTGACACTGGGTGGACACACCCTGATGGTTTACCCGGCAACCCGTCACTCCGCCGCCCTCTTGATCCTCCTGGCAATAGACATGGACTGGATGGTTTGACGCGCACAGCACCAGTAAAACATCTTAAAGCTATGCGATCCCAATACGGTATTCTACCGCACGTAATACTAAAGGTTGCCGTCGCCCTATTCAACATGTCGCGCACCAACACATGTACCGCACTCTTTGCGAATGTTGAGGCGGGACGGACATGGCCATTCACAAAAGACTGGTTGAACAACGGCGAAGTGCTCCCAAACCCTCTATCTATCGCAGGCCCGATGTTTCAAGTCGTGGTGAACAGGATCTCACTAGATGCCTCGAATGAAAGAGTCATCGATATGCTGAAGAAAATGCAAGAAGAGCAGGCGCTGTTAAGCAAGCACTCACAAGCACCGCTTTTCGAAATCCAGAAACAGCTTTCAGAAGAAGATGTACAAGTCATGAACGAAGCAATGACGCGTCAAGGCTACAACTGGGCTCCTGGAATCCAATCAGGCGGCTCTGAACGTGGAGCGCAGAGAGAAAAGCCACCAGCTCTAGTTCAATTTAATCGCCAGGCTTTTGATGACATTGGATTAGCCTGGACATGTGGACTTTTGGACCCAGAAACCTTCTATCTGAATGCGAGCTATGACGATTGTCAATTATCGAAGGCAGAAGCGCATCGGGCGATTGAGGAGGTGTTGTGTGCGGCTGTTTGGTTATCCAACCCGGAGAATGTGGACAAAGGTGTCAATGAGTGTAGATTTGAAGGGGTAGAGGTGAGTGGATGGATCAAAAGCTTAGAGTGATTTCGTATTTGGAAGCAACCCTGTTGAAGCGGAGAGTTAGCACAAATCAATACTTAATTTAGGAATCGGGTATCGAAATCTAAATTTCAAGATGGGGAGCACTATTCTCGGAGGTCGAAGATTTTTTTGGCATTGAGTGAATGGACATTCCTTAGAAATAGCAGCTGAGATTGTGAAGTCTCACAAGTCTTCGCAGCAGTGTACCTGAGATGGATGAGTGTCGGTTGTGAAAATTAGGAGGCTGTCTTCACTGGAGGATTAAATTTCTTGCCGGCATCATTGCAGCGGCGTCCGGATATTAGCGGCTTTTACAAGAGAGGAAATCGGCGATGGCTTGGCGTGGTGTTGTAACGCTGCAATTGGCCGATCCCGTGCACCTTTCATAAGTCACCGCCAAGCAATCACCGTTGTTTACGAAGGTACCCTCATCTCCCCTCCTCCACCTCACCCTCTCCGCAATCTCTACCGAAATCCGTAATCATGAGCGGCGCGGGTGAGAACCGGTAAGCTCTGCATTTCTGACTTTAAGAGATAGCTCTCTGATAGCTTCGTAGTAGCTGGCGACGGTCAGGGCAGCCCAACCGCCAAAACCAGGACCGCTCCTCTGGCACCAACACTCCCACCAGAGATGGTGGACGACAGCAGGCCATGTCGGCGCTTTCAGGCAATGCTTGGGGTTCGGGCAGGGGAAAAGGTGCTAGTGGTGGCGATAGCGCAGCGCAGCCTCCGCCGGTCCAGGCAGAACATCATGTTCCTGTGAGAGACTTCAATGCTGCAGAAGTCAAGGAATTCTTGAAAAAGCGTGCGTATAGTATTCGTTTCGTCCACCAGCCGATCACTTGCTCTGAAAATGTTTCCCCTCAATCCACTGCAACCAGTGTCCGGACGCAGTTTTTCAGATCAGATGCTAATTGTGTTACTGACAGGTTATCTTGAGAGCATTGGCGGTACTGCTCCACCCAAACCCTCAAACGAAACGTCTTTATTCGATAGCGGATCTAACCATTCCTTTACGTTAGACCAAGCGTCCGTCTACCACAAGGTTCAGGGTGACTCTGTGGCTAAGAGGAGCAGTGGCGCCTGGGGATCTCGAGGCATGGCTCTTCGCACCAATCCATACCTAAATAATAACCGTTCTTAGGAAATACTATGAGTCACCTTATGCCCAGCGGGCAGAACTTCTTCAACCAGCTGAAGAAGCAGCTACAAAATCTCGAGCAAGGGAAGGGCATGTAGTCCATTCCTACATCTCATCTTTGTATTCAGCGGCATTATAAGGGCATTGTGGGAGTTCTTGGGCCGTTGCATTTGTGTTTTTCGTTCGCCGGTGGTCGTTTGGCTAGGGTGTTTTCCATATTGTTAAACCAGCACACATACATGGCGCATCACTGCTCATGGAGTTGGTGGATTTTGGCGGTTTTGTACAACTTTTCGATTCATGGTACTTGAGCGATACCCAACTGGACTGTCACGACAGTTGTGCATTCAGTCATGTTAGAAAAGTATCGAGGACTTGGATGGGCAAGGTTTTTGTAAAATATTCAAGAAGGCCGGGTTGCCTAACTTGTTGCAATGTTGGCGTTGGGTGGTACACATGGTGTTCTCCTATTGCTGTGACTGCGACCATGATCCATGAACAGGATGACTTATATGCTGGGATGATATATGTTGTCTGAAATCGTGATCCTAATGCAGCAGGCGGTCGCGTCTTTAGTCACCCATCGCCGTCAACAAAACAAGCCGTCTGCAGGGACGCACATCTTCTTGAAGTATTTATTTACACATCCAAGAATATTCCTTCGCTCGGTTTGCATCTATAGTCCAAGCTGGAAGCTATTAGGAGCCGAATTTCTCTCACCTCCGGGTCCTCTCCCAAACACCCTCTTTGGTCAGCCAGCCAAGACGTGCAAGCACCCGCAATCACATTTTCACATACACCACTTCATCGCACATTACAGCACCACCAATCATTTTCACTAGCCGTCTACACATTCACATTTTTCCGATATTCACAGTCATCGGCCCGCTGATAACTCAAATCGCCAGGAACACGTCTCACCAGTGACCAAGACCCGCCGCAAACAGATGCGCATTGCGTCTTCATAGCTGTCCCTTCCCACCAACCGCAACCTTTCACGCCCGCCTCTAATTTTGTCGTATACAGAGGGTCTATAGAATCATTCACCATGTCGTCGCCACCGCGAACTCCCACTCACCGACCGAATTCCTCCCACCGCCGGCACCCCTCAAGCTTAGATATGTCCCACAATAATACCCCCTCTCGACGGTACTCCATGCATCGCCGCTCCTCTGGATATTCGCCCGTAACTCCGCGCTCGTCGCATGATTTTGAACATAGCAGTCCTGGTCACAACTTCGATGGCGGGGGAGACGGCGGACTGGGGAACTTGGCAGACGAGTTAGGTGATTTCTATGATGACGACGAAGAAGCGGTTGAGGGCGAGGAAGGAGATGAAATGGATCTTCCGCAGGGTGATATAGCCAACATTGGAGTAGCAATCGATCACGATGGCTCCGTGGGCCTCAACGGCATCCCCCCCCCGGTAAATGGTGTGCGGGACAGTGGAGTTGCGATGCAGTCATCATCGCCCTCTGCCGAGTCAAAATCTACACTGAGTCCGCAAACGGCGAGACAAGCAGGAAGGCGACATCAGAGGCAGCGATCATTGTATGACGGGTCCGATTATGGAGGCGACTCAGACTTGGAGGCCAATGAGGGCATCTCAGCAGGACTTGAGGCTAGGATGGCCGCTGTGGAAAGTCTGGCAAGACGGGGCATGGAGGAGAACGGGAGTCCGTCGGATGGAGTGGTGAAGCGTGTTGCGGAGCAGCTGAGGGATTTGGGGAGTCAGACGGGAACTGAGAACGGTGCAACTCGGTGAGTACAAATGACCCCTTTGACCCCAAACTTTAGGAAGTACCACAGAACTAATTTTATTGTTATATAGACTCAAGACTGCTCATGACGCCCTTACAACGCATCTGACCCACCAAACCCGTACCTTGACATCGCTATCCTCGTCTTTGCTCGGCCCCTTCGTTGCTCCGCCGGACCCAGACACAATCGACACCCTCCTCCCCATCATCACAACCACCCTAGAGCTTCTTCCACACGCCTCCCCCGAACCACTCTACGCCCTCTCGCAACTCACAACCTCGACCCGTGAACTACTCCAACACCTCTCATACGTCTCAGACTCCCTACACATGAGTCGACAGGCCAACGGAACGGCGGCTCGCCGACTAAAGAGCGCAAAAGAGCAGCTCGCGGAATGGAAGCGGGAAACCGAATTACGAGAGCAAGGAGTACGGTGGATCGAGCGCGGGGACTGGGATCGCAGGTTGAAAGAGCGGGAAGCGAAGCGCGCATGTGGGAGTGTAGTAGATGGGTTCGAGGAGGTGTGTGGCATGTGGAGACAGAGGCTTTGTGAGGGCTTGGGCGTTGCTAGTGCGTAAAGCCCTACTACGCGCCATTCTCAAGAGGGTTAGCAAACAACAGGCTATTTAGCATCGGACGAGGCAGTGGTAGCGGGACGAGGTAGGATGAATCCATGGTGTGTAATGCATTTGGGCGGCTCGATTTGTTTATTCGGAGTTTGTAAGGATTGGGTTCACACGTAATACCCCTATACACCATTTTCTCGATCTGGTGCCCGAGCTGGGTAGATTTGGAGTTCCAAGGTTCGTGTGGGAAAAAAAGAAAGGCTTTAAATATTAAAAAAGCCGAAATATATCGCCGTATGAGCGCATCATACAAATTGTTTCCTTAGTAGATATTAGAATTGAGCTGTTTCGCGGTGTCAAACATCACATCTTGGTATCCTAGGCCTGCGTCTTACACCTCTTTCCTTTCCTGAGTCGACCTCCGCACTACAACTTTTGACCGTAATCCTCAACACCGGTTCTCATCCAAAACCCTCATCCACCCCTCTCATCCACCGTAATTTTCAATCCGCCAAGCCTCCACAGATTTCGCACACGATTTCCATAACATTCAACCACCTACTCTTATTGAAAACTCGTCCAGTCCCTAGAACCTCAACTCGAAAATCAGCTCCTATAGCATGCTATTACCTACCGCTCCACTCCCTTCCTTTCACCATATCTCTAGGCATCTCAGATCGAACACATACCAACGCAGCTGTAGCCACGAAGAACCTTATGCTGAAGCCAACGAGGCTATTGGAGCACGTTGACTCTCCGTGTGAATTTGTTGATGATTTATTATGAAAAACCAGATTTTTCCGTTGGCCAAAATCACGTGGAGCTTACCTTTCCTGCAGGTTTGAATTTGTTAATATCTTTCATTATCGCGAGAGCTAAAAAGGGCATCAAAACACCACTTATGACATTACCTTCCTGTCCCTTACCCGACAAACTCCCTCTTCCCATCCAGGTACGCAAGAACAATAAAGGCAGTATACTTTTGCAGAGACACTGCGAACTAGACTACCTCCAACACTCTTACCCAGGCTCCACTCCGTCTATGAAGAGGACTACAATAGGCTTTATGGGACCAGGCCTGAGGGTCTAAATAAGGGAGTTGTAAATTCAGTAGGAGCTATACATGAAAGCAGAAGATAAAAGCCAAAAGAAAGCTTGTGATGTGCCACTTTCCCTATTCCCAGCATACTACGAGGGAGTAGTACTCCTCGTAGCTGAAAAGCTGCTTACCCAACAAGAGTGCTCTCCAGACCTTTTCCTCCTACACCCCGTTCACCATCCTAGTGGAGCCAAAATCTCTTTGGCAGTAAGCCTTTCTCTAGCTCTATCGATACTCTATCGGTGCTATCACACCACATGCAGGATCTATGAAAGGTGTTCAGAACTGTACCGCCTCATTCCTTTTGGAGGGATAGTACAAATTAGGTCACCTCCAACACCCTTCCTTCAGCTCCACACTGCCTGTAATTACGGCTACGTGAACCTTTATAAGATTGAATCTAGGTGCCTAGACCAGAGGACTATTGCTTCTGCATGATGCGCAGGGTAGGGTGTAGGTTAAAGTCTCAAGTATAATCTGCCGCAGCGGGAAGTATGCAGTACTTTTCCCCTGTACGTTATTTCTTCAGCAAAGAAACCATGCGCCAGAGTTAGAATCGGTTCTACATCTCGTTCACAGAATCCCATCTTTTCGGTGCTCCGCAGGCATAGCAATCTTATCGAGGACATTGCTTTGACCTTCGCCCTTCCTGCATGCCGTCCTACTGTACCTACAATCCCTTAGGCAGTGTACCCTATTTTAGCCCTATTAAACATCTGTCGGCATCATCGCGCGAGGTGTGGGTTTTGTGGAAGGGTTGTGCCAGAGGTGTAATTTTGCATATGCCCTCAATTTTGCAAAGAAACCACTGAGCGAAGACGTAAAAACTGAATTGTATCTCATAGTATCTATCATAGGAGGAGTGGGAGGCTAGGAATTCTACAAGCAAGACCATCGAAACTTCCCCAAGTTTCCCCCATCATCACAACGAGCCTCCCATCAAAAGCTTCTCCAACCCATCCCCACCGTCTCCTCAACCCTCGACTCGATTGTACTGGTTTCGGAACAACTGTTGCTTTAACTCTCTCTCTCCCTTTCCATCCCCTTTTCCATCCTCCTCCCCAACATCTCCCTGTCCCATTCCCTGCGCATCCACCGATCCCCTTCTTCCGTCTCGTCCGTCACCCAATCCCCGCCGCTCCCCAGTCCGGACAGGGGACTAGGCCCTCTAATCTTGGATCGGCGTGATGCTGCATCCTCCCCATTGCCCCAGGCCCAGTCTCCACGGCTCCTGACTTTTTGTTCCCGGGTCAAGGTTTGGGGCTGACGGCTTTGCTGCGGAACTTGAAGGGTGCGCTGCGGCAGAGGGAGGGGCTGAGGCAATTTAGTCTGGGTCAGGGCGGCTGGGGTCAAATCGCTGAAGGCTTGCATTTGGAATCTCGCCCGTTCTCGAAGGTCGTCTTGCTGAAGGGTCCGCTCCTACCCCACCGTATCTGAGGACCTTCGCGCGGAGGTCTCTGGCTGCTGCGGTATGCTCGTCCCAGTGATTGGTGTTGTCGAGGAGTGACGCCGCGGGGCATCTGATCCCTTTCTCTCCGCGCGTGATCCCGTTCTCTTTGGAGCCTCTCCCGTTCTTTGATCTGAGGCTGGATTCTCTGCCGTAGATGGTTGTCGACCTGCATCTCGAGCTTCGGCAGAGGCCGTTGGCGTTCTTGTGGGAGCTGTTGGCGCTCTTGAAGGGGGTGTCGGACCCGTTGACGATCTCTGAGCTGACGATCTGCGTTTTGTTCGATTGAACGCAGTGGACGGTCTTCGCGGACAAGCTGGGGAAGACAATCTCTCCTCTGTGGCACCCTCTTCCCCTTCCCGCTCGTGAGGGAGTTTTTGCCGAGAGAGGCTCTCCATCTCTTGTGGAACCTCGTTGTGTCCCCGTTCGCAAGGGAGTCGCTGTGTCTCTCATGGAATCCCGTCGCGTTCCCGCTCGTGAAGGAGTATTTGGTGGGGAAGCTCTGCTTCTCTTGTTGGCCCTAGCGATAGAACTCCCTCCCCTGTCCTCTGAGCTGACGATCGCCTTCTTGCTCGATCCTGCGCGGACGGTCTTCTGCCTGAATCTGCCGGGGGTCCCGTTCCAGTTCGCGGGAGATCTGTGTCTTTGGTAGGCCAGCTTCTTCGCAGGATTTCACCTGAGGTTCCATCTCCCTCTCCGAAACTCGTACTGGTGCCTCCTTGACCTTGCGGCCGAGACTCGGTAGAGGCAACCCCAAGACCCTCCATCGGTACCTCCTCCGCCTCCTTCCCTGTCTCTCCCTGTCCGCCGCTCCTCGCTGAAGATCACCGCCTAGCTTCTGGCGCTTGTCCCTGTGGGCCTTTAGTAGGAGTCTCAGTAGCTTTCAACGGTCTGCGATCGTCACCTTTCCTTTCTTCTGCGTTTGAACCTTCGCCTTCCTGGATGGAGGGGACTTTAGTCCACGCTTCTGGCGCTCGTCTGCTTCTCGGCTTGCCCCTTTCCGCCTCCCGCAGAGAAGGATTCTTTTTCCATTTGCTTGCCTCGACGGCCACCTCTTTTGATTGACCCCTCTTTTGTCTCCTCTTCCGAAGAATGAAGGGGTTCTTTGTCTTCTTCGGGCCCATGAATAGGCGCTTCCGGTTGATTGCGGACGGGTTCCGACGCTTGACGGCGAAGGGGCTGTGAGCCAGGTTGACTGTTAGGGGAAAGATCCGGTCCGCCCCAGGATTTGCCCCAAGGAATTCGTGAATAATTTCCTCTCCTAGATGAGTTTTCTTTTGGGGGGTTGGGGGGCTGCGCGTAATACTCTCTTCTTGGGGGAATAGGCGCGGCTCTTCGACTGCCGGTGTGAGTGGAATAACCGGGCTCGCATCCGGGCCTGGTTCCGTAATTTCTCGGCCTTTGTTGTGTTGCCCCAGGAGCGCTTCCTGGTGCCGGTCCTGAAGATTTTGTCAATGGAATCTGATTGAAAGAGAAGATGTCGAAATAGGTACGCGCCCACACAGGGCACAGTAAAGGTGGCACACCGAAAGGTACAACTAGGACAAAGGGATGGCTTAAATCCTATACGGAGCGTTATGGTGCAAATGGGATTGTGTAGATCTAGAAAAGGATACACTGGCAGAGGATTTATGAATACAACGGTTAGGCGAACAGGAAGGTGGAAGGTTAAGTCTTGGTTGCATTTTTGGTGTGCCATTTATTCTGTACCCAGTATGGGACATAACGCAGTGCTAATGCCGTTCCGCAGGAAATCTCGACTTACCTTGTACCGCGGATCGAAAGGGCTGGACTCGGGATATGCCACAAAGGATTCGGGGCGCCGGACTTGGGCACTGGACGAAAAGGCTCGGGTTCTAGGGGTGGGGGAGCTGAAGGCTTAGCGGCTCGAGTCACAGGCTGAGGACCTTCCTTCAGTTTGCCACCCCATCCGAAGATAGCTTTCTTTTCTCTTGATACCGGGAGAGGCTGAATTATTGGCTTTTGTGGTGTCTCGTGAACATCAAGCCTGTTCCATGCAGGAGAGTCTCGAGAGGGGTAAGCTGGAGCAGAAGGTACTGCTTTTCGGGAAGCTTGAGGTCTTGCTTGTGGGTAGCTGGAATGAAAGAGAATGGATTAAAAGTAAGACAATGATCATAAGACTTAGATAGGAATGAAGGTGAGATTTGGACGATGGCGCTGTTGGTGGACTGAGAGCACTCAGTTGAGGAAGAGAAGAGAAGAAGGCTTAAATGTGGACAAAGTATTTCTGTAATTCAACAAGCACCTTCTATCGTTTTGGCTCAGAACGAAAGCACCCTTCCACGATTGATACTGTACACATCACGCAATTGCCCAAGGAAAAGCTATGTACACAATTATTTCAATGCTGCTTGCAGACTCTCCAAGACCTGGCAGGCGTGGTTAGTGTACCTTCCCATGTTGTTCTGCAGTGCTGGTACTTACCTCGAGTTCGATCTTTGCTTCAGAAATATCCTGTTCGCTACCGCTACCACTGGCAATCTTTTGTGCCTCTGCGATTTGGTTCCTAACGGCCTACAGCAATCACATCAGCCATTGTCCGAATGCGACCGAGAATGCGATATGTATGCTCACCTCCGCGCTGAAGTCTTCCAGGGGGAATCCCTCAACGGCGTTGATGCTCAGTTGAGAGCCAGGTTGAACGACTGCAAAACCTCCGGAGACTATCTAGATAATCAGCACCCATCGCTCAAACTGTTCCTGCCATCAAGTCTTGAATATTCGCATATAACCTTCTCTTTTCTATCGAATTTCGTTGGGACGACGCGTGTCGAACATACTAGGAGTTCACATACGGAAGAATTGCTTGCTGCCGCCGCTCTCTTCAATGATCTCCACCAAGCCGGGCTTCAATTGTTCGATAGAGGGAACGTGGTTTGCAAGGACACCCATCTCTCCTGTTTCAGCGGGGAGGTTAACCTGGACGCTAATGGTTGATATAGATCAGTATGCAAAGGCGGTCGCTGGATGGTTCAATCGGACTAGCGGGAAACATACACATCTTGGGACTTATAGATAGACTGTTTGCGGACCCAGTTAGCTTCAAAACTTCAAAGAAACTATATATTCGAATGACAACAGAGGATATCCTCATCGTTGTTGTGCGGAAAAATTGGTGATGCGTACCTGGTGTGGGAGAGCTAAGGAGAGCTTGATCTTGTCGGATGCGACGTCGGCGTAGCCCCTTCGCTGGAGCGGGCGATAGATTGCGGCAGGCCTTGCCCGGAGGGCCGCTCTGGCGATGCGAAGAGAACTCATGATGAATTGAGGGGTGGGGAGGATACAATTGCTGGATGACCGGAAGCTTCGCACCATGCTGAACTTCAAAGCCGAATCTTTGTGCCAAGAAATCACGTGACCGGCTTTATGCCGGACATTAGCCGTGACTAAGGTTAGCATAGATAATAGTGAATGCGTACATTGAGATTCAATGGATATTGCATGCTATCATTCTTCATTATAATTAGACAGTATGATGATAACGCGCAGGTAAAGGCTAGCTACTCAGATCATTGTCATAATCTCGACTAAATCAAACATCTGACGTACTGGATGATGAACCAGAGCTGTCATACTCGAGAATTAAGGTTGAGGTGGACATTTCAATTAGGCCGTCCCCATGGATTTTCTGTAGAACAACTGATATGGAATGCCTATCAAGATGCAGAAGGCCTGAATGTCTCCCACACTACGACCTACACCCATATATTGATGCATTGAGTCTAGGCCTGAACCATATTCACAACCGTTATTAACGGCTCCCTCTTTTCAAACACAACGTTTTTTTGCCATATCCCCTATGGAGCTTGCTGGCCAGAATAAACATCCATAGCCATGTAGGGTACTGCACAATGATCCGAACAATTCGATTACTGCCGCTCTGTCCCACTCAAGTGTCCACGGAAGAGGTCAAATATATTCACCGCGCACCAAGTAGTCCATACAAGCACAATAATTATGATCAAACAGCCCGCCCAACTTGGAATGGTTTGACGTCGTCTAGGGTGGCCGTGGAGAAAGGCGTGGCTCGGGTCTTGAGAATGCGTCGGCAGTAGAGGGGAACTCTCCGAGGGGCTTCTTTCTAGAGTATCCGATGGTTCATCGAATCCGCTGTCTTGACGTTGACGGTCGTTCGGATCGCTGGCCTGGATATCTGTCAGTTCACGGAAGCTAGCGGAAAGAGAGGACACTGCTCATACATACTGATTCTGCCATACCAGCGCATGCTAAAGACAGCTCTTGTCTAGCTCCTGACGGTATTGACCTCAGCTGATATCCGCTGACTTGATCGAGCACTATTGGTACTGCGCTCGTCGACTTGCCCTATTTGTTCTCCACCTCAGAGAAGTGAGGGGCTGAGGTGTTGGCGGCGAGGCACTCTTTCCCCCCCTCCATCGCAAATCCGCCTCGTGCATTTATCACTCTTCTGGTTGGCCAGGCTCCGCATCCGTGACTCTTACATCTTCTGTCAGTTGATTGAGGTGATCTACCAGTGGACGATCGCAGTCGAGGGAGATAGCGAAAACGTTCTAAACTTGAATTGTCTTAGTTACAGAATTTCATACAAGCTTTTGCCAAGCATCCACATGCAGTGGCGACATCATTCGAGATCACCACTTGTTGAACCCTCTGTGAACAACAACAACAACAACATTGACTGTGGAACAAAAAACGCAGGAACCAGCAGCTTCTGCCCAATTATATAGGGCTACGGCAGATTGCTTCTTTCCTGGGTGTTTCCTAACATCCTCCTCCGACTCGCCTGGTACATCAACGATACCAATGTATCAATGAAACACAGGCTTGATGTCATATCTTTCTCCGAATATCGCTGCGATGGACGGAAGTAAATGCGGCACTCATAGTTCTTCTTTTATACCGGCATATGCGGGGGGAAGCGTTGGACGCGGCTCCCTGTGATAAACTGAGATATTGCACTGATCAGCCATGCGAACCATTATGCAGGACTGATGTAGGAGGACCCAAATATGTATTTGCGGGGCTGGTCTAAAATGGTCTAGCTGATATGGATCTGTTGGTGCAAGCTGGGATGTTATGGTGGAGAGACATTTTATGAAAGAACATACGCGAAACCCCTCCCAGAATCTGGGCATCCATTCAGGCATCGCCGCCACGGCCATGGCACAGCTTTCTCCTCCCTATAAAATGGTTCCTCTCGTTTTGAATAGTCTCGGCGCTGATTGCTCTATCTCAGTTACCATTTGCGCCCTCCTTGAACGGAGCAAGGCCCACGCCGTTAGGTTCAAGCAAACTTGAAGAGTCAGACTTTTCTTTGTCATTTCGTCCGTCAATTTTCACTCTCATATACTGCAACTTTCACTGAAGCCTAAGCTAGTGTGTGAGACTTTTTTTGGCGTCCGGACTTTCGGTCATGGTTCCGTCATCGGCACCCTTCCGAGGTCAAGAACCCAAGAGCGCTCGTATACTAGAATATGGTCGGCAGGTCTGTCCAGTGCACTACCGCGGAGCTAAATCCTGTAACCCTATTACAAAAGCAGCGCCCACTCCTGTAGGCCTTATATATTTCTTCTTGTTTCCATCCTCCCCTACTTCAGCCATTCACTTCCTATCAAAGATCTCTCTGAGGGTGACACCATTGATACCAGCTAAAACACCAGATAATCTGCGAGGGATGCCGAGTGAACCTGCTCGACTGACCACAGTCCTTCTACCGCAAAATGCTCACCGAAACACCCCAAGAGCTGGTGAATTCCATGGCACGAAATCTCAAGACTTCAATTCCACGGGTTTTACCCCCAAACTGTTGTCCTATGGATATGACTGTACGGGCCTCTGAATCTTCAACCTTTCAAGTCAACCAACAACCCTTTCGATCACAACTTCAACCGCCAACTCTTTCAATACACAACCAACAACCAGACCCTTCAACTCACAATCGTAAACCGACTTTTCCACAAGACCTATCTATGAACCCGCACATCATGGATTGCCATGCCAATGATGCTGATACGCCCAAGCAAAAGGTAAACAAATTCAATTAGTCCTTGCCTCCCATATTCCCCTCTCCCCATCCTTTTCGCTAACCTTTCACAGGACGCGACACAACTCGACCCATCGCTCGCAGCGTACCTCTCAACCCTCCCAAGCGACTTAGCACGCATGACTCTCCGAAAGCATAAAATGCAATCCTCCACAAATCTCAAAAACATCACCGGCGTTTTTGGAAAACCTCCTTCCCGTCGTGACTCCCACCAAGACTTCTCCGTCCGCGGCCGTATTCTACCAGCTCCGTACCACCCAAGTGACCCACCTTCCGCACTCACCCCAGTCGAGGATCGATTCTCCGAAGCGTTGACGCGCAGACTACTTAAAGTAGCGAAAGAACTCGAGTCCCGCGACCCCAACAGCAACCACGATCGTTCCACGATCTGTGAGGACGACGATATGGTCACTGGAGATGATGAAGAGACGGTGTGGAATGATGAAGAGGTCGAAGTTGAACCGGCAGAAATTGTTTTTCCGTGGATGGAAAAGCTGGCGCGGAGGCGTGGGAAGAGGGGTCGTGTTGGAGGAATGAATTGGGCGAGTGGACCCGACTAGTCGTTATTGAGGAGCGGAATGGTGATTGCCATGAGGAATAGATGGCTTATCGATCAGACTGTCGACATTCCTAGAGCGAGTACATCGAGTTCTCACGATGCCGAATACAAGCACGAAACGAAATGTGAACAATACCCATATCGACTGCAAGGGCAGACAAAGCTTGTGTACTCATTACCTCATTACTATATTACCACAGTATCAAAAAGCCACACGCATGCAAACAAAGGTCGTTTCATCATGATATCGCTAAAAGGTATTGAAATCCACCCAACCAAAAAAAAAAAAAGTTATACAGTACCTCTCCACCTTCCCTCCTTTCGTCGTTAGACCCAATTTCGCTAATCCTACCAACCTCTCCCTGTCCATCATACCAAAAATAACCCACAATTTTTAATCCAGCACCATTACCTCAACCCTCGCTTTCCCCTTTCCCTTTCCCTGCCCCGCACTCTCATCCATTCCCCAAACCTCAAACCCTGTCATATCATTTCCATCGAGCATTGATCCCCAATTGCCCATTTTGTCTAAATCTTGAGTCAGAAGCATCGACCCACTGTCATTGTCGATACTATTTCCTTCACTGATGATCGAATACTCAGGACTCCCCAATCGTCTCTTCTTCTTCGGCGGAAGGGGACCATCGTCAGAACTAAGGTCTGGCACGCGACGCTGCCTGAAAGGGGATCCATCAACGGATGATGATGGTCCCGGATTATCTAGAAATTCAAGTTCAGGTTCCTGCTGTAGATTATCTTCAAAGTTTGTAGGGGCGAACATTGGAATGTTGAAATCTGAATCATCGACGGTGATAATGGTCGGGTTGGGTTGACTGGGACTTGGAATCGAGTTTATAGCGGAAGAATACCTTGCAGAAGAAGAAGCAGGCTCGTGAGTCCAAGTAACCGCCGAAAGATTTGAGCCAAAGTTTGGAGCGGGGCTTGAGGACATTCCGTTTGGTGAAACGGCTGCCATCACGTTCTGCTGCTGCTGCGGCATGATTGGCATCGTGACGTTTTGCGGTTGAGCCACTGTCGTCCGAAATGCATGCTGTTGTCTTTGCAGAAATGTGGCCTGCTGATGTGCTGCCATTGCCTGCTGGATCGCCTGCTGTGCGGCTTGCTGGACTCTCTGCTGTTGGGCCTGCTGGACTCTCTGCTGTTGGGCCTGCTGGACTCTCTGCTGTTGGGCCTGCTGAAGTTGTCTCTGCTGTTGGGCCTGCTGGACTCTCTGCTGTTGGGCCTGCTGGACTCTCTGCTGTCGATGTGCCTGAAGTTGGGCAGTGCCCATGCCTTGGCACGTCAATGGCTGTGTCAAAGGCAAAGCTTGGCCTGCAGTATTGTTAGCGGCTTGAAGCCGCTGGGCAAGTCTGGCCTTACTCTGCATTTGTCGCTGCAGCATCGCTGAGTATTGTCTTCCCCGTTTGTCATTTACAGGATTGGCCTGCATGGGTATTCCCTCTTCAGTCATTTTGTCCACGTCTAGCACAACGGGTGAACTGGAAATCGAGCTCGAAGAGTCGCGGCGCCCCGACTCCTCGCTTTCATTGGAAGGATAGATATCCGTGTCCAGCATTCGGCAGAGTCTCGAGTTCATGTCATTCTTCTTTGTTTCTTCCTGGTCCAGGTAGGTTTCCCAATAGACGATGAGCTCGTTACGAAGGTGTCGGAAGGCCTCAACATCTTCATTCTCTCGAGCCACACGTGCACGGTGAAGAAAAGCTGCTCTGCCTGTCCTCTGCACCTCAGGCACGATAGTCGACAATTTGGTGTAGAATTGCTTGAATTCTGTGAACATGGCCCGAATGGGAGGTTTCTTCGGTGGCGCTGCCGCAGTCTGCGAAAGCCATCTCTCCCAAGATTCTTTGTATGCATCAAATGCTCGGTTTCCTGGGCCGAGGAGATAGGTGTGTGTCGGCAGGCGAGGGACAGAGCAAATAGAGGGCGTAGGCCTTGTAGCATTCAAAGGTTGGGAAAGGGCCCCTAGGCGACTCGTGTTAATCATGAATGGCGTACGCGCAGTACCTTCAAACACTCCGCAGAACCTAGGTTGTCGGACATTGCGCAACCTCTCAAAGGGTCCCACCAAACGCTTGGTATTTTCGAGCAACTCCTCTTCGGACCATCGAAATTTGGATAGGCCGAGTCGGACGTTCAATTTACAGAGATTTCGTGATTTGCCGAGAATACCAGAAACCGCTACACCAACGTAATCTAGTAGTGTCAGCCAGAATATTCAAGTCTTCTCCAACCGAATTCACTCACCACGGATATCATAAATTTCAACCTCCTCATCCCATGCATTTTGCGAATGAGGCCCAGTGGCATTTGGACCACAATTCCAATTCTCTACTAGAATATCGACATTATAATTCTTCACGGAAGCGAAGTCGAAAGTAGCCACGAATTTCTTTGCGACAGCTTCGGCATCATCTACGGCATAGTGGGGCAATCCGTCCGCTCTCCTGGGTTCCAGAAGCCGCCGTCCACACATAAAAGTTCCGTCTTTCCGAATGTCGATTGTAAATGGAATAGTGCTGAAAAGAAAGTCCTTTACTTCTTCGTAGATTTGTCGATTTATGAGGAGAAGGTTCAACAGTGGAACTGGGAAAATCCTTCCCGGATCTTCGGTCTTCGGTGGGTGATTACGGTTTCTGGCACGGGGAAGTGGAGCTAGCGGAGGAGGCGGGAAAGGTACAAATATTCCAGACGTAGCATTTAGGAACGGGGGTGGTGGCGCAGCGACAGGTGGAGGCGTAGTGTCCTGATGAAGAGGCGAAGATGATGATCCTATAGCCACAGAAGGTAACAGATAGCGGAAAATCTCGAGCCTCAGCTCGAGTGGAAGATTCAGGAAGTAGCATGGGGTATCTGGATGGCCTTGATGTTCCGAGCACAACTCGAAATATGGTGGGGTCCATCTGAAGAGCCGGCCGCATCGTTCACCATCCCTCTGCATGAATTGACACCATCCTGCGAATGACTGCTGGTCCCTATGAGTGTAACAGGTGGGCAGATATGTGGGGTGTGAGTTCCTCGCATGTTGCGAGTTGCGCCCAATTGTTGCCGAGCATCTCAATTTCGTCTTTTTATTGCATCCAGAGCATCTTCTTAAAAAGCCCTCTGGGTCTTTGGGGTCAGCGACAAGCGTTGGAGGTGCCCAATTCGCGGGAGGTTCGGCGGGAGCAGTGGTGATGGGAGCATACACCTGAGAGGGTGCACAAGCCGGAGTGGGCTCCGGGCTGTCCTCGATCTTAATCACGGCCCCATTGTATGAGACTGGGGAAGTGGCAGCCATATATGCTCGAGAAATGAAGTGCGCGAGGAACTGAGGTTGGGGAACTGGTCAGTTATATGTATTTGGTGTCGGGCGATTCGGTTACACAAAGCCAAAGATAGATAAGAGCTCACCTCCACGTCTAGAAGTCAGTCCGCATCGATACAAATATGTTCCTACGAAAATCCGGCAAAGTAAAGTGATGATTCTAGACAGATGTCGGGAGAGAACTGAGTGAATCGACGACGCACGCCTCTGGAGCGGTGAGAAAGCAAACAGAACGGGTGCAACCTTCGGAGCGCTGTTGCTGCTCGTATCCAAATAAATTTAGAAGGTAGCACAAAGGCTGGGGGCGAGGCGTCTAATATATAGACGGGGGAGGCCTCTTACTCTTTTGCACCTTTTCATGCCTTGCAGACAGGATGCATCGCGAGGCAGAAACTCGGCAGAGTGCAACACTGCGGCTCAGCTGATTGCACCCCGCCATACTTCGTTGTTCAATCCATGGATGCTGCCGCTCCATTGGTGCAGCTCAAGCGAGGTGCCGCTTTCAGATAATGATGGTAGCACATGTTCACGCATGGAGGATTGAGGTTGATGCAGGAATTGGACAGTTGCATAATCGGTCCCCGTCCATTGATTGTTGAAGGCCCTAGCGCCAGTCGGTGATCTTCCGCACGTGCGTTAGGCCCGCCCGATGAATTGCACTTCGATGGGACACATGTCTGACATTGGGACGAGAAACGATGAACGAATCGGAGCTTATTACACTTGGGTCAGACAAACCAATTACATCAAGCTCTCAATGTGTACAGTAAAAAGGTACAATCACGTGCCGGAACATTTCACCAGCACATACCAAAAACTCGCCTAGGTCACTGCCCTTCTCCGAATTCTGTATCTAGCGTGATGTTGCCAACATAATCGCATGTAGACCTAGAAAAAGATATACCGCCAGAGTCTTTACAACTACAGGGCGACGGTGTGCAGCTAGTGGGACGGTAAAGTCCTAGGTCATGCTTTCGATGTGCCACTATTTTTTGCCCTACGTGACCGGATGTCAGGAAAGACAAGGGTTCGCATGTTCGAGCCAAGATAGTTGACTTTCCAAATCTAGACTATGCTCCAGCATCATCAACGTCAGCACGGATTTGCCGATCCAGTCCATGCCAGTTCCTTTACAGTACATATCTAAAGTCCTTGTTTTGAAACTCAGTCAGATCCCGCATGCCAGCTTCATCACTCTTCTTCTTATCCGCCGGTCCATATTTCCTATCTCGGTACCTATTGGTAAGGAACATATAGCCAAGCAGCCCCAGATGACAGGCGAGTTTGATTGTGTAACCGACTAGCAATCCGATAGTCGCACCGCGGTATCCTGGGGCCTCGGACTCCTTGACAACGAAGGGGCCGGCAAAATTTCCCCAGCAATATGCCGTGAAGACCATTGCGCTTGCCATTGTTCTGTGAGTATAGCCTGCCATGTTCGAACTGATTGTGACCAGAGAGACTGTGAAGCCGACGGACTGAGAGTTGACGAGCCAGAAGGAGACGAGGCGGCCCCAGGTGTTGGATCTTGGAAGGTATGCCGTACACGCAGCGGCGACGGTGCAGAGGATGTTCGCAGCCGTTGCGGTCAATAGTCGCGAGTTGGGTACGTTGAGAGTGATGGCACCACCAATGAACAGGGCGACAATCTGGACGGCGTCACCAACACTCTTGGGTTGAGTAGTTTTCGTCGTGCTGAAGCCTAGGTATCGAATGATGATTGTGGAGAAAGAGTTGATAACTCCGTTAGGTATCGCGGCTGCGAAGACGGATATGAAAATGAGTAGGGTCTTCGGATCGGCAAAGGCTATGATGGCCTGCTTCCTATTGAAGGCTTTATTTTTGATGCCAGTCTCGTTGCCAGCGACCCGCTTCACGGCGAGGATTCGCTCTCTCTTGGACAAGAACTGAGCGCTGGATGGTGCGTCGGGGAGTAAGAAGTAGATGACAAAGGCCCAAAGACAGGTTACCCCTCCCAAAATATAGAAGATAAGCTCCCAGCGCTCTGGCTTCATGGTGGGTGAGAGCTTGGAGACGCCCATTGAGATATACGATCCAACAATGCCTCCCCATCCAAGTGATGAGTACCATATACATTGCCGTAGTGGAATCTCACGCCTCGTATACCAGAAGCCAGTCATGAGAGTCAATCCAGGGGTAACTGCTGCTTCAAAGAGGCCCATGAAGAACCGCACTGCCAGAGCAGAGGAATAGGAGCGGCACTGTGTGAGAATAAGTACCGTGGCACCCCAGAGCAGGCATGATACTCCTAGCACACGTTGAGCTGGGAATCGTTCAATGAGCCAGCCGCATGGGTACTGCCCAAAGAAGTAGCCAGCATAGACCATCGCTGATAAGTAGGTAAATTGTTGTCCTTTCAATCCGAGTGCTTTCTGGTAGCCGAATAGGTTGGCGTAATTCAAAGCCGTCTTGTCCATAAATTGAAGGGCTTGAGTGACAAGAAAAATGGGGAGGATGACCAGATCAATCTTCAATCGGATCCTTGAATCCTGGGGCCCGTCAGATATTTGATAGAACAGCACTTTAGTAGCAGGCAAACCTCTTTAGGTGTAATCTCCATGTCAAGGCCCTCCCGGTACTCCCTATACCCAACAGCATCTTCCTCATGGATAGCATCTAGCCCGGGCCCATGACGAGTCTGATGCCCTGTCTTCTTCTCCACATCGAGTGGAGCTTCACTCGGAATCGAGCTCTGGTTTGACACGACATTCTTGAGGTTTGACATGGTAGGGTTGGTTCTGACAACTTCCCAAATGGACGGAAAGGGGACGAAGAAATACTTCCACAGACTGGAGATGCCTGGGGTGAACCCCTCTCGGCGATACGTTTTTATACTTCAAGATGACAAACGCCTCCCCTGTTCTTCTCTCCGCTTGGGGTTCAACCGGAAATCTGGAGACCCCAAAAGCGGAGAAGCATGGGCTGCCATTGGTGAGATGACAGTTGCAATTTTCCATGGTGATAGGTGACAACTCAAATGTTCGGCGAAAAATCCGGATAGTGGTGAAGAGTTCCGTGAAATCGCCGTGGACGCTAACTTCCTCCGCGGCGCGCCGATCTATTTCCGGAGTTGGGTGACACTTTCACATCTCGGCGTCACGACTTAACTGTAACGGCCATCAACCTGCTTCAAGATATTTAAGAAGTTCCGAAATCCTTCCGCGTTATGTTCGAAACCAACATCAGAATCAAACATTATGGACTCAAAAATCGCACACGACTCCGCCATGCCGAAAGACGACCTCTCCACTACCCCGTATCTCGCCAAGCCCTCAGGTGTATGCTGTCTCGAAGGCAACATTCACTCCGGAAATCCCAGGGGCAGCTTCGTTACCATATCAGATGTTGAGACCTACATTGTCAAACCGCCTGAAGGAAAAGCAAACGGCCACATCCTACTCTACTTCCCTGATATCTGGGGTATGTTCCCGAATGGTTTGCTTATCATGGACGGCTTTGCAGACTCTGGTTATTTAGTATTGGGATTGGATTATTTCAGGGGTAATCCAGTGTGGAAACATAGGAAGAACAGACATGACAAGACAACAGAGCCTAATTTCGACTACGAGGCGTGGAAGAAGAAGCATACTGCTTTTGCGAACGAAGCAGTTCCGAAATGGATCAATGCCGTAAAGGGACAGTACGGAAAAGCAGGCCCGAAGTATGTTTGCGTAGGATACTGCTTTGGCGCAACTTATGTCTGCGATGAGCTGGCCGGCCATCTCTGCTCTGCAGGCGCATTCGCGCATCCTGCATTTTTGAAGGAGCATCACTTCACAAATCTCAAGAAGCCCCTATTCTTGAGCTGCGCGGAGGTCGACCATACCTTTGACATTGAGAGCAGGAATAAAGCTGTAGATCTCATGAGGGAGCATAAGAAGACGTATCATTTACAATTGTTCTCAGGAGTTGAGCATGGGTTTGCGTTAAGGGGTAATATGGAGGATACCTATGAGAGGTTTGTGAAGGAGCAGAGCTTGAAAGGGATTGTGGAGTGGTTCGACTTCTGGTTGGCTCTGTAGTTAATGAGATTACCTTGTCGAATGCTCTTCGACACATCTCTCCATAAGATTCCATTGAGAGTGATGCACGATTCGTGTCGTGCCAGCCTCCACTTTGTCATTACTTGCTTCAGTGAGGGGTCCTGCGGAGGCCAATTTAAATCGCCGAAAATCCCCGCCCAAAAACCTCCGTCTCAACACCGTCGTTAGCTTCTTTGTTGAGCAGCAGTGTATATCAGAATTTTCGGCCTGTGTTTCGCTATTCCCGTAAACGCTGATCTCACGTGGAAATATAGAAAAGGATGCAATGGACGCAATTTCTTCCTTCCTGCACAACAATCATTCAAGTCTAGAATCGAAACATGGGACCGCCGAAAGCTTTCGACTTTACTGGAGAGGTTGCGATTGTGACAGGAGCTGGGTCTCGTTTGCGTGGTAAGGAGAAAATTAATACGTGTTCCGCGCCGTAGACCTGAAGCTCTAGGATTGTTGCTGATCGTGGAATAGGCGAAGTCGGAAATGGAAGGGCAACAGCTATTCTGCTAGCACGACAAGGTGCAAAGATTGCTTTGGTCGATTACAACGAGGAATGGGCGCAGGATACGAAACGAATGATTGATGCCGTAGGTGGCATATCAGAAGTCATCCGGACCGATGTGACGAATGAGGAGTCTTGTAAGAACGCCGTTGCGCGGATAGTGATGCTTTTTGGAACTCTTCATATTCTGGTCAACATAGGTAAGTACGCGTTTTATATGGCTTCATTCCAAACTAGTGGTCAATTGGAATAGGTTACAAGGCTGCTGATACCGGCTTTTGAGCAGTTGGCGTAGGAGGCGCGATGGGTGACGCAACCAAGGTCGACATGGACGCATGGGACCGTGATTTCCGGATAAATGTGACAAGCATGGTCCTCATGGCTCGATATGCTATCCCAGAAATGCGCAAAAACGGACGTGGCAGCATCGTCAACATGTCATCTGTCAGCGGCCTGCTTGGAGGAAATCCA
Organism: Zopfia rhizophila CBS 207.26; assembly: GCA_010093925.1. Classification (NCBI taxonomy): domain Eukaryota; kingdom Fungi; phylum Ascomycota; class Dothideomycetes; family Zopfiaceae; genus Zopfia; species Zopfia rhizophila. Next base: position 1,507,183 of record ML994615.1, read on the forward strand.
AGTTTGCTATACCCAACCAGCAAAGGCGCGATTATCCAGATGACTCGTGCAATGGCCGCGCAGCATGGCAAGGAGAACATTAGAGTCAACTGTGTCGCTCCTGGTATGGTATTTACGCCAATGGTAAGAGGAAGAGGCATAACGGACGAAATTCGGCAGGCGAGAGTCGATCAGAACTTGATGAAACGTGAGGGAACGGCGTGGGACGTTGGGTATGGTGAGCAACCTTCGCAATAACACAGTATATTCAGAGATAGGGCTAACTTTGTGTCTAGCGATTGTATACTTGGCCAGCAAGGAAGCAAAATGGGTTACTGGATTAATCATGCCCGTCGATGCTGGGGTAAGTTTGTCCTTCCAGCGTACATCAGTACCTGTTTAACGTGGGATCAGACAACCGCAGGAAAAGCCGATAGACCAGCCCTGAAGGAGGACGTTTTGGCAGAAAAGAACACTGGTATTCGAAATAGTAAATTGTAGTTCAGAGTAGATGGTCGTGGACATTAGAAACGTGTACGCGAGGGCGACATTCACACAGCGGAACATTGCCCATCATGCATGTCTCAGTGCTCTCTATGCAACCTCCATGAGGAAGAGAGAGCGTTCGAGAAGAGCATTCGGGGTCGTTCAGAGGGTTGAAAAAAAGGTGGAAGTCAAGATGATAATGACAACACTAGAAGCTGCATTATGAGCACATATACTCCGATAGTCTATGTCACACTCAAAATTAATTTGCCAAGGCAAATTGAACAATCCAAAGTCGCTTGAACCCACCACCCGTGAATAGAACGTAGAATTGGCCCTCGCTATAGTGTTTTGGGCATCACTAGTGGCCTTCTCGTCAACGTCTTCTTTGTGAACTCCTAGAGAAAGTAGCCACGGACCTAGCTTTGTTCTTGCATCGTTTCGCAATCTTAGCTTGTATATCTGTTTTATCTGGAGCAGAATCCAATGCCTCTGGGCCAGGAACGAGCCATGCTAGGGCTCTTCTCGCTGGCCGTACATTGCCCTCATCAATTTGACCTGAGCTGACTTCTTTAACGTATCCTGATCGGTGCTAACAGCGTCAACCCTGAGCAGCCTCGTTCGCCTTTTCCATCGAACGTGCTCGACTGTCCCTGATTCCTCATGATACCAATCTCTGAATAGAATTTGCCCAGTTTCACTCTCAACCTGTCCAATCTGCCCTTACCACCACGTGTATAAGAAACGGCTTCGGATTGTGGGCTTATCACCGAACCGTTAATAATAAATCTGGCCGAAAGAACCTCGTAGTCCGGCTTGGCTCAAAGAGGTTCTAATATCTGAATTTACCCCGCAGAATGTGATTCTCAGTGGTAGCTTTTCTCGCCGTGATGCAGAGCAGTACACCAAAAAGTCTGTTCCACCCACTTATGTAAGCGAAGATCGAGATGCACCCACCCAAAAAAGAAGCTTTTCAACTGCCCACAAAACACCTATATACACTTTTTTCAGATATATCAGGAGTAGCCTAATACTTCATCTGCCAACCTCTCACTTTTCTAACTGCCTAGAGTCTTCGAGACATACTCTCTATCAACCTGCGCATATAGAAGTCTTCTGGTTAGCGTGCACGGCCCGCCAGCGTGCACACAAAACATCAAAATTCGTCTATCTTCAAATCAACCTCCCGCCACCAAAATGAACGCTATTGAGGCCGCGCTTGCTGATTTAGAATTGCAAGATTATCCAAATTATTCTGCAACTGCAAAAAAGTACAATGTCAATCGATCTACGCTGTCGCGCCGCCACCGAGGTGTTACCGTCTCCCGCGAGGCCTATATTGAATCCATCAGTATTCTTACCAAGGAGCAAGAAAACAATCTCATCTCTTATATACAGAAGCTGACAGCGATGAGCCTTCCACCGACGAATACAATGGTGGCGAACTTCATCCACGACCTTGCAGGACATTGGGTTCACAAGGATTTTGTTACTGATTAGTGGAAGAAACACTCAGATGTCTTGGGGTCTTCCTATCTCACGCCAATCGACTTACAGCGTACAAAAGCTGACAATAACTTTCTATACAGTCGATACTTTGATTTTATAAAGAAAAAGATCGCTAAATACGACATCCACCCACATAATATGTACAATATAGATGAGAAAGGCTTTCTTATTGGGGTACTAAATAAGCTGAAAAGAATCTACTGCAGATCAGATTACAAGTTAGAAAAGCTTAGGGGTGCTGGGCAAGATGAGAACAGGGATTGGATTACAGTATTAGCCTCAATTTGTGCAGATGGGTCTTACCTTCCACCAGCGCTTATTTACAAGGGCCAATCAGGGAATGTACAGAACTCATGGCTCCAGGATTATGAACCTTCATCCCAAGAGGCCTTCTTTGCTGCATCTCCTACTGGCTGGACGAACAACGACCTAGGATTTGAGTGGCTAACGAAGGTGTTTAATCGTTACTTAAAGCTAAAGGCAAGAAATGGGAGGGACTGGCGCTTACTAATTATTGACGGCCATAGATCTCATGTTAATATGCGATTCATTAATTGGGCGATTGCCTATCGCATTATAATCCTTGTTTTCCCTCCTCACTCGACTCATACGCTTCAGCCACTTGATGTAGGGCTATTCCGGCCACTATCAGATTATTACACCCAGGAAGTGACGCAGTACGTACATTGGACGCAAGGACTTGTTAGTATCACCAAACGGGACTTCTTTAGGTTCTTTTGGGTTGCCTTCAATAAGGCCTTTACAAAAGACAACGTATTTAGTAGATGGCAGAGAACTGGCTTATATCCCTTCGCTCCTGAGGTAATTCTCAACCCTCAGCCAAGAAAGCGCACAAAACGGGTCCCTACACCTCCTCCACGGCAGGAACCGATTGTGCCTTTATCAGCAAGAGATACAAAGAAGATCCGGAAGCTACTTGATGCTACAACCTCAAGGACTAGTCAGGAAGGGAAGCAGCTCCGATCAACAATATGGGAACTAGCGGATACAAAGAACTTGCTAAGAAACGAAGTAGAAGGGCTTAAGCTTGCCCTAAAAAGTGAAAAGAAGAAGCGTGCACGTAAGAAGGGCTTATTTGAAGAGCTTCAAGCAGTGGATGAAGGTAATTACCTCTTCCTCAGCCCCCAAAAGGTGTCCCTTGCACGTGACCTTCAAACTAAGAGGGAACAGGCTGTTCTTCAGGAACAGGCAAGAAAGGAAGAAGAAAAACAACTCAAGGCGATAGCCAAGGAGCAAGAGAGACTTGCTATTGAGCAGAGGAAGCGAGAACGTGAGGCTGCGAAGATCCAAAAGGAGATCCAGCGTGAGGTGGAACAGGAGAAGAAAAGGCTTGCGCACGAGAAAGCTCTGTACGCTAAGGAAGCTGAAAAGCAACTTAAAAACGACCTGAAATCGATGCAGGGTAAGGGGAAGAAGAAATCTACCGCAATTACTGCTATTACAGAATCTCTTTTGGATGTGGGTGAGAAAGATAGTCCCCCAGAGGTGATCTCCCTTCATCTCACCCAGGCCGCGTGAAGAAGCTTCCTGCTCGCTTTAGAGACGATATAATTGAGATAGGCTAACTCGCCGATCTCGATTTCCTATTACACCATAATTGAAGCGATTTTGACGATTCTTTGATTGCGAATAACCTCAATTTTTGAGGTGGTGATGTGGATGACTAAGCGTGCACGCTAACCGGCCGTGCACACTAACCAGAAGACTTCTATGGCTTCATGGCAGTTTCCGCCAGGCCTCTTTTAGGGCAGCCTATGACCTCTCCAAGTCCTCTTCGGATTCGCCTATCATCACCAGCCCTAGGCGCAGCTTATGTACAAGCCATTTGAACGCCCATCAGAGGTGCTCGATCAGGGTAAGGTCGGGTGATTAGGGCGGCGACTTGATAGTCCAAATTCCATGGCGCTCGAGCCAATCCTGGATGTGACGGGCGTTGTTGATAGGTGCATTGTCCTGCCGAAACACCTACCCAGGGAGATAGGAAGGTAAAACGTCCCTCTTTAGTTTCTCTACACACGATCTCGCCGGTCGTTAGGATCCCTTTCTATGATAACCAATTCACTTCTTCCTACCCTGCCATTAGGCGTTACCCAGAAATAACCCCAGACTGTCTGCAAGAGTCCCTTGCCTTTTTGCTTCTCCTGGGTTATCTCACGTCTCTATTTCTCCTCGGGAAAGCGAAAACACTACTCCGCATCCTGGCTCTAGCCTCTCTCGATTGTGTACTCGTCGGAGAACTTCTTGATCCTCCTTCTAAAGTTGAAGTGGCGACACTCACGGGCGAATTTGAACCTCAACAATGCGTATCCCCCGATTAACTTTGGGCGCTTTTTGCGCCTGCATCTCGCTCGGCCGTTATTCTTAAGCCGGCAGTAATAGGTAGTCCTTGAAGTGTGGAGAAGGCCTGCTTCCTCCATGAGCCTCCGGTACTGAATTTTAGGCTCGCGGCGAGCAAGTCGAGATAATACACGCTTTTGGCGATGAGTTATTATCTCAGGCTTGCCGGAACGAGGTAGGGACTTGATGGTTGTATAGTTTTCCACCTCTTCAAAGTGTTCTGGATGCATTGAAATTCCGCGGCGATTTCCTCGCGCCGAACGCCAGCTTCAACTTTCGAAATAATTGGTGCACGGAAGCTGGGGATAATTCCACATTTAATCGACGATTTCCGCTAATATCCTGGCGAGAAGAACGTAGCGACATTGTTGGGTAGGTGGTTGAACACATTGACACATTCGGTGAGATGCGTCTCGTCTAGATGGAACAGACTTTTGAAACTAAGCTGTACGTGTACGCTTCTGAGCGCTGAGTTGAATTGGTGAACAGAATGAAGACAGTATCCGGGTAATTACCGAGGAGAACCTCAAAAAAATAGGAAAAGAAAAGAAAAGAAAATAGGATGTTCTTTAGAGAAAGACCAAAAGTTTGCATGAATTTATCAGGCTAGGACTTGGAGGAGAACTTTTTGACGACAGCTGCGACTTGAGGAAGGGAAGTTGAAGCTCGATGCACTGACCATTAGGCTTACTCATCAAGTACCTCCTCAATTCACCTTCCCAAGGTTCTTCCTCCAAATTTGTAGTCGACATCCCCTAATCTAGATTCATACCAACTGTCAGCTTCCATCCAGCCCTTGGGATCTCCACCGCGAGCCGGGCTACACACCGTTGAACTGCCGTGGGGCTGCTTTCAATTGATCCGAAACCTGCGAAAAATTCTCAACAACCACCTTCATGCTGAACAAGGCCGAATATGCATGTTCCCCCTGCTCTCCCAGCAGGCTCTGATTGACTAGCTCTACCATATTTTGGATTTCACGCAAAATGCTATTTGCCCTTGGACCGTAAGACTCTTCATTTGGTTAGAATCGATGCCTGCACAGATTCTCTCCGCAATCTTTTCAATATCCTCCCTAAACGGCACGGCTGAGGAATCCCGGTCATGTTCTCGGTCATCCTTCTAACGCATTTTTCTTCGGCTTCGGTCTGCTCATTCTCAGTCTTCGCTCCCAGTTCGCTTTTGATCTGCTCACCATGGTCCACTTCCTGTCATGTCTAGGGTTTTGCTGCATTGGGAGATGGATTTCTCGATGAATTTTCGGTTCTAGGTCCTATTCTAAGTCATTCCAGTAATCCGCGCAATATCAAAAGCAAGGGCAAGGATCTGATCAGCAGTCTTATTTAAATGTTGTGGACAAAGGCAATCATCCTACTAGTCACCTGGTAGTTCTTCTGCATAATTTTCAGCATCACAAGGCACATAGACTCGCAATTAGCTCACATGTAGTCCGTTTTTCAGCCCTATGCATCTTCCAGTGTCATCACTCCTCTTTCCATTGTCCATCTCTATCAACAGACTTCTGCGCTGGACAAGTCCCGAGACCCAGGCTCACTATCACGGGCTTCTTCCTCCAGCAGCTTGAATTCAATTGAACCAAAATTTCCGAAACGACCCGAATGCTTATTCGACAACTGGAGTACATCTTGGAGCACATGCACAATCAGGTCCAAGGCCACTGCATATTGATCTACGCCATCGTTCTCCGCCTAGCTTCACTCTTCAAACTAGAGTTTCGTCTAAGCATTTGAGAACTTCCATTTTACGCAAACCGTCCCCATCTAATTTGAGGTTGAGATGCCCTTGATTTGAACCATCCTGGTACCGGGGCTTCACGATTTTACAGGCGTTATATCTTCAATCGTTTCTGTATTGGTTTGACAATCTTTCGAAGTCAGGTCATCAGAACTATTTGTCCAAAGTGCCTTGGTCATTATGAAATGTAAAGCTCGTCTCTCCGAGAAATGTGGAGCCTTCCGTTGTGCTGTGTAGTTTCGTCGCTTCACTGGCCGCTTAGGCATTTCCTGTCGATCAGTCAGTAATTCTCACTTCAGTCTTTGCGGCTGCCTTTTAGGGTCCCTGCCTTGCTTTGGACACCGGATGGCCACAGAAAAGGCTGAGAATGCTTATGCATCTAGGTTTCGAAGACTTTCGTTCAGTACCCGTTGGCTGTTGCAACTAAAGAACGTCAATTTAAATAACTAAATGGAGGCATGTGTGCACGCTTTCATTACTTTCCACTCAATTCAGATGATCCTTGTCACGGCACTGGAGAATACTACTAGGCCAAAGTCAGCTTGCGATTGAGTTCATGCTACAATGACAAACGATCGACCACCAACGCTTCACCACCTGGTCTCCAATCGCCCCAATACTCGGAACGCCTCCCCTAATTCTCCGCGGGATACATCTCCTAGTTAAGGTCACGGAGAGAGAGGTTGCAAGCTCCATACGATTCATACATATCATGGAACAACAGCAGCATATCCAATAAGTGTCCTAGAGCCAACACTAGTTCATGCTCGTGCTTTCTCTTCCGTTGCATATACCGGACTTCAAGTACAGTCTTCCTAAGCTCTTTCTGCTTATTGCCACAATTTCCCGGTGCCAACTCGGTGTTCATAGTAGATATTTTCTCGTGAACCTTTCTCGCCATCGCATTCCATTCGGCCAATAACTGAAGAGAACAACTTTCCGTGATTAAGGTAGTCAAACTAAATGGCGGGCATGACGAGTTTACTAGCCTAGGCACACCTCTTCCTTTATTCAAACATAGCTTCCCCCTCGCTTTCATTTTCAGTTCAAGCGGACTGTAGCCCAGAAAGCGCTTGCTCTGCTATTAATCTCTTGTGGGCTTCAAGGTCCATATTAACATACTCCGGTTATACATCTTCCAAATCTCCTTGGTCGACATCTTCCAATATATCTTCGCCAGTTTCTTTCACTCTTCCTTGATCAGCCTCCTCCAATCCTCGGTCTCATCCATTTTTTCTCGATTTTTACCTCGGTTCCTTTGTCGCGACTCCCCTCTTGGCTGTCCTAGGATCAACAAGGCTAACGTCATCTTTGCCAACCCCTAAGGCCATCTCCTCCTCCTCTTCTTTCTCTCCCTCCACACTTCCAGGTGTTTCTTCCACTGCAGCTGCTATAGCTTGAGGCGTTTGCAGGTTATCCGTTCCTCCTGCTCTGGGCTTTGTCTTGGGATATTTTGCAAATTTTGTTGCCCTCTTGGCAAATTGACACCGAGTAGGTCTCTGGTACAAGTCTATTTTCGATTGCAGCATCAGTTGCACGCTCTTGTGGCTTTCTTTACTTTATCCTGAGGTGGATGGGGTGCTGCGTTTCCGGTAAACGCTTGTGCTACTCTCTCGTCTTCTCCGTTCGTCATTGCTTAGGGTTGAAAGATCCGGTGATAATGGGGGCAACCCGAGTGGCATGAGATCTGAGCTCTGTTTACGATCGAAGGAGCTTGCTTTTTATGGTTGAAGGCGAACGCGTTTGTCTGAGTTTTTGAGGTAATATATGGAATCTTGACAGACTGGTCCACTTGCTTCGAGATAACTGTCGTTTTGTTCTACGGAAGATGTGATCAATCAAGTTTCGATTTGCTATCAACAGGGTTTATTTTCATCATGAAGGATCTCCCAAGTGGGCATGAGATTGCTGTAGTATCTCCCCTGTCATAAGTGGATTGCGATATCGCTTCCACCTAGAAATCTAACCGTGATATCAATTTCTCAACCTACTCCTTCCCAACCTCGAACGAATTGCGTACATTCTCGAACACAACTCTCCAGAATTTTCAAATTCCTTTCGATTCTCGACATCTTTCTGAGGGAGCCCACGGTAACCCACAGTCCGTCACACAGTTCATAAAATTCTCAACTATAAATAGAAGGAGAAAATCTTACTAAGTAACCCAGCCATCGTGCTTAAAGCTACCTTACGGCTAGTAGATCTTCTCTGATAAATACTCACTAGTATTTTGCACTTGGGTGATTCTCTTGTAGAATCCCCTGATTCGCTGACCCTCAAAATCTAAGTTCTCAGGGTCCATTAGGGTTTTGTGTATGTCGTACATGAGCCTTTGCATTCCTCTATTAGGGGTAGATGGGTTCACGCCATCCTTGCGTTATTTTTTTCAGAGACATTCTTAAAAATTCGAGACGAAATCGGTTTCAATGGCAGCGAAGTCCTTTGTATAGCCTAGTTCTATCTAGTGTGAACCTGACGCCTCTATGACCCGAAAACTGGTCTTTGCATTAATTACGCATCCTGTTAGCTTCATTTTACATGATCTTGGATAAATTGGTCGGTATGTAGGCGTGATCAGCCACAGATGGATATATCAAACGTGCAGGCAAGCACCACACCTCTACCCATGTGATTCCCGTAGAATTAACACGTGCTTTAGCCTTGGTCTGTCGATGACCGGTTGGGCGCATGCGCAGTTTATGGCTTTGTTCCCAGACCCTTCCCAAATCTCTCCATGGTTATCACCTGCTCATCAGTTGTTTTGAGGGCGACGTTAAATAACCTTAATTATTATGGAAGAATAACACGCAAACGCTGGAACCACTTGTGTAATGCATTCTTACCTCCATGCAATTGAACAAAATGAAGAACGAGAACAGATAAGTAAATAACTCAAGTCACAGACACCCCGACGGGGTTTATCTTGGTCTCGAAGCTGCACATCCCATTAAAACCCAGACCCCTCTAAATCTAGACCTAAAATTACTACTTTAAAACTTCCTGTAATCCTAAAATCCCACTCTGTTACTGTCACAGGGTGGCCACTGGATGTTATTCACCTTTTAGCGTGCTACCTTACCTGTCTTAGGCTATGGGGTAAATATGGCTATTCTTTAAGCCCTCTCAACGTTCCATGCTTGAAATAGCAATCTAGCGTCAGCTGTTTCACTGAAGGAGCGCATTAAGTACTCCAATCCGGCCGGTCCGACTTTCTTCCGTGGGCGCGATGCTTTCGAGCAGGAGCGACTCCGCCTTCTGCTTCCATCTCGCACTTCTCACCACCAATCTACAAAGATGCCTTCGGCATTCAAAAAGTAAATTCTCCTTTTCCAATTTACATGCAATCATTGCGATACTAACGCTACCTCAGCATCTTTCAACCGCCACAATTCACGTTCCTAATTGGCAAGAGGAAGGATCAGATTTTCTTCCATGCCAACGCCATTGCAGCTTTCTCCGAGCCACTAACAGCCTCATAAATGGCCCAGTGAAGGAAGGGAAACTTCACTGCGCAGAGATTCGAGATATATAAAAAGATGATTTCAAGAAGTTGTGCGAGTATGCCTATTGAGGCGACTGTACTGTACCAACCTTGCTACTGGATACGCAATCAGATCGCTCCAAGCGAAAACATGGCGAATTAGAAACATTCGAAGAGAAAGAGGATAAGGAAAATAAGCCCAAACGGACTGTGACTCAAGACATTATGGATGCTCAGGGGAAAGGACTTAGAAGAATTGGGGAGAGCCTGGAGCAGCGCCGTCGAGAGAGGACAGAGAAGGCAATCGAACAAGAAAATGTGGGCAGAAACATGAATTTCCGGAAGCGCTTCCTCACAAAGAATTACGAATGTAATGTAGAAACCACGCAGGGTTTCACGCTACAAGGCAACTCCCTCCCAATTCAGAATTTCACCCGGATCTTCCTGGCTCATGCCCAATTATATTGCGTCGCCGATACGTACCTAACCCTCACGCTATTAAAGCTTCACAAAACCCTCAAGAATTTCATGCTCTACCCTACACGAGTTGGCGACACTATCAATATTGTTCGTTTTGCCTACTCTAGTATCCCAGATCGGAATGACGATGAGAAAGTAGACATTTTGAGAGAATTGCTTGTCGAATACATGGTTCTTGAAGCTACGAGGGTTGGTTCGACTGAGGAATTTGAGGAACTACCGAAGGAAGATGACGGGTTCGTAGTCGATTTTTGGCGCGCCGTAAGTGTAGAGAGCTAAAATCCAGTACGCGAAAATGTAAATCCATGGAAGTGCCATGACCTAAATACCGTATACTGCGTGATAATCCCAACAGGATGTTTTGAGGGGCTAGTTATAAGGAGGTGGACAAAGAGATTGTTGCTTCAATGGGAGACACATGCTAGAGCTTAGGTTGATGTGAATGTTGCAGCTTTTGATCCTTATTATTGTTTCTCGACACTCACGGCTGATATGGTGTTCTATCCACAAGTTTCCAAGTCTTTCCGGTATTATCCAACTACACAGAAGTGCTTCTTGCGCTTTCCTTCATCACCTTGTTCGAGCCTAGTTGGTTGTCCGCACTCATACAGTGTAAAAGTACCAATGGTGATGACTTCCATATTGGAGCGTCACTCGTTCTGGTCCTCCACACAGTAGTGAATAGGAAGACAGTTATGCACAAATACAGTGCACCAGACATCGCCAGGCAAGCAGGACTGACTTCAATGAACGATTCCGTTGTCCACGTAGTCCCAAACACAACGGCGCTGCTTCCAGCTGTCCGCATCCTATATTCCTCGTTAGAACAAACATACTCCGCACTACACCAGTGGAATACTAACGCGTTCGTCATGCTAACCGCAATATTACTAAGGCGCATTGCAAATCCATTCAAACCCAAACTTGACGATTGCTTGCACTTTGTGGGATCACAACTGCAGGAGCCCATTCCATGTAATAGTAGTCATCTCCTCCTGGTGGAAGTGCAGCAAAACCATCGAATATCTTTGCGAGCTCGGTCCCAAAATCTTGCAAGTAGGTATCCTCCACACAGTATTTGTCAGCGCCTTGCTCAAGCTGAGCGCGATACTCATTTCCATTTCCGTAATACATTACAAAGATGTTTACTATATCTGGTATTGCAATATTGGTAAACTTTTGTCGGTTTCGTTGGCCATGGTATTACTCTCTGTAGGATGTTCTTCAAAACGAAAAAATCGAGATTTCATCCAGAATGTGGCTGTGACAGGTTCCCTATGTGAGGGAGGGATTGCCCCCAAGGCTTTAACAGAGAACTCCTGTTCGCCTGCACTCTGGTTTTGGCTAACAATTGTTGATGAAATATCTTCTGCGGAAGAGCAAATCGCAAGAGTTCTGTATGGCTTCCACGTACGATGATTTGTAGGACAGAAACCACTAACATTCGAAGGGCTTTTGTAGTTATCTAGCATCCCGGAATTCATTGCCGCCGCCATGTACAGGTCAAGGGCATCCGTTACTAGAGGTTTCTCAGTCTGAAATCCTACTCGATTGTATTATTCTAAACCACTCACCATGCGAAGCAGAATCGACAACCGTGAAAGAGGGATTGGAGCCGTTAGGTGGCCTGTATGTGAGTGCACGAGAGACTGTGACGCTCTTCACAGCGCTGCTTGACTGCTTCAAACCGATCGCCACAGCCTGTTGGGCAAATGTCCCAAATCCGAGCATTAGAACTATCGCTGGAGCTCCTAAAGAGACAAGATGACTACTAAATATTCGTCTCAGCCCAACTACAATTAATTTGATGCTACTCACGGGCGAGATTCCCACGGGAGCTTGAAAAAGAGTTTTAAGCTGCCTTCCGGATCACGACTTGCTCCATCCAATCTGTCAATGTCGATAACTGACCGCTTCGTTGAAGCCAGATCCATTTGAGCTGTCCAATGCAAGAGGATAACGAAACGGCCAGTGCTGACTGTGCGACTTGTGAGAGCGCAGCTACCATCGTTGTTATCTGCACTTTTGATTTCCATTCCTTAAGTGGCTTGTCCCGATACTAGAACAATAGGACAGCAATAAGCATACACGCAATCGATCTAAGCATCCAGGTAAAGAGCTCCCACCGCCATTCTATCATGAGAGCGTAACTCGAGCGTGTATGTTGCCGATGGTTAGGAGCCTGTGCCATGTCTTTGGGACCCCTCCGAGATGATGTATTCCACGTGCCATCAGAGGCTCGCAATTCGAGCTCTATTACATTTCCCCCGGGATTTAGAGTACGGCTGACTCCATATTCGATCGAGTCGGTCCTTAGTGACGGTCGAAATACGCCAGCCTTCCGTGAGATATCGTATTGGTTTCTGATCAGATGCGGGGGTGGATGAACGGTTGTGATCCGCAAAGGGATGGCTTCCTCTGGAATCGAGGGGTCTCCATTTCACGAAGAAGAGGATGAGTGCAATCAGGCGTGGGCAGCCGGCCTCTTGGAGCCTCGGCTCGTGATATGGCTTCGTCCAATGCTGTTATAGAAGAAGGTGACTGCCACCCCATGGTTTGGATGAGCAGCAATTAAGCAGCCAAGAAGATTGAAGAGATTGAAGAGTAGCCCTGTATTCAAGGGAAGAGAGATCTCAATTTCGCAAACGTGTTGCAGCCGTAGCAACTATGAAGGAATGAAGTGGGTGACTGTCTATCTTTGTCGTGAAGAACGATCGATTCCCTTCTGGCTCTCGTATTCAACTTCACAGAAGGAAGAAAGGTAAACTGTAATAGATGTGGCCCCTATATGTCTGTCGGTATTGCCGAACAGTCTCCTGCGACAAGGTATCAAGCCGGGCAGGCATGCAAACTCCTGCACGTGACTTGCCTGCAAACTTTGGAAGGATCCATGTGTGGGGGCGAAAAGGTTTGGGTGGGTTGCACCCGTGGTATAGATATCGGAGGAAAGATTGGGGCGTAGATACTACTGATGCATCCGGGGGAGGTTTTGGGCCAAAGCTGATATGCGCTGTAGCCACTTTGCTAGTGACTCATTTAAAGTGCTTATTCTACTTCCACTTCCATAGTAGACTCCATTTCTGTATACATGACTACTCCCCCCGTAACGAATTAGCTTCCTAGGAAGATAGTCTTGCATCTTGATGAGAAGGGAGCAAATGACGTTTCAGAGGACTACTATGCCGGAGAGGCTACAACGTCAAATGCTAGTTGGCAGTCCACTTGCGTATCCCGCGACTGTGAAAGGCAATTTTCTTATGGCTTTAAGTAATTAGATGTAAAAGTTCCTTGCCGTCAAGATATCTTTCGAGATTTTCAGCCGTCTCTTCGTACCAGGTGCGCAGAGTTCCTTCCTCAACATACCCCATGTGCGGCGTTAGGAGCACTCTGCTTTTGCCTTCTACATGCAAATTCTCAGACCGCCATGGGCTGCTGGATGGAAGCGGCTCAATGTCAAACACGTCCAGAGCAGCGCCCTTGATACGGCCTTTTCGGAGTACATTCAGTAGAGCAGCTTCATCGATGAGTGGTCCTCGGGAAGTATTGATTAATAGCGCCGACTCTTTCATCCAGCCCAGGTCCTTCGCCCCCACGATACCCCTTGAACGTGGACTCAGCACATAATGTAAACTCACCACATCTGAAGACTTGAACAACTCCTCTTTACTCACGACCTTGAATGTCTTTTCATCTTTGCCTACAATACCCCCACCGTACATGGGTAAACCTACGTCTTCTGCTTGCTTATCTGCCTTCTCTTGCGTCAAATTCTCACTCCAGCAAATAATCCTCATTCCCAAAGCCAGTAATCCAACTCTCGCAGTAAGCGCACCTAATCTCCCGAAGCCTACTAATCCCAATGTCTTTCCCTGCATGCCAATTGCCAACTCGGATTGCCAACCTGGCGTCACACCTTTCCCTTTTATTACCGCATCATCTGCAGCCACATTTCTCGCCAAACCAAGTATAAGGGCCCATGCATGCTGTGTTGTTGGGTGACCGCCTCCCTTTTTGATATCAATCCTAGATCTCGGGGAGATGCCGCTGCCTTTACCATCAGTCCTCCCCTTCCCCGGTGCCGCGCAAACAGTTATACCCAACTCTTTCGCTGGTTTTAGATCAAACGTCTCGAATTGAGTACCGGTAGCTAGGATCACCTTAAGGTTCGGGAGTTGGCGGAGGAGCTCGCCAGGGAAGGGAGTACGCTCGCGCATAGTTGAAAGGACATCGAATGGCTTAAGACGTTTGACAAGGGCATCGCGGTCTGCGTCGGTAGTAGAGGGGTGTGTGTATGCTGGTAGAGTGTTGTGGAAGGTCGTTATGGTGACTTTGGATGGGTCAAGCTGGGAGAAGTGGTTGGCCGCGATATTGTGATAGTCGTCTAATATAGCCAGCTTGACTGGCGCTGAAGCTGTCATTGTGAAGTTTAATCAATACTGGAGATGATAATTGGCAGGTCTAAAGGTTCGTAAGAGTTGTTGGGCCTTTTGAGACATGCTTGGACACAAATTCATCCTTGGGGGTTATTAGTTAAAATACGCAAATTACCAGGGTCCAATCTCGAAGAGGGGTGCCTAGGATCTACAAGAAAGATTTGTCAGCAAGAAGCATCTTTCTCCTTCTCAGTGAGTCGCAGAGGGCATGATTGGTACGTAATGGAGCCATTGAATAGTTCATATTGTGATTTCGAGAATGAAGAGATGAGCGCGTTGAGAAGCTGTTTGGATAAAGAGTGTGGTTACGTAAGCGAGAGTGTCAACTCCAACTCTCTTATCTCAGCCTAACTACATCCTCAGTGATCCTTTAACGTCTTGAGCACAATGAATCCCAATTTTTCATCTAGAACGATAAGTTAAGAAGGAGATTTTGGTCCTGCAAAGACTATCACAGTGCCAGGATAACTTTCTACGAGCTCATAAGGACTGTTGCGGACATTTGAAATCGATAACGAAGAACACGGTAAAGCCGGTCCTTCCAGTGTTCGCGACCGGCATCATGTCATATCAACAACCTCTGAGAGCTGGCAGCAGAAGTCATCAATGGACTAGATTTCGCTTTGCTCCATTCGGTTAAGATCAGGCTTGTATTCCCAACGACACACCGTCTCCCTTCTCACTCACGCAGCAGAATATAACTCTGCGGATAGAGATGAGGCTGAGGGACAAGAAGACATGAATGCGAAAGTAAGAGATAAGGTGCGATTGAATGTGTCAAAATTCGAGAAGCGAGGCCTGCATTCCACGGTGAACCATAACACAACTCCACGGTCTTTAACCCTATGCTTACCTGCCACACAACTTCGAGGACCTGCTTTCGTTTTTATTGCCTGATTAACAAAATTCATCTTTTACTCACTGGCGACGTACTTTTCATCACAACTATTTGTCTTTACTCTCAATATACTTGCCAATCTACATAGCTCGCTCGCGAAGAGTCTGAATGGAATCAAGCGTGAAGCCATTGAGGCTTTCCAAGAGCGTGCAGTAGGAGAAAATCCATTCGAATCCGCTTTCAAAATTGGGACACCTGGCATGACCGCATCGCCTACTCTCAACGTGATCACTCCGTCACCCGGTACAGCTCTGGTAGGAGTGACAACTCAGAGCCAAGTCCTAATATCATACATACCTCAAAACACCTGGTGCGTTGGCTCGCCAGTTGGTTTGATTCCCTTAACAACACCGGGACCGCCGTATTTGGACCACTCGACCAAATACCTACGACGATCACGGGAACTGGGCGCTACGAAACATCATATACGTCTACCAAAACCATCATCTATGCAACAAGCTTAATAAGACTGGCGTCAAAGATACCTGTCACAGCTTGCGACCAAGAAATTAACTTCTCGAGCGAATTTGGGTTCACCCTGGAAGCACCTACACCAGTGAGGACCAATGTCTCGTTGATCACGCCAGCGCCAACAGTTAAAATGATAACGATTTGGATGGCGCCGTGGCAATCATTGACAAAAGAAGAAACACCATCGGATGTTAACTCGAAAATCTGCACTGTTCTGGACAATGGCGATCTGGAATGTATTCACTATCAAGAGGTTTGGAAGGTCGATGTCGTCACCCAAACCATCACTACGCAGAGTGAGGTAAACTTGGTCACAACCGTGTCTGGTCCTGGTGTTCTTCTCGTGGAGACTATTCACATGACCATCACTGCAACTTTGGAATCTGTTAGCCTGTCAACCACTATGTTGTTGGAGGCTGAAATCGAGACCAAAACGACCAGCAAAAGACCGAGGCTTGTGACGAGGACGGAGAAAGAAGGCTCCAAATCGACAGTCGACATCACGAAGGAAGTGAAGTATAAATCCACCAAGTAAGTGAATTTAGTACATGAGCATGAGCTTCTGCTAACAAATGTTGCAGGGCCGCACCAACCACCACTGTCCGGGTGATCTCCACCGCCACGCAATATGTTGGCACGATCACAAGAACTAAGACGCGACCTCGGCCAACCTTCATTGAACAGTGACGTCCCGAGCCACTTAACGTGGCTCGCGAGTGTTGGAGAAAGCGTTTCCACCGTTTGGTTCTTTTATTTGCATTCGAAGCATTCGATAGTGTAGCTTAGTTGGCGTCTGAAACGATGCATCGCGGGATTCACCGCATTCAACATTACTTCACTTTGAAAATTAGAAATCATGGTGATGTAACAAATGGACTGCATCTGTATTTTCACGTATTTCCCACGAGGCCCTCATTCAACTTTCTTTAATATAGTCAACAGCAGCAGTCCTGGGTTCAGCGCCTCTCTCTTTCTAGCACGCACGATCCACATTTCTCGTAGAATGGAGCTTCTCAAGATTCTGCTGGCCATTTCCCTTCGTCGGTTCACAGCTGCTGGCGAACCAACAGCTCCACCTTCGGGCCTCTTCAGAGACTCCACCAGCAATTCCGTAGTATCAACCGATGTATCCACCATCAACGATATCCCCCAGCCACTCATAACAATGCCGTCGCACCAGTCTTTGCCTAGTAGGCCAACAGCTATCCAAATCGGCCTACCAACAGGCCCAGCTGGTGCCTTCTCACTCGCCGTCGACCTGAATGGGACGACTGTCAAAATACCTATTCCGTCAAGCCTGGCGACGAAGTTCTGTCAGGTAGTTGCTCGAAATATGACAGGAAATGCAACCCTGCTAGGCTCGAGGCTTACAAGCTACTCCACAAGCTACGCCATAATCCAAACTCTGCCTGGCCCTAGCATTCCGAAGCCAACGTCGGTACGACCTCTATTTGAGAGCAGCGGTACACTTTTCCACCCAGTGTCACCAACCTCCTTCCAGAGAAGCTGGATACCGTTGAGCTCATCCTCGACATCTTACTCATTGCTATCAAATCCTTTTCCCTCGCCCTCGATTTGGCAACCCCAGCCCGACAATATCCCTTTGACATCCAGGGATAGCTTCTTCTCAATGATGTTGACATGGCTATCGAACAATCTGAGTCAGCCAATTTATACGGTGCTCCCAGAACTTCCCGGTCGTACACAAGTATCACCCTCGTCCCAACTCCAAGTTACGGGAGTGCCAAGGATATTGAATCCTGCTCCAATACCGTATCCAAAATTGACGGTCATGGGAGGCTCGCCCCAGCAGTCAGTGACGGGTTTACCAATCTCGAGGCTTCCTTCATCTGCGTCGATGCAGGCAGTCCCTGGGCCCAGCTCATCGGGTGTCGTTACTTGGGGCTTGAAAGGTACGAAAGACGTAATCATCGAAGAAGCAAAGCCAGTCCAAGAAAATTCTGGATTCCATCGTCGGAACTCACGTCGAGGCATCGGTCAGGACGAAGTCATATCAAACCCCGTCTTTAAGTTCATGTTCATCACACCCGCAGTCCCAGCACAACACCTCGACTCCACCTTAGGCTTCACAACTAACGAATCACCCCTCGATCCATCTCCATCTCCCTTCAACGAACCCTGGGTCTCTACAAACCCTCTAGCTCCCTCTTCACCCCCCATAATCTCTCCCCTTGACCCTCCCCTCACCCACCAACCCCCACTCTCAGACCCGACACTCGGAAACTGGGATCCCAATTGCCCTATCGTCTCAACGACCAAGGTGATAGGCAAGAATGGAGGCGAGGCCGTGACAGTGACTATGACGGTTAGTCTTGGGTGCTGGAGGAGTAGGACGCCGGCGCCGACGCCGACATTTACGACTGTGGCGGAGGCGACAAATTCAAAAGGAGATCTTATTGGGGAGACGGATACAGGTACGACGCAGCCTACGACGACTGAGAAGGACAAGACGAGTGATGCGTATCCAGAGTACAAGAAACCAATTGTGTTTACTGCGGTGGATATTGCTGGGTGGTTGATAGTGGCTGGGTTCGCGGTTCATGGGTTCTACTGGTTTTTGAATGAGATGGTTTGAAGTTGTTGGAGGGAGAAGGGGTATGACATGGGTGGTTGTAGCCTTTCGGACGGATGACATGGCTTTCTGATCGTGGTCTCGGAGTGGTGAGATGCCCTTCTGTTTGACCTGCACTAAACTTCAATTTTCTTGTAATAGATACTTCTATTGTGAATGATGAGAGATCCATATTCTACACCCGTAGTGTTGAGTCTAACCTGTCTATCCTAAATATGAAGTACCCTTCCAGCTCCAGCGGCGCAGACTACAACTTGAACTTCAACCTGCACTTTATCCTGCATTTCCACCCGAATCTTGAATCCTCCTGTTAGGGCACCTAGATCTAACTCTACAACGCCTCGTGTACTCATAATCGCAGCTAGCATGGAGCCTGGATAAAGTTGTTAGGGGTGACGTAGTTTGTGGTGTCCTGCCGGAGCTGGGAGTCTGCAGTATGCGCAATAACGCTATTTATTTGCATTCCACTCTATGCCCTGGGTATCATGAACAAATGATGGTACAATACACGAGGTCTTACCCGCCCTCAAGTTAAGAGAATATCGACACCCTCATGACTAATCGTCACCTCCTCACTCTCAAACGCGTACTTCCTTCTCACCAGCTCAAACACAATCAACCCTGCACTCGTGCTCGGCACTTGTCTAATCGTACTCATAAAAAAGTCTCTGTAAAGATATTTTCGCCATCCACCTGCCCTCTTGGCTAGCTTCTTACATTGCCTAAACGTCTCCTCATACGCGTGGTAATAACGCCGCATGATTCGCGAGGGTCTGCTCTCATCGTGTGCATTGTAGTCTAACGCCTCTAGCCGCCGATAATGCACATTCTGCAGCTCGTTGAGTGGGTGCTGGATCAGTTGAGAGGTTATCGACGCGGAAATTCCTGCGAAAAGCAGGAAGGCGGGTTCAAGTGCATAGTGTGGTTTTATGACTAGCCTGCCATCGACCTGATGATCAAGCCTCGCCGACTCTAGTAACGAGTCTCTCGTTCGGCTTCCGTAGTACATCGTTATGATATCATAGTAGCACTGGCTCTTTACGGTTTCAAATGTGCTGAAGAATATAGCAGCGCCGAATGAGTCCTTTAGAAAGCTGAGGGTCCATCCAGCGAATATGCCGCGGAGACCTATGGAGTGTAGCTTGTGTCCTGCATAGTGCCACATAGTCTTGTATTTGCCTTCGAGAATATCTGCGGTGCGGAAGCGGACCTGTAGGGCGTCAAATGGTGCAGCGAGGAGCGATTGCACACCTCCGCCTATGAAGCCAGCGGAGAAGGTGGTGGCTATGGACGGAGGGGGGTATGTACGTTTGGTAGAGCGGGAGGAGGGTTCGTGAAGAGAGGAGAGGCTTTGGAGGTAGGCCGTGTAGAGTACAGCACCAATACTATATCCATTAATATGTTCGGCTCTGCGAGTTGGAATTATAGAGCCTACAATGTGTTTGCCAGAAGTGGGGGCAGGACCTGGTTGGGAATAAAACTCCAACCCTCGGTCCTGACGGCGTGGGCCAGAAGAGCCGGAGTAGTGACCCTCCATGACCATCCTAATTCGGCCCGAACGTGAGGATTTATTGCTCTCGCGTATCCGAGATAGTCGATGCGGCCTCGGAAGAAGGCCTTAACAGGCGCGCGGAAATAGAAAGCGACCATACGTGCTGCGACTGCCCGCACACTCGCAGCCTGTACTCCGGTGGCCGCATTGCCCTTGTTGGGCTGGGTCAAGGAATCTGTTCCATCTTGGCGGGGATGGACTCCAGCAGCGCGAGCACTGGAGCCGGTGGTCATGGCATATCATTGAAAGGCGAAAGCGAGTGTTGCAGAGACATCTGCTTCAGCGAAGTATCGGACGTATTATACGGGTGAGAGAGGGCGGTACACGTGGCTTTGTGAATGAGTGGATGACCTCAGGCAGAACTGCGGGATAGGTGAGGTGGTCGTGACAGTTTTCTGGTGTTGAGGTCACTGCTCACTCGCCAAGACCCGAGCCGCGCCTGATCGCGTCGCCCTCTTCCATTAAGTGTGCTCGTGCCTCGACGTGCCAGTAACTTTTCCTTCATCTCCAGCCCAACCACTTCAACCCGCTTTTCAGCCGCTGTCAACTCCTCGAGGGCCTTAGATCGCTCCTCGCCTTCAAAATGGCTGACGACATTGTCATCGACAAGCAGCTCTTTCATGAGCGCCTGAACAATTTTGTTACGAAGTGGAAGGCAGACAAGCGCTCCGGCGACACCATATTCAACGGCGCTGGATCAATCGCGAGCGTAGTGGGCAAGGCTAGTGATCCAAGCCTCTATTTGAAGCCCGCCGCCTTTCAGGTGAGTTCACTTTCGACATTACGTTTCCATCATCTGAAGCTAATTTCATCGACACCATAGCTATGGCTGCTAGGTTACGAGTTTCCTGCAACTCTGTTTGTCCTCACGCCCGACCTCGTCCAGATTGTGACGACCAAGAAGAAAGGTGGGTGATACTCCAAGACTCTAGTGCAATCAGGATGCTAATACGTTGGATGTCTGGTAGCCTCATATCTGGAGCCTCTCAAGGGTGGCAAAGTACCTGTCGAGATTTTGGTGCGCGGTAAAGATGCGGAGGAGAATAAGAAGCAGTTCCAGAGCTGCCTGGATACCATCAAAAAGGCTGGCGTAAGTCAACCAACGGCTGATGTCCCGAACATGCGGCACTAAAACACGTCATAGAAGAAAGTCGCAGTAATGAAGAAAGACAATGCCGCGGGAGGCTTCGCAGACGAGTGGAAGGCTGCATTCAAGGAGGCTGACATAAAAGAAGAAGATCAAGTTGATCTGGCATCCATACTGTCCAACGCTGCTTTGGCAATCAAGGACGAGAAGGAGTTGGTCTGTCTCATCATACATGTCAAAGGTAGTATGGCTTTGCTGATGTATATTCTAGCGTATTATCCGAGATGCTTCACGAGCCTCGAGCGCCCTAATGACCAAGTACTTCGTAGAAGAAATGTCCGAAATTCTCGACGCCGAGAAGAAGATTTCCCACCGAGCCTTTTCTGACAAGATTGCTGCTAAAATCGATGACGCGAAATTTTTCCAAAAGCAGAAAGTGTCAAACAATTTTGACCCTCTGCAACTGGACTGGACTCTTCAACCAACGGTGCAGAGCGGAGGGCACTACGACCTGAAGTTTTCCGAAGAGCCAGATGACAATAACCTTCACGCAGGTGTCATCGTATCAGCACTCGGGCTACGTTACCAGACATACTCCTCCATGGTTGGACGGACGTTCATGGTCGACCCAAACAAACATCAGGAGAGCACCTACAAATTGCTTTTGTCGATACATGATTTGGTTCTAAAAACGATAAAGGATGGGGTGGTAGCTAAGGATGTTTACGGCAAGGCGCTGAATCTTCTCAAGTCCAAAAAGCCGGAACTGGTGGAGAATTTCCCGAAGAATGTTGGGTATGGACTGGGCACTGAGAACAAGGATGGTACCTTGCTACTCAGTGGCAAGAACACTCGAGTGCTCAAGGACGGAATGACGCTGTGTGTCATGACCGGCTTCACTAACCTTAAGAATCCGAGTCCACAAGACAAGAAAAGCGGCTCCTATTCACTGGTGTTGATCGATACCGTACGTGTGACTCCGAATGAAACGGCAGTTTTCACCAAGGATGCTGCGTCCGATTTGGAATCAGTCTCTTTCTTCTTCAACGATGAAGAAGAGCCCGAGACGAAGCCCAAACCAAAGCGCGAGCGACCAGCCGCAATTGCGCAGACAAGCATTACCAAGACGCGTACTCGACATGATCGGCCGACCAATCAGGATCAAGAAAAGGAAACCCAGCGCCGAGAACATCAGAAAGAGCTTCACGCGAAGAAACAGCAACTGGGTTTGGAGACGTATGGCCAAGGCTCAAAGGCCTTGAACGGGACCGAAGAGAAGAAATTCAAGCGATTCGAATCGTACAAGCGCGATAACCAGCTACCTTCTTCAGTTTCAAGGCTGGAAATCATTGTGGACAAGAAGAATTTGACCGTCATTCTCCCCATCATGGGACGACCGGTGCCTTTCCACATCCACACAATCAAGAATGCATCGCATACTCCTGAGAACGATGTCACCTCTCTACGTATCAACTTCCTTTCTCCTGGTCAAGGTGTGGGGAGGAAAGACGACCAGCCTTTTGAAGATCCCAACGCACACTTCATTCGAAGCTTGACATTCCGCTCTCATGACATCGATCGTATTGAGAATATTACGAGAGATATTACAGACCTTAAAAAGGATGTTGTCCGACGAGAGCAAGAGAAGAAGCAAATGGAAGATGTCGTGGAACAAGACAAGCTCATCCCACTGAAAAGTAAGTTATTCAGACCATGTTGCTCATTTCAGTTACTAATAGATGGCAGGCCGAAAACCATATGTTCTCGATATGATCTACATGCGTCCTGCTCTCGATGGAAAACGCATTCCTGGCAGTGTTGAAATACACCAGAACGGTCTGCGCTACATCCATGGCGCTGGAGGCGTCAAGGTCGACATTCTGTTCAGCAACATGAAGCACCTCTTCTTCCAACCTTCACAACACGAGCTGATTGTTATCATTCATGTTCATCTCAAGAATCCAATCATGATTGGGAAGAAGAAGGCCAAAGATGTACAGTTTGTGCGTGAAGCGACTGAGATGCAGTTTGATGAGACGGGCAACAGGAAGCGGCGCCACAGGTTCGGCGATGAAGAGGAATTCGAGCAGGAACAAGAAGAGCGACGACGACGCGCGGCACTCGACAAGGAGTTCAAGAACTATGCCGAGAAGATCGCAGATGCCGCTCGCGGCGAAAGCGTCTCTGTTGACATTCCTTATCGTGAACTTGGTTTCAACGGCGTCCCTTCCCGATCTTCGGTCCTCATTCAGCCGACTACGGACTGCTTGGTCCAGCTTACAGAGCCGCCTTTTACATGTATTACCCTTGCCGAAATCGAAATTGTGCACCTAGAGCGTGTACAATTTGGTCTCCGAAACTTCGACATGGTGGTTGTGTTCAAAGACTACAACCGCCCACCGGTCCACATCAACACTATTCCTGTGGAGTCATTGGACTCGGTCAAAGACTGGCTTGACAGCGTCGATATCCCTTTCTCAGAAGGTCCTCTCAACCTTAACTGGGCTACCATTATGAAAACCGTCACATCAGATCCACATCAATTCTTTGTCGATGGCGGTTGGTCGTTCTTGTCTACAGAGTCCGATGACGAAGATGAGGGCCAGGAAGAGGAAGAAAGCGCGTTTGAGGTTAGCGATTCGGAGCTTGCCGTCTCTGACGAGAGCTCTGAAGATGAGAGCGACTTTGATGAGAATGCTTCTGAGGAGATGAGTGATGAGGGTAGCGAGGACGAATTGTCGGAGGAGGGCGAGGATTGGGATGAACTGGAGAAGAAGGCAGCAAGGAAGGATAGAGAGAGCGGATTGAACGATGATGAGGGCAAGCCGAAGAAAAGGAAGCGGTAAGGGTGCTGAGTGGATTGACATATTCACTCTTCCCCCTCCCGCTCCTTTTTTTGCCCCGCTATCGAGCTTTGGTAGTCCTCTTCCGCTAACTACATAGCAGAGATGCTGCCAGTTGTACTGCCGACGGGATCCGTTAATTTCTCTTACATTTTGCTCGTTAGAATGCTGGCTTGGGAAGCACCGGGCACTGGCCCCACTGGGAGCAATGGGTTTCATACAAAACATCTAATTTGCTGGAATGACAGTCAGTTGAACGGAGGTATGTATGAGTAGCACCATTGCGAGGTCAAATTCTATTTTCCTACGGCATTCACTAGGTTAGGACTTTTGGTAAAGAATCAAAAGCGGTTCTCGCGACTCCTGGTGCTCAGCTGGTCGTCATCCGCATTCGCCATCAACAGTCACTGATTCCGAAGGCTATTTCTGGAATGATGGAATAATGGTGAATGCAGGGTTAAAGTTTTCCATGTGACTTTAGCCTGGAAATAACTTTCACTCCTGCATTCATGTGACTTTGGTGAATACCGAGATCTTTGGTGACATCCGAATTTGGCCTTATGATCTAGCTACGTCCATGATAATATTCATCCACTAACCCTCTAGGCGTGAATGAGCACATTTCCTAGGCGACGTGAGAACAGTGCGTGCATGTACGTAACATTCACATCCTCCTGTCTTGGAAGCCTAGCTTTTCGGTTACCTCCGATATCGCCTTCACGATTCAGCCTCCATCTTCTACGGAGTAATCGGCTGAGAAACAGTGAAGGCAAGTTTCTCACGTTCGGATTCTCAGGATCCGAATACTTGAAGTCGTGCGTGGACCAAAGTCTCATATGCCTAGCAGGAATGCCATCTGACGCCAGCAAGCAGACCTCAAAACGCTTCTTATCGTTCAAGTTTCTGAACGCAATCAACATCTAACAGGAAAAAAAGTGGAGCACATGATATCGCAACCAGTCCGTGATATTGTTAGTAGTGGCTCATCTATTCTGATCGTCATGTCTCTGAATGCCCTGTTTCCCGATCTGGAAGGAAAATGCGATAAGGCCTCCAGATGGTGTAAACATATCTCCGAAGGATTTAAAACATATCTCTGAAACACATTGTAAAGAATGGTATGAGAATATGTGTAAGAGCTAGTGGCGGAAGGAAGCATGCAGGAAGTTAGGTCAGTGATGGGCGAAGGGGTTGAGACGTATGGGCCAATAAAATGAGGGGAAAGATGAATGGAGTAGAGGATCGAGAGAGAATGCAACCGAAAGATGGAGAATAAATCGATGGTTAAAGCTATGGAGGATACAGCATGCTAGCGAGTTCTAATAGTTACAAGTTATTCTCTTCCACATCAAATGCTCCTCGCTCATTTTCCTGTCGTGGACCCCAACCAACTAGGGATCTCAAAAGCAACATGCAAAAAACTCACTCATCAGTCTGCCTTGAAACACGAAACAAATCCTGTTTACTATTCTAAGCGCGGAGAAAATCTCATTGGCCGAAAACTTAAGCTTATTTACAACCTTACAAAGGTACCTATTCTTGGGATCATTTTGCTGACGCGACCCAGTTGCCGCCAACCGCCACGGCGACCACAGCCATGACGTGAACCGCAAGCATGCGCACTTCCGACAACCCTAGATCTTCGATCTTTGTAATATCAGATCTAAAAACATAGAAACATTTGCATCCAGATGACGCCAACTCTTGTCCAGATTCTCGAGAGGAATTTCGTAAGGTGGGCTGTGTGCGTGGCTCACCGGCATGAGGTCGTTTCAAGGTCGATGAGGCTTATGTTTGTATTTTCAATCTGAAGGAGGCATGGCCAACTCGGCCGTATGGGCGCTTCTATTGCTGACCGCGTCATGGGGAGGATACTCATCATCTATCGAAGAGATGGACTCAAGAGCAAGTATAAGTAGACCGTCAACTCTCGCCCAAGATTCCTCCTCTCCCATCATCACAACACAACAAACGACTACAACAAGCTCAACAATTTCCTAGCGTTTCTTCGCTTTATTTCCTGATTTCCTTACGACTTTCACTTCAAACTCCGCACCCACTTCACCCCAATCAATCTTTCAAGTCAACCAAATCCCGAACAATCAAAATGAAGACCTTCGCCGCCATCTCTGCTCTCCTCTCCCTCGTCGCCGCTGCCCCTGCCGCCTACCAACCCTCCACCACCGCTGTTGCTACCTACCCCTCCGCCACACCCAAGAGCAACAGCAACACGCTCCAGGCCGTCGCAATCATCCGCTTGGACGTCGACCTCGCCAGCGAAGAAGCCCGACAAATCCAAGTAACCGTCGGCACGCAAGTCGACACCAACTTTCTGCTCGAAGGCGCACAGATCGTCGACGTTGACGGTGGCAATGTGGACCCGAACGATGTTGTGTGCCAAGCTACCGAGAACAACTCCTCCAACGTCGCGGGCGTGTTTACCGTGAACAAGGCCGCTGTTTTCAATGGTGGCACCCCGACGCTGATTACCAGCATCAGCTGTGATGTCGCCAACTAGACAGCTGAGTTAGTAACGGTACCCGGTACGACAGTATGATTGTGGGGAGGATGCAGGAGGAAGCGGTTTGGATTGGATTGGGGTTATGATTGCATTGCGACGGATGGGGTGCATTTCCTGGCGTTTTTTTTTTACTTCTTCATGGATTATATTTGGTGGGTTTAGCTTTTTTGTGGAATTGAGTTTGCGGACCTGACCGTAGTCGATCTTTGATACCTCTAGAAATGATGATCAATGTGTCTATCATACCGGGTTTTACCGCGTAACGCCCGCTCCCACGTGACGCACGATTTTTAAGCGAAATCGCTACCAACACCAAATTTTTGACATAATCCTATCTTCACTAAAATGAGCCCTCTCGAGCTCGCGCTGGATGAATTAAAATCCTTGGAACCTGGAGAAAAAGTTAATTTTACTGTGACAGCGAACAAATATGGCTGTGACTGATCAACGCTCTCGAAACGTTTTCGCGGTGTGCAACGCTCTCGTGAAGAAAAGCACGAAAACCAGCGACATCTCAACGATCAGCAAGAGAAATCGCTTCTATAATATATCGATGATCTCTGCAAACGAGGGCTACCTCCTACACACCATATGTTGCAAAATTTCGCAAAGGAAATATGTGGGCATCCGGTAGGAAAACACTGGCCTGGGCGCTTTTTAAAGAGACACGATTACTCAATTTTCTCAAAGTGGACTGATAGGATGGATAAGGAACGTAAGAGGGCTGATTCAGCGTTTAAATACACCTTATATTTCGATCTGTTAGAGAGGAAGATTGCTCAGTACAATGTGGATCTATGGCTTATATATAATATGGATAAGAAAGGCTTCCTCATTGGGGTGCTTACTAGAATGAAAAGAATCTTCTCAAAACAGCGGTATGAGGAAGGGGGGGTAAAAAAGATAATCCAGGACGGCAATTGTGAGTAGATTATACATATTGCATGTATATACGCCGACGGGACCTCTCTTATGCTAAGCCTTATATATCAGGCTGTCTCTGGGAACGTATAAGACACTTGGTTACAGGATTTTAATCCTTTGCTTTATAAGTGTTACTTTACTTCATCTCCTAGTGAGTGGACTAATGAGGATATAGGCTATGTATGGCTTACCTAGGTGTTTAATTAGGAGACTAAAGAGAAGGCGCGAAGGTAGTACAGGCTTCTCATCCTTAACAGCCATAGATCTCACGTAAATATACGATTTATCGAATACTGCGATAAAAACAAGATTCTACTGGTAATATACCTACCTCATTCGACACATACGCTACAACCTTTGCATGTTTGTTTTTTTAAACCTCTCTCAACAGCTTACACGGTAGAACTTGAAGTGTTTATGGACGAGTGTCAGGGATTCTCTAGCATAACTAAAAGAGACTTCTTCTGCTTCTTCTAGGTGGCATACAAGCGCGCTTTTACTAAGAAAAATATTCTCTCTAGCTTCAAAAACACTGGTTTACATCCTTTCAATCCAATGCATGTTATTAAAAAGTTTAGTGATTTAAATGCTTCAAGGCCTTTATTAAGCTTATCTACTAACTCTATACTTAAGGCTGAAGATTGGCGCCGCATTAAGAAGCTGTTACACCAGGTTGTTAACGACGTTTGCAATAAAAAGGCCAAACAGCTTAACAACACGATTCACGCTTTGACGGTCGAAAACATGCTTCTTAAAATACAGAATCAGGGCTTAAAAAAGACACTCATTAATAAGAAGAAGCGTAGAAAGCGTGGCAAACCTCTTCTACTTGAAATGCAGAGTAAGGAGGAGAGTAATGCGATATTTTGGAGCCCTAACAAAGTACAGCAAGCACGTGATTGACAGGCCTAAAAAGAGAAGAAGGCAGAGAATGAACGCCGTTAAAAAGAGGAAGATAAACTCCGTAAGGAACAGGAGAAGGCTGAAAAGCAGCGTTTATTAAAAGAGAGAAAGGTTATAAGGACTAATGTGAAAGCGCAGAGGTTATTTAAGCAGGAGAAAAAGCGACGTGAGAAGGAAGAGGCAAAATACGCCAAAGAGGCTGAAAAGCAGCTCCAAAAAGACATGCAACAAGCGAAGAAGGATAAGCGGAAGGCTATCAGGCCTATCATAAGTAAATCGGATGAAAAATTTGAGGGTGCATTTGCTGATGAAGTGGTGGAGGCGACTCCTGTACAGAATCATCGCGGGCGGAAAATAGTTCTCCCACAGCGATATCGT
Organism: Zopfia rhizophila CBS 207.26; assembly: GCA_010093925.1. NCBI lineage: Eukaryota > Fungi > Ascomycota > Dothideomycetes > Zopfiaceae > Zopfia > Zopfia rhizophila. Next base: position 1,535,834 of record ML994615.1, read on the forward strand.
AATTAATTTGAATAGCTTATAACCTTCTCCGTCATCGATAATTTATTACTCTAAAAAATTGTACAATTTTATCAATTTTATGTGGCTCAAAAGCTTCATGTTCACACGTCTGAGATGAGCCAAAAACGTGCGTCACGTGGGACCGGGCGTTACGCGGTAAAATCCGGTATTTGAACGAAACTCTCAACTGTGAATAAATTGTGATGGTGAATTCAGAGTAGTGACACGACAGTAAATGATTTACAAGCCCTAGATGGCAGTACATGAACAAGAGAGAGACAAAGATAAGAAAATAAGGAAACTAAGATGGATGATATTTCTGCTAAACGATTACTCACGAAGACATTGACCGAGAAAAAGATGTGTACTGCAGTCTCGGCTAAACCAATCAGGAAATCCCTATTGTTGTGTTGTGTTTTAGCGCAGTGATCGATAGTTTGATAAGGCGTAATATAGATTTCCGAACTAGGAAGTTCTAAAAGAGATGATAGTATTATCACTCTACACTGAATTTAAGAGGAAGGAAGCGTGGATTCGATGAAGGAAAAAGAGAAGGCATACACTGTTGTGATCAATTTGGTATTTACCTCGTGATCAGTGTGACGTCATAGGCCTTCCGTAATGCATTCTACATATTCACCAAGCGAAACCTGTGGGCATCAACGTGGAGTTTCGAGAAAAGTATTCATTTGATCAAGCTTGCCAAGTGCCGTGCTGTCCTATAGATGTGAGGACAAGGGTCAATCAAAATAAATGGGCTCTTCATTATATCCTCCACGTCCTTCCACACCAACGGTGGAACAGATCGATGCTGTGAGCAATTTTCATATTCAAAAAGTTCATGTTCGACGTACTTATAGCTTTGCAGAACTTCGAGGCATGCCTCAGTGCTCAGGAGTTGGCTCGAACGCAGGGCAAGCGTCCCTTTGTCGCCATTCTGGTCGGTCCAAATAATGCCTCTGTACTTCTGACCCACTTCTCAATTTCTCATGTGGAGCATGCCGAAGCTTCTCTTGCGCGTCTCGCAGCGATACACTTTACTCCCGCATACCTTTGGGTGTGCACTTTGTATTCGACGTGGGAGCCGTGTGCCACGTGTGCCGCAACTTGCTACTGGGCGAATATAGGACGTGTTGTGTATGCAGCGAGTGAGGCAAGGTTACTAGAACTGACTGGCGAAGGGAATGAGGAGAATATGACACTTAGTCTGCCTTGTAGGGACATATTCGCGAAAGGACAGAAAAATGTGCAAGTCTGGGGCCTGATTGCAAGATGGGAGGAAAGGGTGGTGGCGGAGAGCGACAAATATTGGAAGCCTATACGAGAAGGGAAGGCTTGATCAAAATTAGGGTGATTAGCATCCGACGGCTGGATAGAAGATTCATTAGGGCTTGTAGCCCTTCATGATCCTCTCAACCATCTGAATACCCATTAGCTCGTCAGACTCGGGTATACTCTGACCTGGCATGTTGCTTTCTTGCACAGTTCCCGCCCCTTGCATTATCTTTTCCATCATCTGTATGCCTTTCAATTCTTGCAAGGGCAGGATAGCCTCCATCAGACTCGGTTTGAGTTTATCCCACAGAATCCCACAACTTGGCTTAACCGCTTCCTCGACTTCAATCACCCTTTCTGGAGTGACGACGAAATCGCATACTGTATCCCAAGCTTCGGTTCTCATCTCTTCTGCGCCATCTATAACCTGACACTCATGCACCAGAACGATGGTTGGCGTCCTCAGTTCTACGACTTTCCTGTCTACGAGCATTCCCCATTCTAGGTCATATAACCCATGGCCCATGCCGAAGCTTACTCCCTTCTCATTGACAGCTACTGCGCCAGTGGCACACAAGTCAACCTTGATGTCTTCTTCTTGCATCTGTGTCCAGGTAAGTTGTCTTCCAATCCCTGATTTCTCCATCCCGTCTAGCAGGCTGGCAATCTCGAACTTTTCTTCGTTCATCGTTCGCGGATCCAGCAGCCAGAACCCCCTGCGTATCGCGTAAGTTGTCGTCAAAACCTTCTTCCCATCTTTCAGCGCACGTAATCGAAGCTGCTCGAGGCAGTTATCTGGAGTTATGAACACAGTTCGTGCCAAATTATAGCATGGTAGGTCTGTTAGACGGTCGATGGCGGCTGAGGAGTTCCTGAAATCGGGAATGAAGAATGAAAAGTCATAGTTATAGCGGGAGTCTGGGACTGCGTGCGGGAGGAGACTAGACCAAATGCGATGACTGATGGCAAGCTTGGGATTGGGATGTTGCGATTGGGAAGCCATTGAGGATTGGGAGCTTGAAGCCTGGGCGGTGGGGTGAGCGGATCTCAATTTACGGTCGTTGCATGCTAGATGTGTACTTTTGGGAGGTATAACACAAAATTTCACCTATCGATTGCTAGCCGTGCCGCTTACTAAGGCTACCCCCAACCTCCTCCATCTCCGGGAAACATCTTCATCCCCATCTACCTTCACTCTCTGAATCTGAGATTCGGGACGTCAATGGAGCAGAATGCCGATCTCTCACACCTACTATTCCCAGCTAGGGATGGTCACGCGGCCCTGTTTCCTGGCCTGGGTATATCGGCCGCGATAGAACCAATCTCTATCGTCACCGTTGTAAGATGACTCCTCGAAAGTTTCCGTCTCCGTGAATTTTTCGTAGGTTTGAGTAATCTCACTGACTTATTTCCGTTAACACCCCTCGTTTTTCCCATTCATCTGGTCGACGTTTTGTGTTCACTTTTTTTTGCACAACGCACAAGCAAATGGATGGACGAAATGAAGCATCATCAGAAAGATCACCAAATACTAGCAATGAGGGAGTGAAGATCCCAGATAGAGCTCAAGCTATGGTCAATAGCCCCTCTGCTGCAAACAATGGGGTGGAGAGTGATCTAAAGATCACTACCAGTCCTCCTGAGCCAGGTCGGGCACCAGGCCAGCACGCAGAAGAGAAGGGGTCAAGAGGGGACAAATCGCATGCTTCCAAACATCAAAAGGCCGTCAGCATCCTCAAGTGGTTCGTCCAAGATCAATGGTTCCTCCTCGTCATGGGCGCGCTCATCCTCATCTCCTCGCAAGTTCAAGTGCCCGCGGCGCAACAACAAGTCAAAAGAGTCACCATAACCTACCTCTCTGTATCAATCATCTTCTTCATCAACGGCTGTACACTGCCCACTCATGTTCTGATAGAGAACTATTTCCGCTGGAAGCTCCATGCGTTCGTCCAAATCCAATGCTACCTCATAACATCTGTCGCTACCTTCGCCATAGTTAGTATTTGCGCAACAAATCCTAAGTTCATGGATCCATGGCTCCTCATAGGGTTCCTCTTCATTGGCGCCGCCCCTACAACAATGTCATCCAACGTTGTCATGACACGTCAAGCCCACGGTAATGCGGCTCTGACAGTCGTTCAGTCCATCATCGGCCAGTTTCTCTGCCCCTTCCTCACCCCGATCATCCTCCAAATGTATCTGGCCAGTGGCGCGTGGTACACCAAAGTCATCGTTAGTGGTGATAACTATGGCGAGCTCTATCGGCGCGTCTTCAAACAGCTTGGGCTATCTCTTTTCATTCCCATGTTTGTTGGTCAAGTTGTCCGAAGCTTGTTTCCAAAATCCACGGAAACTGTCTTTGTCAAGTGGAAATTGATGAAACTATCATCAATCTCTCTACTGACACTCATCTGGCAAACCTTTGACCAAGCCTTCTGTACGGGAGCCTTTGCCACCGTCAAAATGTCGAACATCATCTTCATCGTTTTCATATCCATCGCTCTATATTTCATCTGGCTCGGGCTATGCTTTGGAACCTCTATTATTTGGCTTCCGAAAAAGGACGTTATCGCATGCTGCTATTGTACTCCAGCAAAGGCACTTGCCTTGGTCGTCCCTCTCAGCTCGATCATGTGGGTGAATATAAGTCCTGTGAACCAGAGTAAGCTTCAGATCCCCGTGATCATCTATCAGGCATTTCAAGTTGCGATCGGAGGCGTTTTGACTATTATATTCCGGAAGTGGGTTCGACCAGACGAGGAAAAAGAGGATCGAGAGAAGACTGCGGAAGCAGGCCGGGCGAGCTAAGGATGGGGTGGAGGAATTCTACCTGGACAGCATATCCTCCAAGAGACTGCAAAATTAGTTTGGCCTGACGCTTTTGTCTGGAAGGTCTGGCTCTTATTAGGGACCCCTGTACTGTACCTGTAAGGTCACGCAAGCTCCACTCTCGAATTTGCAATTGCTTCTTTCTTATTCTCATTGGACTTGATTGGATTAGTCCTAGCTTAACATAAAAATATAGAACCAACTCTTGAATTGTTGCAACCCGCAGAAACTATTCAATTCTTCATAATGTACAGTCGCTCGGGAACTAAGAATGGAACCGGACGTCCTTCGATTGGTCCGAAATTCGCCTTCGATATTCCATACCCGCTTTCTAACTTTTCAGTATACTCTTCGTTCTCCATCAAATCGCCTTCTCTTTTTCATTTCGGGCAGCAGCAACCTTGAGGGACCTTGAACATGTCAGCGATATTTTTGAAGAATTCGTGTCTGTTGCCTTACACAGCGACATGTTGATGGATCGAAGCCACTGCAAGGACATTGCACACATGGATTCATTATTTCGTTGCCGTTGCCGTCCCTCACAAGTCTCGTCGCGCGCTCCAAACTGATCTATTTCTTCGATCAGTAGTAGTTCACATCAATTGGCCCAAGAAGACGTACCGCCGCAGGAGTTGCAAGCGCGACTGAAGCCGTAATCAGGGCGACAAATGCTGAAAACTTCATCTTGTCTCGCTGTCACGAAATTCTACGCCGACGATCGATATCGCAAATTCCGCAGATTTCGAATTGGAACACTACCAGGGCGCACATGGTCCTCTTAAAAGGAAAAATGCATTCTTGTCTATCAATCTAAATATACCCAAATCCCCTGATCCCACCCTCCATCAAGACCCAATTCAAAATCCCTCCCATATCACACAAATTAGCTTGAACCAAGGTCTCGTATCCCGTCGGTTCCCTGTCCTCGTGGCTCTTTAATATCGATAGTGGCAATCTGTTGAATATCTCTGTGTTCCGGATCCCCCATATCCTCGTCCGTTTCGCGATGCTTTTGGTTGGGTGGTGCAATATGACGAGGCCCGGTTAAATCGTTGCAGATCGAACGATTTTTATATTGATTGCGGCACGTCCTATTCGCTTTCCTGATTTTAAATGGGAAGTGGACGTTGGTTGATTTGGAAACGTTGCCAATTGTTCTTTTCGGCGGTTCGTGGTAGTGGGTTTGCATTGATGATGGCGGAGGAATTTCGAATGTACGCTGCTGCAGGTTCCTGGTTTCTGAGCGATGGATTCCATGCTGTTTAGACACTCCAACTTCCCATTTAGGCTCGCGCACTTCGCACTATGTCCTTTGTCACATATACTTCATCTACTTGTCAACACCTAGGCACTGCATCGATGTCTCCTTCCACATTTTGGGAATCAACCGCTCTCGCATTTTCTCTCGCATTCCCATGCTCAAGGCCTACAGGAGAATATCCAGAACTCCGAGGTCGTGATGGAGGTCCAACCAATTCATCCATATCAATATCCTTAGTGCCCAGGGCTGCCCAGACGTGAACCGTTCAGTTCATCAACTGCAGCACAGCTTAGCACAATCAGCGGGTTACCCAATCAATTCTCGACATTCGCTTCTCTTTCTATAAGTGGTCTTTCCGTTCGCTGATCTAGGTCCTGCATCATGAGGCGTCTTATCTCAGGAAGCAGTTCATCCGCGAACTCGTCTCACGAACCTGTACATGATGGAGAACTTCCACTCCATCACCAGGGTGAAGGAGATTGCCTTGTATAGTACTTGGCACAGTGTGTGTGCATCTGATCAGAGTTCCTTGTGCCAATTTGGGAATATGATCGAATACCACGTCCTTCGTTGCTCGTCTCCTTCACAGATTCCTGCTCCGCGCCGTAAATCCCGCAGCAGTCTTTACTCTAGGAAGGATTCGGGATCACATAAAAGCTGCAGTCGATTAGGAGGGAAAGGGCAGCATAATTTCAGACGGATTCGGCAAGCGTATGGTCGAGGCGGGAGGGAATGAGCATCACACACGGCAGTGTCCAGGTCCAGTGGGGCATCAAGTTGAGGCAAGACACACTCCCAAATCAGCATGACGCATTCTACGTAGAGCCTGAGAAAGTATAAAACCCCCCTAGTTTGTTTCGCTGCTGGACGCAAGGCCTACCGCTTTCGCTCTTAAGCCAGTCTCTTCAACTTCGCCCAACAACCATAACGCAAATACTGTTGCTCATTTCGTGAAGTAATGCAGGCGACGATGCAACTCGATCGTTTTTGGAGAAATGAACTCCTCTTGGTGAACAACCCGAACGTGGACGTCAAGAAAAATGTCGGGCTTCGTTCCGTCATCTTCACAATCACTTCACGAGCACATTGTTATACTCCACGGCGATAATGGAAAGAGATGATTCATTAACGTGTTTCTTCTTCAATATATGACTCGTCTCCCGCTTAACTGTAGGATCCATTACACATTAGCTATCATGGGATAAGCGCAAACAGCGCAAATAACGCGAAAAGGATGCTGCACCTCCGGGTCAGCCACCAGCTAAAAAGCGTAAATTTGAAAATAAAGAACATTATAGCTGTCCAATACTGACTCCTTTGACCTGTTTCTATGAAGACAGCTCTCAACGAGTTGCCCAACGAGCTTCTACTCCTCATATCGAGGAGCTCTAGCTCCCAGAGCCTCACGCGCTATGTCTTGCATTGCAACTATTCCCTGTGTTGATGCAGCCTTACATGTACAAGAACATTCATCTCACAATCCGTCACCGTACCGAGTCCAAGGACTTCTTCTTACGTTCTTGGAGCTTGAGAACCTCGCTGAATGCATCAAAAATTGTTACTTTAGGTCCACCCAGTCCCAAGCATTCAGCACGGAGCTCCTGGGATTTGGAACAAACGAAACCTTCCAGTCTCAGTTCTGGAATGCCATGACGGAGATACAAGAGCTCGTCCAGAGGCGAGAAAGCGTATAAATACTCATTCGAAGCTCCATTGGTTCGGAGACACACAGGTCGAGCAGGATAACTTCGACGGCTGTCTCGCTCTCATTTAGGTCCTGGCGACAAATGTGGAACAGGTTCCCATCCAGATGGCTCTGAACACTATAGATCTGCTTCGGCGTACCCACGCTGTTCTAGATAGCAAATTTCATCAATTCGGTCTCAACACGTACTTAACCTTATCCAAGATGAAGCTTCTCGAACTCATCGGCAGCCAGTCCTTTGACGAGATGGGGCATAACATCCTAGTTCACGCCGGGACTGAAATCCCGCGTATCCAGGAAATGGCCATGGAGAAGTTCAAGCCAACGAGTGATCTCGCACCGAGCGGAGGCATCCCAAAACGCCGGACCTTTGAACTGAAATACATGGATATGGGCATGGAGAAACTAGAACAACAGCCGCGATCTTCCCTGAAGTCTCTTCACACGCTCACCCTCCGAACCTATTACTGGCGCCAAGATTGGTTTGACTACGACTGTTCGCGCCTCACGCCTATTCTGGAGAAACATACTCCCCTGTTCGAGAGCCTCGAAAATCACTCAGTGATACACCCGCCACCACGGCAAGTTCTCGCATCTGCTGGGTAGCTTGAGAGGCGTGAGGCGACTCACGAACCTCAACGTCGACATGCATCTGATTATCCCGCACCCAAATGCAGAAGACGCTGGAATCTCACTGGAAGAGCTCCTGCATGATAGTTTCGAATTGCTTGAACTGTCCAATATCAATGCAATGAATCTGAGTTATTTCGCCAAGGACCGGAGGCAGATTTTTGATTCGATGGATGAATTTCGGGGCGGGGAAGTATGTTACGTGAAGGCGTGTTGCGTGTAAAAGCGGTCCTTTGTTTATGCGGATGTAGGGGTTGGAGTTAAAACAGGTTCTTTTGACGCGGTGGTTGAACTACATACTTTGGAGCGACTGAAGTTGGTTGTGGATGCAGTTGGGGATTATGGGCTTGATTTTTAGGGTTTCCCAGTGCATGACTGGCCCACACTTAAGAACCCTAGTCAGCTATTTGTGTTGGCCGATGACCGTTTCTAAGCATCGTGGGGCAGAGGAGGTTAAGAGGCATGCGATGAATATTGAAGAAGTGGGAGGACAAGGTGGACCGGCTATGAATAATTTCTTGGAATGGGTTATGGGCCTAGCAAAGGTGGTGTTCTAATGGGACTTTTTGACGCAGAAGAAGATGCTCTATGATATCCATAAGATATTTAGGAGTTTGAGAGAGCAGGATATGCATTCTGCTTCTATACATAGAGTTTCGGTATGAGGAAGGCAATCTAGGTACATAACACCAACCCTTTTCTCACACTCAAACGGCCCTCGCATCCGGTTCGGTCTTCAGTATGGCAAATCTTGGTGCAATTAGAGGATTCGGGCACCAGTATTCTTTCAGGCTTTGGCATTCTGAGCACCCGGTTCAGTCCTTCGCTCGGTGATCCTTGGCCCAATGAGGAGATCCCATGACTTTCCTTTGTTTTTTTCGGCTTATATACCCTGAAATCCAAACCCACTTCAGTGAGATTCTCTGCAACTGCTTGGTGAAAAGTCTTCTTTGCTGAACCAGTGCAAGCGTAGTCCGGAGTTCCACCATACAGGTATAGCTCCTTCGAAGGAAGTGATGGCACCAGGCGCCCTAAATAGCCCATCCCATTAAGTTCATCGATATATGATTGGCGTAAACGATAAAAAGACCTCATGACAAGGAGGTGGGGATAGGTACAGTAAATTGTAGGCGTTGAATATTCTCTAATGCACCAGGTGCTTGCAAGCATTTGAGGGTTCAAGATCGGCAAGCCGATGCGAAGCTTGTGAAGATATCTGAGCCCCTTGAAACTATCGAACGAGGACCCGATCTCACCCAAGAATGTATGAGTCCAATTTAACTCTTGAAGAAGAAGGGTTTGCGATGAAAGGATGCCAGCAAGCCGTAGGAACTCGTAATTAGAAACTCGGAAGGAATATGAGTCAATCGAGCAGATTCTGAGGTCTCTGGGATTCCTCAAGCGACCAGATCGCAAGCCGCGTTCGAGTATCTTAGGTGAGATTGAGACGTAGTGCAAGTGTAGGGTGCGAAGTTTCCCATCGCACAAACCTGATAGTAGAGTTCCAACAAAGCGGATATCAGCCATATATGTGTTGCCTGCATAAAGGGTCCTGGTTGATGAATGGAATAGAATTGTAACTCGATGATCCGGATCCATCGTTCGGCACCAGTGTGGCTTATCCAACTTGGAGAATGGATGAATGAGTTTGCAGGAGCAGGGTGATGCGTCCTTAAAAGTTCGAGTGTAATCGGAAGAAAGCCAAAGTTAGGCTGGAAAATGTTGAGTTCTTCGACTTCGGACGCCAGTGATAATATGAGAGCTAGAGCGCGATCAAATGTAGAGCCGCTTGCGAGCACGCTGCCGAGCCACTGCACTTTGATTTTGGCGCTCATTTGTTGGTAAATAGCTTCGATGGCCACCTTATCCTAGGCTCCTGCTTCCAGAACTTCGAATAAAATGCTTGAGTTTTAGGATTACTTAGCGCTGTTCTGAACCCATAATGTAACATGAAGCTCTTGATGCGCTGAGCCAGGTCCTTCCTCTCAAGCGGAGTTAGAAGCAAGAACTTCATCTTGTGCTCATCCCGGACTTTAGTTATTTTTGTACAAGTAAGGTTCGGCAAGGCTCTGATAGTATTTTGAGGTCAGGCACATTGCGTAGAGGTCTCGTTGCAGAAGGGGCCGGACGATCAGCTCGTCAAACTGCGTAGAAAACTTCATCCTCGACATATTCTATACTGTATTCCCCACCGATCGGTTTTCAACTTTCTCAACGACTTTTCGAAGCACTTACGGGGCACTTGACTCTAGAACTTCCACCCCACCGCAAACCACACCCTTTCCAGCACCTTCCCTTCACCTCTATTCCGTCCGTAACAAGGACTTCAACTAGCTTTGTAGAGCTGAATGTTGGCCCTTTAACAAAGAGATTGTAGGTTTAGCTATGGATGCAGGGTCAGATCCAGTTCCTTATACCAAAGGATTGTGTCTGCACCTTCACTCTACCCTCCAAGCGAAGAGTAAAGCTCAAGGCGTACTTTGCCTTGTACACACTTTTGTTTCCTGCTCTATGTCATTATAAGTATAAAGCCAATGAAAGGCAGAAGCATGGAGTAGCAAACCAGAACGTGAGCTGGATAATAATTGAAGTGGTGCAAAGTGAGCTTCAGGCCTTCAAGAAAGGACGAATACAACCCGCTCTCGCTCAGAGAACAATGTTGATCTGGAACTCACCAGTCCCCCTATTACATACGCGGGAAGCAACGCGGGTGGGAAGCTCGTCGTAGGTGTTTCGCAATGTTGTGGTGGCAGATCGCGGTGCAGTTGCGTCGTTGTCAGAGTAAACAAAAGCGGTCTATTTTCGGTCTACAAAAAGATCCCGATCCTACCCGCTCTGCAACTTTTGCGTTTTAAAATCAGAGTGAAGACGATTCATAGAAGGGGAGCGATTTGGAGGTGGTAATGATGAAGATGAGATGGTGATGAATGAGAGAAGTAGTGACAAGAAGGTACATGAGCAGTGAGAATCATTTCTCTTGACGATAGGGTATAAAATGCAAGCAAGTCTGCGAACTTGCGTCGTCTTCTTCCTTCCAACTCAAACAGAACCTACTCCCCGCCCGTAATCCAGCTCCAAATGCCGCCTTCCGGTAATCCGGTACCAACACCACACGCCTTCACAACTGTAACCATGACAGCACCCAAGACGCCCATACCCCCTAGGACCTTCACCAGTACAAAACCTCTCCTTCTCAACTCGTCACTGACATCACAGAGCCCCAAAGGATCTCTAGAATCCAATCGCCCAGCCTTGTCATAGCGTTGCCCCGTTCCACCTAGTTCTTTCCCATTTCGATGTCTGATTACTGCCCAGTCCGCTCTAGGAGAACCAGTGGGAGACGTGATGATACTACCACCTCTTACTTCCTCACTGACACGCTCAAGCAACCACTTCGCCCGTTCGCTGCGCCGCAGCTCTTCAAATCTTTCCCGTTCGTTCCGTAGACTTCTTTGCAAATCACTTGCCCACTTCGCCAGCCTGACTTCAGCCAAACGCTCCTCGCGTTGTGCATAAGAATTGTATCGAGCCAAAGAGAAATCTGTAAGACCTTCAACCCCTTCAGGTTGCGTGTGAGAGAGGGAGGGGGATGAGGCAGGAAACGGGGATTGGAGATTAGAATTAAAGTTCGAATTAGAAAGATAGAAGGGGGAAGTGGGACGCGGGACAAGAACTCCTGAGGGAGATGTAGAGGAGAAAATAGAAGTGGTGCCAGTTGCTGGCGCTGATGTTAGTCTACTCAAGGCACTCAGCCATGTATTCTTACCGTTCAAAGCAGCTCCACTCAGGCCAACAGAGGAGCTTGAGGCGCTGCCATGTTGTTGCTGCTGCCGTTGAATGCCGTGCAGAATGAAGGAATCTCCCGGCAATTTCGTCCGGTGCCGCCATGCAAGAAATTTCTTCGCCGCCGAATGTCTTAACCAAGCGATGGAATCAGGATCAAACACCTGAGTGACCAAACTGGAGAGTTCAGAGGGAAGAAGTGGTTGCACATAATCAGGTGACATGAGTAATGATGCATCCATAGTATCTGTGTCTGGTCCTTGCGTCGAAGAGACCGCGTAGGGATGTGTTGGGATACGGAATGGATATTGATTTGGATCGGCCACCGCAGGATCAGGAGATGAAGATGCGTTCGAAGAAGCGGTGATGGAAAGTCCTTGCACCGCAAGCAATGCATCGTCTAGAGCTTTTCCAAAAAGGAATGGTTTGATTGACGTAGTTTGCAAACGTGCTAGGATGGAGGTCTTGATTGCTAAGATTTCGGACGAAGAAAGGGTATCCGACTTTGCAATAAGAGGTATGACGTTGGTAAGGGAGGAGAGGCGTTGCATGTATTCCACATCTTTGGATATGTCATGACCTTTCTCTTTTTCAGTAAATCCCTTCTTTCTTTACAAGTACGATACTTACTGGGAGACAACAGGTAGAAGACCACATCTACCTGGACACCGCCGTTTCCACTAATGACTCCTAGCAAGTCACTATCCTCCATAGACCCAGCCGAAGCATTCCGGTAAAGCAATGATTCAACATATTCGACCACCAAATCCATATCATCAGTACTTGATGCGCTTTTACCATACCCCGGAGTATCAATAAAGCTCAGATTCCGCTCTAGCACTATATCACATATACTCTTTCTCCTTCGAAGTACTCGGCTTTCTTCGAGATCCGTCCACCAAGAAGGGTACGATTTTGTACTTGCATGTATTTCAGTTATTTTTGTGGTGCCTGTGCTTTCAATTTTCCGCTTGCGAGATTTAGATTTTGGAGGCGGTGATGACTGAGAAATGGATTGGGACGGAGATAAAGGATCAACGTGTACGATGTCCCCACAAAGCTGAACGATGGAGCGGATGAGAGATGTCTTTCCAACACCTATGAGAGTAAATTAGTCCCCGAAGTAATGCTTTGGGGTGGAAATAAGGTAACCAAAAAGATAGGGGGAAGACTGACCAGCTTTGCCAGCAATCAAGACTTTGAGCCTGCCCATGGCCTTCCCCTTTGTAGTGAACGGTCTTCGAGTAGGCATCTGTATGCTCGGCATCACGAGCTGCGGAAAAGTGCCAGAGTCCTCTGGCTGAGTATCTTCCTCTTCTTCCTCACCACTCGATGTGATAGCTTGGCTTGCAACCTCATCCATTCCTGACTCTTCATCAGAAAGCTTCAATGATTGTAATGACACAGACTTCGGGGTACTTGGTATCGTAGAGTTGGGTATGGGTGACTCTGTATTGATATTAAGCGGCGTGAGAGGCGCTGAGACAGCATGACTAGAGGCTGTTCTTCCATGCTTCCTCATTGGAGATAATTTAGAACTCTCGAGTTTCCTCTCCGACGCTCTCGGAGAGCCGTTGGGCGCTAGCTTTGAGCTTCCATGCTCTTCCTTTTCCATTTCAGAAGTGGTCTGCAGCTTCTTATCCTCGCGGCCGCTTTCCTGGCCAAAGGCGGTATCCAAGGTATCGGCCAAGCTCTGGACGCCATACGTGCTCTCTCGCTGTCTACTTGCAGGCTCTGTACTTTGTGACTGAGTTAGGGATTTCTCCATCTCTTCTTCGGTCCTCAGGAAGAAGGTTGTGGGTACATGGCTGGAGGGCCCGCTATGAGCTGCGGGATGCTCGGCGACGCTGGACTTGCGCGATCGAGGTTTAGCAGTGGGCAGAGAGTCGCCGCCCGATGACGGCCTCATCATTTATCGGTTGCAGCTGGGGGAATGGGTTGTCTGGCAGGGTGAATGGGTGCAGCTGTGTCTGATGGGTGCAGCTGGCCGGAGGGTTGAGAGGCGTGGTCTGTACAGTACATAGGTGATGATGTTACGATAGCGGGCTTGCGACCCCACGCGGCTCCACCCCGCCTTGGCGCTCGGACCAACCTTTTGTCTGGCTGAGATAAAAGGCAAGCACGAGGGATCCAAGGCGAGATCACACCGCCAGATGGAGTAGAGGGGGAGCTATTGTCGGAGTTGTGTAGCTGCGAACATTATCATTCATGGCATGCCGTGGACTTGAGCGAAGAGGGAAAGGCTGCCAGACGCATGGCGCCTAATCTGCTGCCAACGAATCAACCCACTCACGGCCACCAACATGCATCCGAGCTGTCGGCCCTTGAATGTGGCTTTGAGGTCACGCTGTTGGGGCATGCGTCGCTTCAAGTACATGAATAAACCCGGCATGAAGAGAGCCATCTTTATTCTTTTCTTGGTTATCATACACCCCGACTCATTTAGATTACACCGCCCATATCAAATTATCCCATCCGCCTCACTTGCGCGACATCAACCCCCAGCATTCTGGCCGGCCTTGAACTAGAGTGTAGGCAGTAAAAGCGTCCACAGTACATACGCCTCGAGTTCACCCAAAATGTGCACAATGCCCACCCCCATGCCGAAACTCCTCCACGTCGCTACCTGTGTTTAAAGTATATGGCCAGCCCGTCTAGCTACATCCACGCCCCTATCCAGGCCGGGAATCACTCAGATAGCCATTCAAATCGAAATAAGACACTAGAAACATGAACACAAGAATAAGATAGGAAGCGCATACCAAGGACAGAACGGGGCTTAAAGGGAAATAAGGTACATGGAGAAAATGTAAATGAGAAGGACTCGCTATGCAAGGGTACTCTGGGGACGGGGATGCTGTATGCCACGCAAAATGCAGACAGCAAACTTTTCTCGATATGGGATGGGTAACTTTTGGACAAGTATAGGAAAGGAATGAGACTACAGTACATGTGAGTAAAGCCGTGAGTCGTTAGCAGGCCCGGTCAACTATGGCTGATCCACCAGAATAGTGTCCGGCGAGAAATGAGGCTTAGGGATCAATATGGGAAAGGAAGGCATGATATGGGTTCACTTCGGGTGAATTGATGTTCAAACCTCTTGGGCGGCAGCGCGTCCACCACGTCCCACGGCGCCACCACGGCCGCCACGAGCCGGGAACCCGCCGCGAGGAGGCTGACCGCCAAGAGCTCCACCACGGCCACGGGGACCACCACGCTGGTATGGAGCGAACGAGTTCGGGCGCAATCGACGTTCCTCGACCTTGATCTCAAGGCCATTGACTGTATGAGGGTTGTTGCTGACGGCATTTTGGAAACCGGCAGCGGTCTTGAAGTCGACGAAAGCGCAATTCTATAATATTGATTAGAGCAAGCCACAACCTACAGAACTGACACACTTACCTTCTGGCGGCTGATATCAAGGTATTCAATGTCTCCAAACTTGGACAGAACGTTCCTCAAGGATCCTTCCTCAACCTGGCTGTACACGTTCTTGATGTACGCACGCTTGTTCTCCGCCTCTCCAGCCGGTGTTTGGTTTTGGGCGCGAGACTGTTCCTTCTTGTGTCCGGCACCAGCTGTCTGCCAGCCGGAAGCCTCGCCCTGGCTGTTGGCGGGAGACGGCTCGCGAACAGGGGTGGATGTTTGGGCGGACGGTACAGCTAGAGGCTGGCTTTGGGCAGGGGCGGCGGCCTTTGGTTGCATAGGGGCCTGAGGACTAACGGGCGCGGGAACATTAGGGGTGGCGACCTTATTTGCGGAAGCAGCAAGGCTTGCCCACGTGCGTGGTGCTGCAGGTTTTGGCGGCGCAGATGGCGTAGCCACAGGAGCGGGCTTGGGAGTAACGGCTGCGGGGGTTGGTGTGGGAGCCTTGGGCTTCTCAGGCTCAACCTGTTCCTCTATAGTTGGTTCCGGGGTCTCCTTGCCGGGAGCTTCTTCAGTTGAGACGGCGGCCGCCGGGGTTTCTTCGGCTTCCACGACCTCGGCAGCTTCTGGAACTGGGGTACCGTTGACAGCTGCAGGGGGAGGAGAGACTTCCCGAGTGGGCTCTTCTTTGGCCGCATCCTCAAGCTTCTGGTCAACCTTGACCAAGTCTTCTTCACTGTTCGCAACTTCGGAGCTCTGGTTCAACGGTTCGGCCTCAGGAACAGCAGCAGTAGGAGCGGGCTCCTGGACTCCGGTTGCTGCTGCTGCCGGGTCGTGTTGAAGCTGCTCTTCTTCCTCTTCGGGCTCCTCCGCAAGATAGCGGAAGATGTCGTTGAGGACAAAGTACCCATTTGTCTGCTCGGCGAGGACGAACGTCTGGACGAACCTCTTGTGTGGCTGACCCTTGTTGGAGATCTCACCAATGACCTGAATGACTATGTTCGCATCGGAGCCCTGCGAATCGACGTTGGTGACACGGACTTTGGTGTCATGGAAATCAAGTTCCTTGATTTGGTCGTTGATGGCCTGGAACACTCAATTGTCAGTCTCTTTTCTGGTAGCCCTTAACCTGTGCAAACATACCTTCTGACCAATGCAGACCTGAATCTTGTCTTCCTCATTTCCAGAGACGAATTGCGAGCGCTTGTTGTAGAAGAGCTATGACCTAAGTTAGCAAATGGAACTCGAGAGACAAATTTGTCTAGGGCAAGGGTGGCGTACATAGAGCTTCTCCGGGCTCTTGCTGAGAGTGGTATAGTACTGCTCAACAAAGTACCAGCCAACCTCATCCTTGGGGATCTCAGACGTGGAGGCGTTGTTGCTGGATTGGCTGGTCGCTGCCTGCTGCGTCGCACCGTAACTAGAGCTGTTAGAAAGCGTGCTGTTGGCGTTGGCGGCAGCGTAGTTGTTGGCCATGGCATCATAGACCTGCGGCGCGTAGTTGCCGTTAACGGGGACGTTTGGTTCAGCGGTTGCCATCTTGACGGGTATTGAGTTGAGGCTGGATTAGGTAGGTAAAATTAGGTTCGGGAAAGCGGCGGAGGATGTGGTTCAAGGCCTGACAGAACTAACTTGTAAGGCCTAGAATCTGTCAAGTGATTGAATGTCAGATACAACCCAGACATGGATCGGGTAGTCTTAAACTTACAGAGTTGTGAAAGCGGCGACGAAGAGACTACGCAACACAGCTTGCCTAGAACTAGGAAAGGTGGAAAAGGGTGTTGAACAAGGCGAATTAGATGGCAGGAAATGGAAAGCTCCCCGGATGGGTACTGAGATGGAGTTGCGGGTGTGAGGCGATGGGAGCGTGTGGTGTGTGTGGTTCTGATGGTAGAGAGGACGTGCAGAGAAGAATATTCCACTTGGATATTGGGGGTCGCGCTAGCCGGCCGGGGCAAACGACAAAAAGGTCCGGGCGCCTCCCGAATTCGCCAACCACACAAGCCGCAAGGGAATCCTTCACTTTCATTCACTCACTCCTGCTAAGCCAGCTCACTCTGCAAATCCTTATTTTGTCACAATAAATGCTCGCCGCCAGCTACCCAGGGTTTCTCCCCGATACATTGGCATATTCACTCTTGCCGAAAAGTTGCTACTGGACACCCTGCCCTATAGCGCCCAAGCTTACCATATCCAAATGGATTACAAATCGGTGAAGCGGACTGGGTCCCTTTAATGTAGATGAGTATCTTGTTTATCTACGTGCATAGTGGAGCAGCCGAAAGGATGGCTTAGAGAACATCTTAAGAGAAAGTCTTAGGAGGATCCGTGTGCACCTTCGTGGTTCAACTGGTTTGATGACTAAGTGGAAACTTTCAGAGCACACATGAAACATCAACATGTGCTCTACTCAGCTGAAGCCGATATATACTTATCTATATATCTATATCTAGTACTATAAAACTTCCTGCAGCTATAATTACTGGCAGCGTAGCGCTAGCGTTAAGGTTCTAGAAGTGATGTAGATTGCACTGTCCCACCAGAGATGAAATGGCACGCTAGTCATGCAGAATCATTTTCTCATTTTTCCTATGTGTCGCCCATCGCGTTCTGTGTATTTGTATATATTTATGCTTTACCAAGAAGCAACAAGTCAGTGCGTTACAGCATGCTCGCCCTTCATTCATAGAGAAGGCGCATATAAAGGCGTTATTATGTGCATTGTTCTCCTGCTAAAACACACTCTATTTGGACTCTGTAGTAAAGCTCATTGAGAACCTTGCTCCGTACTTTGCTCGGTACCACATTCTACTTACATCAACGGACGTGGGACTATGGGTCCGGAAAGACATGAAAATTCCTTCTTCCACACTGTCCCTGACTTCTTCGTGGGATGGAGTATAGATGGCTGGAAACAAACCTCTAGCTTAGGCAGATAGCACTGTCATGCACCTGCGAGGCATGATCATGGGAATGCGGCACGCCAAGACAAAATGGAGGTAGACGACAATTGGAAGAATCATTAGCCTACACGGTGCTCACAACGCGAACCATCTGCGCATAATGATATATTGAATCCAACTGCAAACACATACACGTGCATGCACCCCGAAAAGCGCACTCCCGACTTGCGACCCTTGGAGGCGCAACTTCAACATACAACAGTGCAAGAAAGCTTGAATTTATACCGGAAAGGCTCACATGAGCGGCCTACCGATTCTCAGGATCACGGAAGCGCTAAATCTAGTCACTTGGCTCACACTCGTTTTAACAAGCGCTCTGAGCAATCAAGTCATATTATGGGCCAGCGGAATTGAAGTTAGCTTTCAGTACCTCCAACTTTCTTTTGTATGATTGCTGAAACTAAGTTCCTTAGAATGGTGGCTGGTTGTTAAAGCCTCTTACCATCATCAAGAAGACATGATATCTCTTATGTTCAAGCATTTCAAAGAAACAATTGCATTCTTTCTTGAACGCCCCGTGCTTGATGACTAAGCACTATAGAACCGTTCATTATTTTACCTCAGAAGCTCAGACCTTCTGCGTCACGTGCCGTGGGAGCTGATTCAGCTCCAACGCAGAAGGCCTGAGGACTGAGCGGAAAATTTGTATGAAGTTTGCGTTATCCTCATAAACCATGTTAGGTTGGCTTAGAGGCCTCCATATATTGCGAGCTTTGCCTCCGAAAATGGAGGCCTCTAAGGCAACGATTTCGGGGTTCCGGAAAATATTAGATCCGCATTCAACCCGTGTTTGTTACCTTCAAGTAGCCTGTCCGACGTTAGCTATAAAAGGGTCCCCGCGTCCCGGTTTTCACTCTTAATTTCTCAACTCTTCTTTGCATTCCTCCCCTAATGTTTTCTGCCTGCTCCTACCCTTGCACAGCTAAGCTGCGCCTATTACCCTCTGCACACCATCCCTCAGCGTTAATACGAAGGCAAGTGTATCGGCGCATCGCTCTCAGTCTTCACGTCCTCATATTGACAGGAGCTCCAACGACTGTCCTTTACCATCTCAAATGGATTTACTTCTAATCTACTGCTTTTATTTGCGACTCTATCATTCCCATCTACTTTCACCTACCTCACACGCTCAGTACTTTCAGAATTTGCCCATAGCCTATTCCCTCCTTCATGTCTCCACTCCGAAACTGATGACATGAGGAGCCACGTCACGCGGATACCACCAGTAATACGCTCGGATCAATGAATATCATTACAGATTGCAACAGTTTAGCTGATCGAGAGCTGGTCGGAGATTGATGCTCATGCGACTCCACATCGCTGCAACGTATCAATGGTGCCCTAGCCGTTTGCTGCGCGAGCTGGCTGCAGAGCCGCATCACACACCGAAACTTACCCAATTAACAAAATGTCTCACCAACGTTAATGCTAGTTTTTCCTTGCTGCGCCTCGACGGATCATGGTGTTGCCGGGCGCTCTACCTCGCATCCACATCCTGCTCCTGCTCCTGCTCCTGCTCCGGCGCCAGGTCTAACTGCTGGCCCCATTCCTACCCCCGGCTCTGGGCTCTCTCTTCTACTCGGACCACTAGAATACTTAGCGTGATGACCACACTTCAACGACACCGGATATACAAGGTTCGAGCCAAGAATGGCGGTTTTGTGTAACGCAATTCAGCTGACACGGCAAATTGTGCCGACTTAGGTGTGATAGGGATGTGATGGGGCAGTGATGTGGTGCCCGAGAGTGGAAAGCTTTGCTCTCTATTAGACCTGGGCAATCATACGGTAAGATTTTATCTGTATTCTGGAATGACAGAGTCATGGATGACTACGAGAGATTTTGCTTAGTTGCTTCGTGATGCTTCGAGTAATACTACAACTTCATCTTTCTCTGATCTCCAAGTTCCCGTATCTTTTCCATCCTAGAATAACTGTTTTTCATCGTCTTTAGATATATCCTCCCGTGCAGCCTGTAGAGCACTTCCAAAAGGACCACTCTCCAACTTTAGATCTACCTCCGCTCCAGCCCCGATCAAAATCTCGACACACTCTTTCCTGCCCCAGTAGGCGGCAGTAGCTAGCGCACTACCGTACCTTCCCGACGGAAGATGTTGATTAACTTCCGCCTTTCCTTCCTGGACTAAGAACTTGACCATCTTAGTCTCTCCCTCATATATTGCTGCTGCAAGGGCACTGCCGTAATGCCCACTCTGAAGTTGCATGTTCACATCCACCTTTCCTTCCTGGACTAAGAACTTGACCATCTCAGTCTCTCCCCCAATTGCTGCTGCTGCAAGGGCACTGCCGTAACGCCCATTCTGAAGTTGCATGTTCACACCCGCTTTTCCTTGCCGGACTAGGAACCTGACTATCTCGGTCTCCCCTCCAATTGCTGCTGCTGCGAGGGCACTCCCGTAATTCCCATTCTGAAGTTGCATGTTCACATCCGCCTTTCCTTCCTGGATTAAGAACTTGATCATCTCAGTCTTTCCCCTTAGTGCTGCTGCTGCAAGGGCACTGCCGTAACGTCCATTCTGAAGTTGCATGTTCACATCCGCCTTTCCTTCCTGGATTAAGAACTTGACCATCTCAGTCTCTTCCCTAATTGCTGCTCTTGCGAGGGCACTGCCGTAACGTCCATTCTGAAGTTGCATGTTCACATCCGCCTTTCCTTCCTGGACTAAGAACTTGACCATCTCAATCTCTCCCCTAATTATTGCTGCTTCGAGGACACTGCCGTAATTCCCATTTTGAAGTTGCATGTTCACATCCGCCTTTCCTTCCTGGACTAAGAACTCGACTATCTCAGTCTCTCCCCCAATTGCTGCTGCTGCGAGGGCACTGCCGTAATTCCCATTCTGAAGTTGCATGTTCACATCCGCCTTTCCTGGACTAAGAACTCGACTATCTCAGTCTCTCCCTTAATTGCTGCTGCTGCGAGGGCACTACCGTAATGCCCATTCTAAAGTTACATGTTCACACCCGCCTTTCCTTCCTGGACTAAGAACTTGACTATCTCAGTCTCTCCCTTAATTGCTGCTGCTGCGAGGGCACTACCGTAATGCCCATTCTGAAGTTGCATGTTCACATCCGCCTTTCCTTCCTGGACTAAGAACTTGGCCATCTCAGTTTCTCCCCAAATTGCTGCTGCTGCAAGGGCGTTGCCGTACTTCCCATCTTGCATATTTATTTATGCCCCTGCATTCAGCAGCAGCTGCAATATATCATAGTGGTTATACTTAGCCGCTAGTAAAAGTGCTGTCCTACCTTCTTTATCCTTTGCCATATAATCAGCTCCTTACTTTAGGAGAAACTCTACTATCTTATTATAGCCTGTCTCAACCGCAAACAGAAGTGGCATCTTGCCTTCTATATTATGTGAGTCAGGTCGTACAGTTAGCCATTCAAGAAGTGCCTAGAAAGTTTCTGCATCACAGCCAGCTTCAATAGCCCAAAAAATTAGCGTGCAACCTTTACGGTCAGTCTCATAAATAAGTATTCTTTTAACTGCCCAGAGGTCCTCCACTAGTTCCGGGCAATTCTTCTTGATAGCCTATTTAAGAATTTTCAAATTTTCTGCGGAACTTGCTCTGATAAGATCGAATTCATTTGTTAATATCAAACCGCATAGTCTCGCTGGTTGGCTCCTCAAGTGTTCCAAAATCTTTAGTTCGAAATTAAAAGTTTGAGGATTCCTGCTGGTTTAACTATTAATCCCCTTAAAATATTTCCAAACATATTCGTAATAGCCTAAAGTCTCATTTACTTCATCAGAGAGTTCCTCCGCAGCACATTTTTTATTAAAGTTCCCCACACCACGCCAGCCGAAATCTTGCTCCAGCTGGTTCTGGGATCGAATATTCCTTTGATAGAGCTCGCACATGGCCCTCACCACTCTTTCTTGGAATTAAGAAGGACCCAAGTGGAGCAACCCACTAAGTAGATCCTCTCCCACTTGGAATTTACCGTCTCGTCTGAGAGTTTTAGTATTAAACAACAAGTCCTCGAACACCTCCTTAAGTCGTAGTAGTTTCGATCTTTAGAGAAGGAGTGGAATAATGCTCATCAGCGCGTCTTATCATGATCTGATGCCAGAAGCAACCAGCTTATTAGCAATGAACTCAATATAAGTGTTCATCAGTCCTAAATACGGTCGATCCTGAGAATTCCCAAGAGGATTCATGGCGGCAATTTGGCTTTAACAAAGCGCGGCTTTTTTCAATCGTTCCAGAATATCTACAATCCTGCTGATAAAAATAGTGAATATGTCCTGAGCAATCATCTCTAACGGTGAACTCTTTGTTTCAATGACCATAAGGACGTCTCTCCTGGCCTCATCCGATCTGGGAGGTTGTGTGTCAAATAACGTTGTCGTTAACACAGAAAGAGCGGATCCTGTTATTGACATTATATCAGATACCTGAATCATTTCCTTCCTAATAGGATACGTTTGCGTAACCCAAAGACGGATAGCTAACTCAAAGTCTACCTCCTGGCTCTCTTTGACGAGCATGACCTTTTCTGTAAACTGGTATCTTCATCCATCAAATCATTTTAGTGACCACCAGCATAGCCCAAGGGCTGCTTCAAGCTGGTATTTACTGATTTTCCATCATCCATTGTTGCGATGCATGAAGAAATGAATAGGAAGGCTAGGCAAATTACTCGAAATATGGCATGTCGTTGACCAGACAAGAGCCATTACATCTCTCCAGTCTCCAGAGAACTGCATATCACCCGAGAAAATATATTCTGCTGAGTCCTGTAAGGCTTCCTGGAGTTACACCGCCATCTTTCAGACCTCGGTATCCCATCCTTACCCAGATGGTGTGATGGGGTCACCTGTCAAATACACAAGACGGAATCTAAAGCACATAATCCTCGCAGCTTCATTGGGATGACTTTCGTCGGCCTTATTTTCGTCCCTCTCGTTATAACGTATCTAGTCCACTGCAGAATTTGCGCAGTATGCCTCAGTAGATTCACTGTTCGATTCTAATAAAGGACGGAAACCCACAACCTGTCGTACAGTTTTGTCATCCTAACCGAGAACTTCGACATGATTTCCGTTCGCACTTAGTTACGTAGTACTACCCGGGCTCTTAAAAGGAGACGGAAAGTCGTTGATGCACCAGTAAGGCTCTTGGCTGTCTTTGCTGTAATTAGTTAAGGTAATCGCATCACTATCCATTGCTGGCTGCACTTACCGTGATCTTCGTCACAGGACATCTCGATATTAATGGCCTGCCAGTTAAGTTCATGCCCTTCAACATCCCTATGTAGATCTTTCAATCTATTTTTCTCCCACTAAAGACGTCTGCTTCGTAGCAGAGCGCAGATAACTACCATGCATAAGGTAGATGCCAACTAATACAAAGCAACCGATCCATGTAACCCGCGGAGACCGACAAACTGGCAAATGAATCCGAGGAGAGAGGATGTGATAGCGATCTAGAGAATTATCAAGGGATGTCTGATGAAGTCAGGGTCATTTCTAGATCGTTCAGCATCCACTCTCCAGGATGTAACGTATTCGTTCTTTTCCTGCAAATAAGCAAAGGCGCTGAATAGTTAATCGCCAACTCGCTAGCCGCCTAACTATAGACAAAACATGACTGTTTTCGGAGCACGATCTTTGCGGCTCACTTTAGTAAACCTCCGTTCACACGACTTCCTTTCAATTAACATGGCACATAGAATCATGCCAAAGACAAGTAGTGCTGTTCCGGGCATCACAAACCAGAATAACTATAATTGTGGCGAGTCTCCGTGGTCATAAAATACTTGGTGATAGAACGTAGCCCAGATCGCATATTCAAAATAGCTCAGCTACAGTGATACTCCCCCAACAGCGGTAAGCCTAAGGGTCCAGTTCGACACAGTCCGGATCCCGACATTCAAAGATAGATTAGGGTATGGCGCGAATCTTTCCTGAGCTTTCCCCGGCCCCCGGTCATTTTCTAAGTCTTGCGAATGCCTAGGGTTGACTTCCTTCTAACTTTCGCTTCCCTTAGGAGAATCACATTCGGTCCCACGCTTATTAGCAGCAAATAATTCCTTAGGGAGCTCGATACCGCAAGAAGGCGGCTACAACGCTGCATTTACACTCATGTCCACCTTGAACTTCAGATAGAATTCTGCCCCTTACGTGTAGAAGAATTCGAGTATCTTCAGGCGGCCAAAGACACGACATATTCCTCCGTTTGACCATAATTCACACACATCTTCGCTGGTGGAGGAGCATAGCTCAGCTTCTGCCACGCCATGTGCTTCTTGTGCTCTTCCAATAAACGACTTCAGTAAGGCATTTCCGTACACTCGGATAACCGAAACGACTACCGTGAGGATGCCAAGCGGAGCAACGCCAAAGATAATATTGTCCAGAAAGCTTGTAGACTCGCTTAGGAACTGCTTTGTGACTTGTTCGCCGAAGAGAGTGATGATCAGAGCAATGTCTGTTGCAAAGTTATTAGTGAATTCATTCCATTGCCGGATGCCTGTGTCGGCTACCGCCATTACGGCAAGCGAAAGGAGCGCAAGGATATAAGGGATCATTATGTGGTTTGTGTGGCCGAATCGGCTGGTCAAAGTTTTAGAGGTGATCAGCAGACTGTGACCTGAGTTAGCCAGCTGGGTTAGGCAAAAGAATGGTAAAGACGTCAAGGGCTGATTCCGTAGGAAGATGCAGAGTCGCTGGTTAAAATCAGGCAGGAAACACTCGTTGAGAAAATGTATAGTCGTGTTCAGCTGCAAGGGAGTTCCAAATGATAAACACAGCTGCTCAACTTGTAGCTGCCTGAAATGGAGCGTAGCTGCCACGACAGATCGCCAGCACCAATGACAGGCAGGGCCGACCCTTAAGAGCTGTCCCTCTGACCCGAGTGTAAGCATATGATATCACTTCTTGAAAACTTCTAATTCAACAGCAAAATACATATCTATCACATATATGCATCGGCGGTGACGGAAGAACCGCAACGCCGACCGAGACTTGGCAGTGCGCACTTAGAGATTTTCCCAAAAATCGAAGCCGCAGGTGAAGGGATCCATCCCAAGACCACCTTCAGCCCCCACATGAACACGGCTATCAGGCTGTCGCCCATATTTGCGCAAGAGATGGAGGAAACGACCGGGGAGCATACTTCAGAGCTTTGCGGCGCGGAGGCTAGAGCAGGCTCGATTGAGTGGGCATAACTGGATCACAGGCTCCCACGCAGTTTTCGCGTCGATCTGGGAACCTTGCATTCTTTATGCAATCTCTGCTGCTGGCACTGTGATGCGAAATTCACCAGCCAGCCGGTTGTAAGAGGACCGTGTTTATTTTGAGAGAAGGAGTAGGGATCTATCCAGACTTCTCATCAATCAAGCCAGATTGATAACTTGATTGAATTGATTGATTACAAATCAATTCAATCAATTCAATCTAAGAGTTGGATTTTATCAATCAATCAAGCTGAGAGGGCCTGGATTGATTGAATTGATTGATATGAGATTGAGATGTTGGTGACTGCTGAGGTTGGTGAAAATCCTGAGGTGTTGATCTCGGAGGTTCCAAAGTTGCTAGGTAAGTAGGCCTCGGATCTAGTTAATCTGAGCCGCTCGCTTAGTCCGGCCAATGAGAGAGCCTCCGAGGTTCATCCGGCAGGCAGTGCATCCTATCCCAAACACCACTAAACTCTACCAAACACCACCCTTCTACTACAAAACATCAAATTTTTCATTAGATTTATTATTAAACATGAATAAGAACCTTACCGTCGCGTTTAGTCGACGTGTCCAGCTCGAAAATTGCAGAAATCCTCCCCAGAAACCTAAATCCGCACTCGCCGATAATACCACCGATGATACATCTGATGTAGATGCAGAGATCTTAGAGGTAGATGACAGGCAATATGTAGGCCTTAATTAGCTAAGGGTTATATATCTCTCGAAACCTCCGTACGAGCACTGATAAGGGTCTTTAAGCTGGATCTTTGATTACAGCTATCACGTCTGGCATATTAGGAAGCAGAAGATCTACTGGCTATACAGGTAGTGTCATCAACACAAGAGGGCTAACGGTGAGTATAATGTTGATAAGGCTACATCTACTGCCTAGAACCACCTAAAGGCGAACAAGCCTGGCCACGGCTATGATATTAAAGGCAAAATCAATTTCCAGCTCCCTAAGAACCAGAAGTCGCTTCTTGTAAACATACAAGGTAAAAGAGTTGGAATTTTATAAGAGGTTGCTAATAAGATTACTGACAGCTTCTCTCACTCAAAGTTTTTAAACACTATATAGGACTAGGTTATTTCTAATAACCAAGCGCTCCGCGTAATTAATACACCTATATTTTAAATAATAATTACAGCTATTAATTCTCTTGCTAAGCTTTATCTCTAGAGGAGTCTTTAAAGCCTTAGAGATTCTATAATTACTAAATATCACGTATACGTTCCCTCTGTAATTAATTATCTATTAAATTCAAAATCTCTTATCCATATAAGCTTTGATAATTAGATAATAATTAGTGGTAAGAAAGTAATCTATAGTATATATGTATATCACGTAGATGCGGCGGAAAAGATCTAGAATTACCTACTTAGCATTCCTTAGCTTTATAAGTAATACTTAGGTAAAAACATAACAGAATTAGTTAACTCTACGCTTAAAGACTTTAAGATTAATAATAAATACCTTAGCTACTTTATTCTTAATAACGCGATGAATAATAACACTGCTGTAAAAGTCTTTAGTAATAAGTATAGCTTTTATATAGTTTACTAGCAGCTTAGGTGTTTATGCTATATTCTTAATCTAAACACTTAAATAGTAATCTAAAGTAAGAATAGAGATTTATTTAAGAACTCTATAGAGAATTTAGCTATAAGAAACTTAACTAGATTCCTAGCCGTGCTAACACTCCGTAGGAAGAAGAAAAAGTAATAGTTAAGTAGCATAAATCTAGCCTAATTAGCATACTTTTTAATGTTCTTGTATCTATATACACCTCTTAAGCACATAAGCTATTAGAGAAGTTTTAGGTTAAGAAAGCTAAGTAGCTTAACATTATTAACTATAAACTAAAGGAGATTAAGAAGCTAGTGAAGACGTAATAGAATTTATACTTAGCGTGTTTTAAACACTCCTTTAAGCTCTCAACGCCTCTTAACAACTATATTTAGTATAAAATAGAGGAATTTAAAGTGGAGATGGCTATTAAGCGTCGTGATAGTAAGAAACTAAAGCCAAGGCTATACATTCAGAAGAGAGGCTTAAAGGCTAAAGACTAGGCAATAATTACTAAGTATATCTAACTACTTAGGCCCTTTAAGAAGGCGACTTGCTGGCTTGAGGGAAGAGATAAATCTAGTAAGCATAGAGCTATCTAGAAAGTTTTAATAACGTTTAATTAGCTGCTTAATTTACTAAAAGAGTTAAAGGCTACGCTTACTAATGTTAATTATAAGAATTCTGATGTATCTAAAGATTATATTAAAACTAATTGTAACGCTGCCTGAGCTAAGATTAATGAGTACTACTCTAAGTTTAATAACTCTCCAGTTTACTACGCGGCTACTTGTCTGCATCTACATTACAAAAACCACCTCAATGTAATATGGAAAGTCCCTACTAGGTAGAACGAAAGGAGAAGTGGCCCACATCCCTGTAAGGGCTGGCTAGAACAAAATAATAAGGGATTTCAAGAGCTCTGGAAGGGTTATAAGGATAACGCAGCTACTGAATCTAGCCTAGAGGAAGCCTCAGCAGCTGAGCTTCCTCCTCCAGCCAAAGTGCAGCGCACTAGTTTGACAGGATTTGCCTTATCTAGGTCCTCATACATCACTGCTCAACTGAAGGAGGCTGCCAACGATGTTGAGCTGCCTGAGGACGACGAGTACGAGCGCTGGAAGACTAAGACCCCTCTGCCAGAGGATCACCTGCTGTCTATTGATCCCATACAGTACTGGCTGCTACACGAACATGAGTTTCCTCTCCTATCACGATTTGCCCTTGATATCTTTGCTATCCCAGCTTCTAGTGCAGATTGTGAGAGGACGTTCAGTGAGCTTGGCGATATGCTCGGCGTAAGGAGGCTCAGGATGAAGGCTGATCTTTTATCAGCACTTCAATGCCTACGTTCGTGGAAGAGGATAGGCCTCAAACGCCATCAGATGACAGGTAAGTGTGTATTTTGCCTAGTATAATGTCCCTTGGTGGCGCTGACGAGTTTCTAGTTCCACCAACACCATGCCAAGATCTCACGATAGAGGATCTTGACGGGTTGATTGGCCAGCTCAGCGATTCTGAATAGCTTCATAGCGGCTTACTCATCAATCAATCAATCAATCAATCTCCAATCAATCCGTGTGAAATCTCCTCATCAATCAATTCAATCAATCTGAGCGCTGACGACTTATCAATCAATCAATCTCGCTACCGCGAGATTGATTGATTGATTGATGACAAGTCTGGATCTATCTCGCGGCAAAAGTATTGTGAGAGGAAAGTTCCTCTCATTGACGCCTATAAGTGTTGATGTATGGTCCGCTCCAAGTGCCTTCTTGTATCCTTGCCGTGCCCGATCCCTGCGAAGAAACCCTAGATTATCCCATCCGCTAACCTGCATGTGCCGGGATTCGCTTTCGCTTATTCCAGACTCAACACGACAGGCCCACCAACAGTTGGTAGCACCGCTTATGCAACACCGAGTGCATGGAGTGACTGTTTGTATCTTCTCTTACATTTAGCAAGAGAGTGCGCGAATGAAGACCTAATGCCCCTGCGAATTCCAGCTCATCCTCCGCCATATTCAGGAGCCACTATAGGATGCCCACGTCTTTAGTTAAATCAGAGGCAACTGCAATTAATTCATACCACAGCTCCCCGTAATCTAGACATCCCCATAGCTTCGGCAGGTACGCGGCCTCCTTGGCGGTGCGAATTTGACAGCGTAAGCCAGAATGTTTTCGACATCTCCAAGTCACGATTCTAAGCCAGGTGCGGTGCCAGCTGTATCGTTGCTAGGGTGACAGTCTCAAAAGCCAGAATGTATGCGGCTACCGTAAACCCATCTTGAACGCTCTCAAACTTGACAGACCAGGCTATGCCGAACACGAGGCTAATTATGAGGCCCAACATGGCACACAGACTGATTCTGCGGAGGTCAAAGCCTTCTTCAAGGTATAAACCCCACCCTGTATGCATGTCTGGTTGTACTCCGTGCTCAGGACGCCGTTCTATTCTCTTTGGAAATTGATCCAGGCAGATCGTACTATCGCGACAGCAATGAGGGTTTGTGAATCTGTGCATAAGGTACGAGTTGCCGAATAGAGGGACTATACCAGGTGTTCTGGGAGTAAATGAGTAGTGGCGGTCCATTGCCTGGGGAATCTGGTTCGGCTGCAAGCAATCCACTTCCTGATCCTCACGCAGAGTAAACTAAGATTGATCAGTTTGGTCCAGATAGGGTGAAAACTATCCGTAAAGCTGGGTGCACATACTTTGACGAAGACAATCTTCTGGGGACTTTTAAGACTAATAAATCTTTTTATCCAATCCCTTCTGGCTAAATACTTTTGTCGAATTGATGAGAAAAGTTGATTGTCCGATACTATTGGAGAGACGTTCAAATCATCCCGAGTTATCAGCCATTTTGCATCGTTGATGCAGAGAAGCAAGAAATCATTCCTGGGGCTTCCGGATGATGTTATGGCAGCTGCGGCTGTAATCGGTTCCAATGGAACGCCAAACCCCGACCTTTCTCCCGGCGAATTGGCAGTAGAGGTTGAGATTCGGGCAGCCGATGGGGGATTAGAATTCAATAGCGCATTCTGCGAGGAAGTTCTAGAAATTGTGTACGACGGTGCAATCGTTCGAATAACACAACAGATGGCCCTAGCTAGACCAACAATGAGGTTTGTACACAAAATCTCAACATTGAGACGCGACGTCTTGATCACATTGCCAACAGTGTCTGACGGATCGAGCGGTTGTAGGGATACCATCACGCCAGCATCCTGAAATCTCTTCGCCAAAGCTTTGGTTGCTCCTCCTTGATACTCTGTAACAATGTCGTAGCCACTGTAGTTACATGACTGTAAAGTGATTTAGTTGTCGTTCATAAAATCGCACATTGCAGAAACTCACGCAAGTCCAATGCAGACAAATTTGTCTCGCAGCCGCCCCATCGACTCCATTATCCAGGTTGAAGTTGCGTGCTCTTAGTATATCCAGATCCTTTTCGTCGTTGATCGAGGAATATTTTACCTGGAGTTCCTTCAGCCACTCTTCCGGAGTCTGGCCCTCCTCGTTCACAACCCCTTTTTGAAAGTTTACGAAGTTCCTGCTGGGGACTTCCAAAAATGTATGACCAGAGCACCAAGGCGTCTCCTTGGTTGGACATTCTGTTACACACTTCGAGCATAGGGTCATAGTTCCACAATCTCGACATTCATAGAAAAACCCAGTTGTAGTAGGGCAATTCCAGCAGCGATACTTGTTTTTAATGATGGGCTCTTCATCTTCTTTCTCGGGAGGCTTTACCATGAAGTCCGCCGCCAAGGCAACCTTTGCGGCTCTGTCGTCGCCAAGCACGAGCAACTGCTTTCCAAGCCAATTAAAGAGGAGGCTTGCCTCATCGAACTTGTCCAAAATCCTGGAAATCCGAGACTTTAGATGCTCCAGAACATGGCGGACAGCCACCTCTGATGGTGGAATTCTGCAGGCCGTGACTCTCTCCAGACCCAGTAGTTCAGCCAAAGGCGGGTATCTACTCATGTATTCAAAGCAGCTCCGTCCTAATGTATCCAATGCGTTGAGATCAACCTCGTACGAAAGAAACTCCTTAATAGCTCCCATTTGCATCTCGTAAAGGGCAAGATGTAGTGGAAGGCCTTTCATGGAGCAAATGTTTGGGTTAGCACCATGGCTAAGAAGAAATTTTACTATTTGTCCTGATTCGTAGGCTGCATAATGCAGAGCGGTATAGCCGTGACAACTAATGGCATTGACATCCACGCCGGCTTCGACGAAGTCGTCAAATAGGGGGGAATATTCTGTAACACTAGCGGCCGCTTTATGGAGAATCGTCTCCCCCTCGCCAGTTACCGCTAGCTTGTTAGCTCCATGATCCAGGAGCCATTGGATCATGTGCATCCTTTCGGGGCCTTTCTGGACAGCAAGCTGTAATGGAGTTGATCCAGAGTGGTCCCGACAATCCACGTCTAAGCCGTGTTTGAGAAGATGGTCTGCAAACGCTTCCGCATGGTCCAAATCCTGTTCGCATGCTGCAAAATGAAGGAAGGTTCGCCCTTTGGAATCTGTCATTGAAAGGGTACATCCTTCTTGCTGGAGGGCAGCACGAAGCCTCTGTCTGTGAGAGTCTCCAACTACCCAAATGGAGCGGTCTAGAACATCAGTGGTGCTCAAATTACTGTCCTGTTGCATGTCCACGGATGAAAATGCGTAGTAGATAATGTGGCTTGCAAAGTTCAACATTTGGAAGTCTTCCATGGGGATTCGACGGTCTTGTTCCATCGCCCGTAGTATTAGGGTACTGTTAACCAAACCCTCTACTGTAAGAATATCGCTGTTGAGCATGTAATTGCAGTTGTCCGATATAGTTCTGGAGCTTCTATGATCCGTTTGTGACGGGTCAAAGTCATCGCGTGCCATCAAAAGCCGGAGAGCACCGTAATCCAGGTTAGTTGCAACAGACTGCCAAAGCGATACTTCATTGGCATCGAGAACGTTCACATTGGTATCATGGCGCACTAAAAGCAACGCAGCTATTTTGCCCTTGTTTCCCGGTTCGAACGCGCTACCATCGAGCTGAAAATAATCCTCACTTGCCCGGGTTAATGGGTACCCGAGATTTATGTCGATGTTGGGGTGGGCTAAGAGAAGCACAACTGCTTCAAGTTGGCCTGCAGAAACTGCATGAACTAGCGCAGTTTCACCGTAGTTGTCTATCAAGTTCGGATTGACTGTAGGTACTGAAAGTAGCATCTTTAGGATAGTTTCGTGTCCGCAGGAGGCCGCGATCATTAGAGGGGTTTGCCCTTGCGAATCCTGAGAGTTGACGTCGAAGCCATTATCCAGTTGATCCTTAGCGAGCGCGTGGATGCCAAATTTGCTAGCGACATGGCATGGAGTCGAATGGCGAATCAAGTAGCCCTTGTCATCGAGTCTGCCAGTGCCTCTCGTGTGATTGTAGTCTTCCTGGTAGCCGGTGCACCATTTCTGCACAAGGACTGAAAACTCAACTCCTTCTTTTGTTGAAAGTAACTTGTTTGTCTCACTAGCGACGTCACCCTCAAAACAAACCGAGGCATGGTGTCCCCAGTAGCAGCCTGAATACTTCAGGAAAGGATAATTTCCTATAAGAGCCTTAAGGCCTTCGAGTGTAGATGGCATTTCAACGTAAAAATGTTGCAACATCAGGTATGAGAGGCATGCCAATCCAAGATATCGATTCGCTTCCGGAAAAAGAATGGAGGTGCGCTCTTGAAGGTATTCATTGACCGTTTGATGGACGAAGCGGACCATTGAAGTCTCTTCATCAACAGTGACGAGGCCGAGACAGGCTTTGACAATTATATCACTGCTTTCCATTGCTCCAGGATTCAGGTGGGTGGTGTCTCGCTTTGTTGCAAGAGCATGGCGAAGTTCGTCGATGGAGAGTTGTCTTTTAACGTGGGAGAGCCACATCAGGGTGTTTAGTGCTAATTGTCCCATTGCATCACTCCTGTTATCTTGTGATTTCATGCGATTGATGGCGAGATCTAAGTTGGCTTTCAATCCCGAAGGTAACCTGGAAAGAGCCTTCCGAACGGCGAAATCGTTGGTATGGCTTAAAACGAAATCTATCTGTAGTGCTGGTACGAGGAATCTAACATTGTTTAGTCCCATATTTGAGAAGGATATACTTCGCTTACATTCCACAGGAACTTTGGATGATGGTCCACACAATCTTATTACAGAGTGTAGATTCGAATGTTCTCTTTGTTCTCCTGGATTCATTATCAATCTCAGCATGCAGGAAAGCGCGAATATCGGATTCCGACGCCTCAATGAGGATTTGAGTGCATGGGGTCAGCATTTCGTTGATATCTGGACAGTGCGGTCGACTAGTTACGAACGTTCGAACTGAAGTGGACATTAAACGTTGCAATAACCATAGAATCGGTCTTCGATTTTTATTCTCGTCGCATTCATCGAGTGCATCGAGGACGACGTATACTGGTCCCGAGTGAGAACAGACATTGAGGAAGGTGCTGGTGAGGGTTTCCCAACTCGGAAACCCCGCACTAGTTGTGACTTCTTCGTTGAACTTGGCAGCAGCCTCTGGGATCGTTGAGTGTGTGGAGAGTAGTTGCCGAAGGAGGCATGATAGAACGTTGAATGGCGTCTGCTGCTCCTGGTGTTTGTAATCGTAGTAGAAATAAAGCACCCGAGGCCGAGTCCCGTCACGATTTGGCATCCCTTTTAAGAAATCGATAACGACGGAGCTGAGCAATGTTAGATATTAAACAAACAGTACTTGCATATTAGACCTACGTGAGATATGTCTTCCCTGCGCCTGGAGCACCCATACACCAGAGTGCGAAGTTGGAACAGGATCCATCGTACCAGGATGCGAATTCGTCGTGGTATAGTAACCACTGTCCCAGACCTTCCGTTCTTCGTTGCTGAAGATCCCTGTGCTTCTCCCCAAAGGAAAGTGCTGGTAAATAATCCAGAAGTCGAGACAGCCTATTGTCTATCATAGTTTAGAACTAGTACAAACTAGCTATGTGCTAATGCTGTACCAACGTACCCTTGATATGCTGCTCGAGTTGGGTAATGCCATTTCTTATGGGATCCACAGAATCCCGAATGAACCGCAATGCTTCTAGGACCAGGGTGATGTGAGACGCAGCATCATCTTGCTTTTCAGTTAATCCATCCAGCTTGCGTCGTAACTGACCTGTGGCATCCTGTTGGTTGGCTGCCATAATTGACCTCAAGTCGAATGTCAGCGAGGTAAATGTTAATGAGCAAAGGAAGCAAGGACAGTCTACTATCTCTAAGATATATTATTTCGCGTAGTCGCCACCAGAGCCCGAAAGAAATTTTCACTTACAGGCCGTCAAGGTTGTACACAAAAGCGAATATCTGCACATAATGATGCAATGATTCAGTCGCATGCCTCGTATCAGATTCATGAAATGGCCAAACCAGCCTGTCTATAGTTCTCGATTTGCCTTTGGCTAGTGGTTCCACCTTCTTCAATATCGCTTCTAGCTGCTGTCTGCAGCCGCTGGCCGCTGCCAAAAGGACAGAGGTTCGCTCGAAAGCTTCACTCCTCTGTCGTGAGAGATGAGCTTTGAGCATCTCCAAAGCTCCCTGAGTCACATAAACTTGGGCTG
This sequence comes from Zopfia rhizophila CBS 207.26, assembly GCA_010093925.1. Classification (NCBI taxonomy): domain Eukaryota; kingdom Fungi; phylum Ascomycota; class Dothideomycetes; family Zopfiaceae; genus Zopfia; species Zopfia rhizophila. The sequence continues at coordinate 1,570,043 of ML994615.1, forward strand.
CAAAGTCATTTGCTTCTTTGGGAGCGTTCTTTGCGGAACTGATGTAGGTATAGATTCGATGCGCAAGGCTGACAGTTGCGCTGACTGCGCCGATTATGGCAGAGACGGTTTCTGCCATCTTCGCTGGAAGATTTGCTGCGAGTAATTGAATGGTAGAGAAAATATTAGATTGGAAATAGGGATAAAAAGTGAGGGGTGAACGCAACAATCCATGCAATGTTCATTGTGAAGGACATGGAGGTTGGTGAAAAGGGGCGGGAATATCCGTCTCGAACCCCTTAGCTGAGGCGCCACAGCGAGGTCTTGAAGCATCCTGATTGGATAGAGCAGAGTTTACTTGCACACGGAGGAGTTAGCCAAAAGTCTTTGCGCGCTAAGAACGCCATCATCAGGGGTAATCTCTTAGCTGCTGAAGCCGCCGAAAACGGTACCTAGTGATATTTACCAAATCTGATTGTAAGGTATACACTCTTTTAATAAAATGCCTCTGCTTCTCTGCTGCACCTTCATACCTATTTAGCTAATTGCTTCCTGAATATACACCATAATTCGTTCTATCCAAACCCGAATTCTCCTACTGCTTTACACTTTCACCATGCCTATCATACCTCTGTACGGCTTACTGGTACTCTATTTATAGTCTCTGGTTTCGTCCACAACCAAGGCTTAATTACATTATGATCGAAAGAATTTAACGGATAAAGCAACGTTGAACCTTATATATGCACAGTCTGTTCCGCCAAGAGACACCAAGATTAATGGCTGTACAAAGACTTTTGGTAGACTCTGTACACATGCATTGATTCCCGCACTTTTCCCTTCAATGCAATTACTTCTCTAACATATAGTCTTGAAGGTTGATCGCTGCAGAAGATGGAAAAAGGGAAAATCACGTGCCTTTCTATGTTCGTTCCAGCGCTAGTCCAAATCTGTCTCCCTCAAAGTTAAATGTACTTCTAAGGTAGCTATAATGCCGGTATCATTTTTAATGACCCCGCAGACTGTTTTGTAAACTTCTATATGTAGATATGGGCATTTGAGCAAAATTTGCCATGATGTGACTTAATTAACTCTGACCTCGAAACCCTTCAGTGAGCGAACAACCCAGTTTCGGTCCCGCCAAACCCTTCTATATACGGGCTGTTGATAGGGCCGGGGCACTAGTCTTATAGACAGCGACAATACTTGTAAGCATATGAGCACTAGTGTAGAAGAAGATGGTTGCACTCTTGATGATAATTCGCACTCCTCAGAGATTTGTATGTACAAGATGAATGCCAAGTGGGAGAAGATCCATCCGACTAGGTAATCTGATAGCGCGGTCTTACAATAGCTAGAGGGAGAAAGGTGAGCCTTTTATTAATTTAATCGTAGTTTGGTCGTCCGTTAGTAAGCTCCACGGTGTGCAGTAAACCGTTCCTTAATAAACTGATTTGCAAATTCGTTTGTAAACCAGGGTGTGTTAAACCTCATCAAATTAAACCATAGTCAAATCAAATCGTTAAATTGTATCAAATCGGGTTGAAGCGTTGAGGCCTCCTGATAGAGTATAGACTCGATTTTAGTCTCTGAAATGCGATTAACAAACCCTGGATTCCACTAGAAAGTGACAGTCCAGCAAGGTTTACGTGACCGTACTTAGTATTTGGCACTAGTAAACTAAACGTGCAACTTCACTAACTATTCATTCCTCTGATGGTCTCATCTATGATAGGTGTAATCGCCACTACTGTCGCAGGTATAACTGACAAGACTACCTTCGCGTACGTCGCCGCCGTACCGACTGTATTTACCTACCACTTCTTATTCTTGTGTAAGCCGGCGCAATTGCAAATTCTGCGCATTACAAGGCATAGAAAGCTGTCCATCAGACCTGCCGTTTCCATCTCAAAGCAGAGCACTCCGTCAAACTCTAAACCGGCCCTATCCCTGTGGTCCTATTTCCCATAACTTGATTGCCGGACGTTATCATGTTGTGGTGGACCACAACCTCTTGACTCCCACGCAACTGTCGATCTACTGCCCGTTCTTTGCTGCATGACCCACATGTGAGTCCTCCTGCATGGTTGTAGCTTGCGTCTTATGGAAAAGGTTAAATTGAGCAGAAGCATCGACTGGGTTGACTCTATACTGTGCTAAGGAGTGAAGCGCTTGTGTTGCCGTAAAAGTCACCTCCTGCTAATCGGACATACTATTGCCCGGCTTGGCTTTCTCAGCTGTATATAGCCTCTGCTCGCCCTCTAGATTCTCATAACAATAATACAATCTTGTTCAGCCTCTTAATCTCTCTACAAGTACAAATCCTACTAACAGCTTGTCTTTTCAAACTACAGGATAACGAGTGACTTTATACCCATAACGATAGTAATCAGCAGTGTAAGATTGATGCGATAGCAACAATACGAAAATTTTCTGTCTGGAATATGACACCGGTGGTTCAGTCTAGAATATGCTAGCAGTGCCCCCAAGCACCGTATCCAGATGATTTCAACAGCTCCAAATAAGATACCAGGCCCTGCATTATCGTGCGCAAACCCTGGTAGATTCGTAAGCTTAAAAAAACACCCTGACAGACTGCATCTTTCTATAAGGTGGTTGGCCAGTATCTTTGGAACTACGTTTAGCAGGATCGTCGGCGGAGTGTTAAGGAAGCCCATCTGCTCAAATCCGCTTGGAGCAGTCTTCCCAAAGTCGTATTGTGCTACACCGCTATATCCCTTGTGCGGTTGGCTAACCACTACACCCCCAAGACGTATGCCTGCCTCTTCGCTGGAGACCGGAATAACGTCGGCACTCCGTAGGCTGGAGAGATCTGCCGGACACCGGTATCATATGCCAAGAATTTTGCACGTGCTATTGGAGACTGGATTTGGAATGGATTTAACACTGCACTGGCCCCTTGGGAATTCGGACACTTCTCCTTCACGATTTTCTCTAGGTAGCCCCGGATTTGGCAAGGACTGGGCACGGGGCTTACGGCAGATCATTATATACAGATAGTGAACCTGTTTCGGGTATACCATCATACCAAGTTACCTAATTAGGTAACTTTATGAAGATGTTGATTGCCAGCCCTGTGGTCTGTCAGTCTCCTCTCCACTGTGATTGGACAAGCGCGCTCTGTGATTAGCACCCCTTCGACAAAGAACCAATCACCCATGACGACCTTATGTGCTTTCTGGCGCCACGTGAAATCTAACTAGCGCGTCAAAAACGCTCGCAATTTGCTGCTTCAGAAATGAATATCAGACTCCAATCGTTAGCACTGAACTTCTCCAGATCGAAAGTGGGTGAGGACAAACGAACACTTATTCCAAGCTGTAACCGAGCAACGCCTATATAATCCTTCATAACTGCGGCAGTGGAAGGGTTGACCTTTTTGCTGCTCGCTCACACAAGCTTTAGGGACATCAATATTTGATGCGCACTGCGCTAAGTATTTATGGATAGCTACTCACCTCCAGATCTAACTTCAGCCGCCTTCAGTTATTGTTGGTCTAGTGTAGACATGCTAAGAAGTAGACACAGGTCAGGGACGCCCCACTGATCGGTAACTCTGTTGACACGCCTCGGACGCTGTACAATGGTGTTGGAAGTGACGTATTTTAGCCCTTCAAACGAAACTCGGTGTCGGCTCCTAGACAAGTTCCTTGTGCAGCTCAGGCTACCGCACCACCACAACACTCTATGGATTTTGCTGTAGGAGGTGTTTTTCTTTCTGTAGGGTGTCGTCGCAAAATCGTCGGAGCTAACCGTTGAGTTAGTCTAAGTTTCGAGAGATGGCTGAAGAGATTCCTGCTCCCATTTTTGGAGCATAGAAGGCGAGCAGCAAGAAGGACCTGAGAGTTGAGATAAGATCAAGTATAAGTTCTAGGCGTCTAAGCGCTAGTTAGGTGTGTAATATAACATGACCGGACGCATTACCTTCAATTCCCACTTAATCCAAGGCTTGCAAGGAAGTGGTAATTCCAAAGTCTATACAAGTCGAATTCAAAGAATCACGAAAGCCATTTAACCCATTGCATATCGGTTTGGACTTGATTATCTCTAACCGGGAATGAAAACACATCCATGCTCATTTCCAGTTTCAGACACGACGATCTTTGTAGGTCCGATAGGGATTGGCTACTTTCACGCACGCATGTGAATAACGCAAAATTGGCCCAAAGACGTGAAGCGCCAGTCACCTTGCTCGAAGTGTGTACCCTGCTGCATTATTGACTCCACCCCAGCCTGCGTGGGGAACCAGGTCGGAAAGGAGCATATTTCTGCACAAGCTTCTATTTTCGGCTAGGACCGCCTTGGCGCAATATGGTTAACTGCCTTGGTTCATTCAGAAAGCTACGGACAAGGCCAGGGAAAGCATAGGGAAACATTCTAGGAGAAAAGGTAGATATCTAAGATTTTGAAAAGACTCTCATGACATCTACATAATAATAATTTTATGAAAAATTTTTTTTTTTTTTTGGTCATTCACGTCTACTGGGTTGCATTGTACAAATTTTCGAACGCAGAATATCGGCGATTCGATGTGTAGTCGGATTACGGTGGCGTTCGAACATCAGCTGTCCGGATTCCATACCCTTGTTATCTTGACGAAGACGGCCCCCAAAATGGCATACCGCGTCAATTGCGCTGTACGCCACATTCCGATTACCCGGTTGATTTGCGTTTATCAATTCTTGAAGTAGGACTGTTCCTATTGTGGAAACGCCACTGGTCAGCATAAGCCCAGCCTTGCTCCCAGGCTACAAGGGGGTAACCTGAGCGGGCCAGGTGCGCTCCCTGCTAGCGTTTCCATTGCCACATTAATAACTAGTGCTTATTCATATGTTTAATACTTTGTAGGACCTCTATCTGCGTTAATTACAGCTAGGCAACGCTCCCTTATGTTGCCTGTATACTTCTCAAAGTCTTCTGGTTCTAATTTCTCTCATTCTTTCTCTACGTATCTCCTAACTTCTTCTTCTGTTATTGGAAACTGACGTTGGATTCTCCCTTTTAACAGCCTCTAAATATTCTTAATTGGGTTCAGATCTGGGGAGTTGGCCGGCCATTCCATTAAAATCATGCCATTCTGCTTCAGCGTGGTCGATGAGCAATCAATCGCGAGCGGAGGGTCCTGTTTGTAATTGATTGATAAAATTGGTGTTTGTGATTGATTGATTGACGACAAGAGGCCCGATTGATTGACGAATTGACGAGCGCTTGCCAAGCAGATGCGGGATTTCCTATTCGGGAAGTCCGTGAAGCTTTCTTGGTGTTGCTACTCAGCTAGGTGTATATCCGTTGACGCCCGTGGTGTTGAGATCCCTGAGAAGTCTCCTATAAGCTTTTTGTGCAGCCAGTCCTTTTGTAGCTCTATCGCCTCTATTGTTTCGTCAGCTAGACGGTTCCTATCATCCGTGATTGTATCGTCAGCTGAGCTGAATTTCCTCTCGATCTCCGAGCTCATCGCGGGTATTGAGAATATATTCATGGCCATACGATAGAGGATTGGGTAGGTCGACCTCTGGCCCTGCTACCAAGCTAGAGGGCTGGCAATCTGCTCCTCCTCCCGTGTCGGTGGGTACTCAGTGTAGCGATCAAGCTCTGAGGCAATCCTTCTCTTTTTCTTGGCCCGGTAAGCAGCTGAGAGGGTTCCATGGTAGAGGAAGCCCTCCTCCCCAGAAGATGATGAATCTGAGTCGCGTCTTTTGCCCCCATAGAGCAGCCGGGCCCTAGGAGGTGGAGAGACCTCCTTCTCCTCGTCCCCAATTACCGCACCGTATTTATCCTCATATTGTTCATATAGAGCCTTCACCGCCGCCTTGCACTGTGTAATCCAGGATCGGTTCTTAGCCCACTGATCCTCGAAATAATCGTACTTGTATGCAGGGTGGAGAACGATCGCGGCGCGATAGATAGGCGTCTTATCTGTAAGACAGAAGTATTTAATCAGCTTTGTGTACGCCCACTGAATGCCAGCAACAAAGGGGGCAGGAAACGCAGCCTTATTTGCATCTATCTCATTTTGAGCCTTCTGTAACCGGGTGAACATAAAGTTCATGCTTTTTAACACCTCCCAGACGGCGCCGTACGAGCCCTCGAAGCCTGGTTTATCTGCGTTGCCCTAGAGCTGAATTGTGAGACACTGAAAAGGCTTCAATAGCTTCTTATAGTAAGATAGGACTTTAAAGTCCTCAGTAGTAAGGAAATCCTTTGATAGGTCGTATGCGTCTTTATTAAGTGGAAAGACCCAGCGCGTTTAATAGAGCTTAATCGCGTTCTAGAGATAAAGAATTTGTTTAACCATTTTATACACAGCGTTCTAACGTACTCCTCTATTAGTAAGTAGCTTTAAATGAAATACGGGATCGTCCTTAGAGGCGTCTATAGCTTAGCAGTTCTTGAATACAGATTACCGTTAATCTGTTTGATTGATATAAACAGTAAGGTTCTTTGCTTTGCTAATTGCCCTAGTCTTATTCTATAGCTTGAAGGTCTCCTTATCTAATGCACCAGCTAGCGCCCTTTATAGTTTGCTAATACCTTTGCTAAATAGGGTAGCTTTAATGATAAAATTAAGGATATAACCAGCGCATCGAAGACGACGCGCCTTTGGATCAAAATCAGGCAATTTCTAGGCTAGATTATCTATTAATTTGTCGTTGTCGTGTGCGTTATCCATCATAAAACACCTAATATTATCTGTAATATAGTATTGCTTAAGAGCTTTAAAGATTTTAACAGCCATATTTACACCTAAGTGTGCACCAAGTAGTTAAGAAAGAGTAATTAAAATAGCTTTAAGACTTCTATCTGGTATAATCTAATAAGCAACGACGCTTAGATAGTTACGCTTATTATCACCCGTCCAGAGGTCGCAACTAATGTTGATTTTTAATATAGATTAATGAAGGAGCGATTTAATATGGCTTTTTCTCTCTTTATATAATTTCACTACTTAATTGCTTATAGTTGTATGAGAGTTGGTAAGGAGTTCTAGAGCCGTTGCAATACGTTTAAGAAAGGGGCTTAAGGCCTAGCGGAAGGATATATTATTATATATAATCCAGTCAATATAGAAGTCTTTATACTTCTTATAATTGAAGAGAGTTTGTGAGCTGGTAGCGTTCGAATCAGTTATAGAAACTATAAAAGATAGATCAGTATTAGAACCCTAAGTAATATATAGAGACTGTAGAAGGGGCCCTCGAATAGTCTTATCTAAACTATCCTTAATAATGATAATATTGTGAGAAGCCTTTAAGTATCAGATAGCTTCTATAATGCTCTCTGCTAGATAAACATCTTCTATATATCTCTTTACTAGGTAACACCTTTAGTAGACCTACTAATGCTTATTTGCTTCATTAATTATATCTGCGCCGTGTCGGTAAATTGGTAACGGGAGATAGCTAGTACTAATAAACCGCTTATTCCAAGGACAATATTAAGGGCTTTTAAGGGTTATGTAATTATATTAAAGCTCTTTCCAGGTAATATTAAAGGTACAGCCTTGTATGTAGCTAGTGGAGAGAGTGGAAGGTGTCGACGCACGTGAGAATATTACTATTAATATATCATCAGATTAAGATGCATCACTAGGATGTGGACTATCTAATTAAGAATCTAGGGATCCCGTTATAATATTAGTAGGAGAAGTGGTAGGAGGTTCTACAGGCTATAGATTAGGCTGGGTAAGCCTCTAGCTGCGTCTAGATATAATAGTAAACAGATTTGTGGCTATAGTGTTGACGTTTTAATATATAGAGATCATATACTCTATATAGTGTGTACGTGTCCTGCGCGACCATTAACGTCAGATATTAGTATAACTGATCTAGAAGAGATCCGGAGATCCTCCGTACGTTACCCGGTAATTTTGAATCTTAATACCAATCTTTTTCATCTATCTAGGAGCCCTCCCCTGTATAGGATGATTTTGTCAATCAATTGCGAGCACTCAACACTAAAGACCTGTTTATAATTAATTAATTAACCAAAATCAGCCTCCGCGATTGATTGCGATTGATTGATTATATAATTAATTAATTGTAAGCAGCTTGACGAGCCGCTCGCTTATTAACCACGCTGTTCTATTTTCAAGCTAAGTAAGTCACCTTTACAGCATGAATTGAGGCATTATCCTTAATAAGGATAGGCTGATACTGTAACGTTTGCCATATATCCCAGGCAAACGCCTTAATTTTAGGACATATATATGTACTGTATACGTTCTTATTTATTATCTTTGTTTTATAGCCTAGCTTAGTTAACTAATTCTTCTTAAAAACAACTAGTGGCTCTTTATACCTATGAGAGATACTGCCATGAATGATTTAACTTAAATAGCCCCTAAACTTAGGAATATAGCAATCAATATCGTACTTCTCTTCCGCGCTTTGTGTAACAAATATCTGACTTCTTTCTATATAAATAGAAGCTTCATCAGTCCAGATTACCGCTGCCCACATTTCTGGGGTCCATTCTAGGTGAGAATAGGCCTATTTTAGTCAAGCCTCTTATTGTTTAGGTGTAATAAGAGGCTTCTCTGTTATAATATAACGAAAGTATCTTTTTTTCTTAAAGGCTCTATATAAGGATCGCTTGCAGGTAGAGATACCTTCCAAAAGAGTAATCTCTTTAAAGGGCTTTCTTTGATGCTAATGATCTTGTGTAGCATGAGTAATAAGACGCTTTTAGGTTGGAGTATTGATGTTCAGCTTTCTTCCTTTTTGCTTTTAGGGAGTCCATATATCCTTTTGTAAAGAGTATGAAATTGTCTTTGTAGAAATACTAAGTGAGTTATTAATCTCGTTATGAGTCCAGCCTGTGTACTGATTTAGAGAGTAGGCAATATCGCGCTCACAGTAGGAGAGTCGTGTACCTGGATTCCGAAGAATAGGATATTGAAGTGGAGGTGGATGATTCCCACGATTCCGACGTATAAGATTTGGCATTTTGGGCACATAGGTCTCTATTCAGGATACTATTATAATTTATATAGCATACAAGTACCCATTCTAGCTGCTTCTGTATAGTATTTATAATCTAAGAGGATTACTATTTAGCTGACGAAGCCATAATACGAAGAGTTATACTGTATTTGGTCTAAAGCCATGCTAACGCTAGCAGGAAGCGCACCTGGCCCGCTCAGGTTATCCCCTTGTAGGGTTCGCTCTCTATGGCTTTGGCCGACCGGCCTCAAACGTGGGATTGGTGTAAAATGGTTGGCACATAAAGTCAGCCACTACACAACCATAATTTAGCTCATTTGATAATTCCTTTCTCGACATTAACCAAGGCCGGCCAGCTGAAGTCGTGGAGATGTCTTCTCGTCAAACTTTTCCAGAAACGCGAGCCGGCAAACCAGGGGACTAGAATACTGATTGTATAATCTTTGATTTACTAATTCTTCCTACACTGCTTGTGTTAAAGCGCTGCGGTATCTCTTAAGCATGTAGCTAGCCCTTCGCCAGTACCAGTCACCCAAAGAGAGGAAAACGGATTAGGTTCTCCAGCTTAAACTTGCATTATCTGAATAATACTCTAACACAGAACTCAAAGTACTTATCATTTAGTTCTAACCCTTATGGTGGGTCTTAGAAGCTTTCATCTACAGCCTGGTCGTTTCTTCAAATTTTTTCAAGGAGAGCAATGGGAGTTAAACGACGCTAGTGTAGAGTAAGCCAACCCTTCCATAACATTTCTACAAATATGCAAACGTCTACTAATTGTTTAAGTGTCATCGTTGTCCCACCTATAGGAACTAATCCGGAATTAATATGGAAAGACCCATACTCATCTAAAGAGTGGCTGAAAGAGGACCTCCTACAGAGCATACCTATTGCCAGAGTTGTATTCTGGGACCATGGCCAACCTGGGAGGTGTGATGGTATTCCGGAACTCGGTGCTTAATTGCTGTCTGCGCTTGTGGGCAGAACAGGAGCAAGATACGAGTTCAGCATACCTTACAAGACAGTAACGAGGTCGTCTACGACCCTATGGAGTATGTCAGGGGTAATATATCCCAGAAATCGAGAATTCGGGATGTGTGAGCCTGGAAGGGGCCCTATACGGGGTAAATGACCCCAGAAGTTATCAGGGGTAATACAACCCGTACCATCTACGGGATCATTCACCCCAGATTCCTATCTGGGATATCTTACCCCTAACTGCTTTAAACTTTGGTGTTCGTTTAATCTTGGCAGCTCTTGGATATAGGAGACTCTGCGGCCCTCCACGCAGTGAGGGAAAAAAAATGCAGAATCAATCAATTCGGCCAAAGTTTACCCGCGCGTAGTTACAGGCGCCTGTGCAGAGTACTCAAGGGCTCCTTATAGGACGTCGTTAGTAAGCAGAGAAGATGTGAGTTGCCACTGTGGGCAGCTAAGCTGTTAAGTACGTCAGGGCCCGACTTCGTGCATTCATCTTCCACGGAACCCCTACGTATTTCAGCCAATCAAAATGGCCCCACAAATTCAGGAAAAGGCGTTACTTTTCGGGATCCTACGTCCCGGTTTTCCCATACAAAATTGGCTACAAATCTGGGATATAGGATCCCAGAAAGTACGGGGTAAGTCACCCTAGAATCCTAGATGTTCCACCCCGGCGAATACTCCATAGGGAAGATCACCTCTAAAGCGTCTATAGGGCCTCCAATTCGGAAATCGTTCTCTATATTCTCCGCCTCTTATATTTGTCTGTTACAGCAGTGGCGGATTGGTAGTACAAGCAGGGGTTTTATTGATAACTGAATTATGAATGCATAAATTGTGGCGTTATTCAGAATAATTATTCAGGATTATCGAATAATTTACACGTGATATCGGGCTGACTTAGAGATTCCAGCGCCCACCGTCCGTAATCACGTATGTTGATCCTTTTAAGATGCTACTTTAATACCAGCTTTTAATACATGCTATTCTCTTGATATTGTCTTCGCTAAGTGATATTCTTTTCTATGAAACTGTACGTTGCTCTCTAGAGAAGACTCGCTCAGGCTCATCGCTCATAGCTGGGATAGAAAGAACTTTAAAGGCAAACTTTAAGAGCACTGGAAACCACTTCTACTGCTTATCTAGTAACTACTACTGTAGGAATATTAACCTATGGATTTCATACGAATCCTCAGAGCAGTAGACCTCGTATTTGTCTTTCTTTCACTTCCCCTAAGTTGTCTTCTTCTTAAATTCTTTAAGGATTTGGTTGTATTCATCCATTTCAGCTGGCTCCCTTGCTCCCTGAGATAGGAGGTATTCGTATGAGTCTTGAAATGATAGCTGATTTATATATTCTCTCTTAAATTAAAGCTAGAACTCTTTAACGCTTTGAAGAGCTGGCTCTCTCCATTCTTCTTTTTAGTTACTTATAATATACTCTGTATGATACTTCGGATTAAGAATTAGAGCTATAGCATAATATGGAGAGTTATCTGTATACTAGTAGTATGTACAAAGCTTCTCTTAGTAATAATTAATTCATATAGTAAACTCCTTATCAGCTTTAGTGTTTTTCCTTCTGAAGAAAGCCTAGTAAGTATTAGTAATACCTAAAAAAAGAGGTAGAAAAAAGTTGTATAACTAAGCACTTAGTATGCATAAGAAGCGCGTCTATTTAAATTAGAACCTTATTAATTCTTACAGAGTCCCCTTAAAGGTCTATTGTTACTTAATAAAAGGAAAGAAGAAAGAAATAGATTATATAAAGTATTTTTTAGTTCTTTAAAGTAATTATATCTTTTTTAAGAGTATCCTGATTCTCCTTTATATACTAATTAATTTACAGTTCTACTTTAAGTGCTGTTTAAAGTAAAATAAACTAAGAGTTCTATCTTATATAATTAGTAAAAGAAACTATTCTTCTAATAATTGTCTTAAAGTAACTTATATAACTTGCTAAAGAGCAGCTGTAAACATTAATATTATAAAGCTTTTTTAGGGTACTAAGAGAGTAAAAGTTTAATTCTTTATCTTATATCTTTCTTTTAGTAATTTCTCTTCCGTTTCTTTCATTCTCTTTGTATAACTTAATAAGAGAGAGGTCTAGTACTTTTTTTAAAAAAAAATTCTAAACTATAAGGTTAATAATATGCCTTAAGCAATAAAGCCGCTAAGAGACTAGATTCTAGAATATATTTATATTAGATAAAGAGCTCATAATTATACGATAGAGCGTATTATTTATTTCTAAGTTATTAATAGTAATAGCACTAATCTTATATATAACACTGTATTTAGAAAGCACTTGAGATAGAGTATTCTATTAATTCTCTTCTAAATACCCTAAAACTATATAAAGAGTAAGAAAGGCCTTTTGTAGTCTTATTTTATTATTAATAAAATAACCGTAAACCGCAAGAAAGAGGTAATTATTTAGAGAGGTCTAGATATCTATAAATAGATAAATACTTATACAGGCAGACTAAAGCCTTTTTTATATAATATCTTTCTATTCTTTAAAAGATCAAGTAATATATAAGACAAGCATTTACGATAAGGATAGAAGAGTATTAACTAATTCTAGATTTAGGACTCTACAGATAACATACCACTCTAGCCATTCAACAAACTAAAATAGAAGGTTTCATATAACAACTAGGTTTACTAGGGCTTTCTAAATTACTTTAGTTCTTTATAGAGGTTGTTAAAAGACCATCTTTTTAATCTCATTAGTTTTACCGTCTAGTTCCATTACTCTTCCGTAGAGCTCAGTAAGTTATAAAGTTACTTGCTAGGTCATACAACTCTAGTTATTCATTAGAACGATTATGTTATACTAATTCTTGAGATAGACATTAAGATTTGATAGGACAGACGAATAGTAGGGCTTTATTGTATAGTATTTACAGTATTTTATCAGTTATCCGTACTGCCTCTGTTCTTCATTTGAATATGGATCTCGCAAGTGTTAATAGGTTGCAGCGGTCTTTTTTCGCACAGAGGCGGTAGTAGTTAACGACACGACATTAGAAGAATCAATAGAACCTTTAATAATAGAGGAATCAACAGAAGATGCTATAGTTTCGCGCTAGGAGAAATAGCTTGGGAGGCATTTTCGACCTGCAAGGATATTGTGCGATGCCAAGACATTACCAAGGAATTATCCGAATAATCCGAATACTGTTGAATAGTTATGAATTTGAATAATTATTCGAATACTATTCGAATAAATTTTATGCATAAGACCCCTGAGTACAAGAGGCACTTCTACAGGCGGACGAGGAAGACAATAGGGATTTAGTATTCTCTTGCGTAGCTATTACGTTCTTTGGCAGGTTGCCTGAATTACGGACGAGTGATTAGGTAATGTTGTTGACTATGCATAGCTGTACCTTACTTTGGATCTAATAACATCTTGAAATTTAGGCACTGCCTGGAGAAATTTCCACTCGTGAATTTACCATGCTTCATGTGTCAATTAACAGACAAGATTTGCTACCAGCTACGGGAACTGAAAAGCCGAGAAATCGGGTAAAACGGAAGCGCATAACCGGAAAAGAATCAGTCGACTTATTCGGATATAAATAACGGTAAGAATGATCAACTTGAATTTGGTACGAGGCCACACCAGGAACAATCGAAATAGAATCAATAAATCAGCAAAGCTTATATTAATGAGCTCTCAGAAGATTTCGCCTCTCTCACTTCCGAACTCGTCCAGTTCAAAAATGTCCGTATCTGGTCTTTTTATAAGGCACGACGATCAAAGTTACCTTATGAAGACGATTTTGATTTTGTTGTGTCTTAGAATTCTTCTACTCTTATAGTTACTCTACTTAAGTACAACTCTGACATTAGCTCTAATGAATTCGTTCTCAAGATATCATGACGTTTAGAACCTGCGGCTTGATTGCAATCATTTCTCAGCAGCATTCTTGCGTTCAGATCATCATAGAAAGAGCCTCTTAGCAGTATTCATGAACGCTGTGGCAGAGGAGTTTTAGCTAGAGAAGGACTTTTATCAAGACCATGAATACGTTATCACTGAGTGTCATATCTTCTCTAAATTAGATCCAGGTCGACTCAATAATGCACCACTACAGCTAACTCTTATATCTTTAAGAAAGGACGACTTCACTTCATTACTTTATCCAGCATCAGTAATTTCGAATTATAAGAACAGTATCTATAACCCGGACCTGACTGATGCTAAAGAAAAGTGGGAAGAAGCAGAGAAAGAGCACAAAGAGAATAAGAAGGACGTACTACCAGCTCGAGCAATTAGATCTACCATAAAGAAGACAAGCGGTGAAAGGTAATTTATTAAATGAGTAGTGTTATATAGGTATTTAACTACTAACGCCGGACAGAAACCCCAAGAGGACCACAAAATTCACGAAAATTGAAGTAAACAAGACTATCGAATATAACCAGGATGAAGAAACTGGTATAGCAGTCCGTAACTCTGAGCCTTAGTTTAAGTGGGTACACCTGCATTGTAACCACACAGATTAGATTAAAGTATGTTCGTGTCTTCGAATACGACATGAAATTATATTATATTATAACTAAGCTAACCTTTCAATAGAAACTGCTTTATAAACTGGTTAAATCTAGAAATTTCTCCAAGGATATCAATAAGGCGTATTTCAAGAAATATTAGAGGAAATACTAAAATAACGCAGTTTATGGGAAGCTATATGGTCAGTTTCTTACATTAGCTTGCAAAATTAATAGTTAGTAGATTAAATAAAGACGCAGCCTGACTAATCTAATATTCAAGTTCTAGAAGTTGAAAATCATAAAGAGAAATTAAAAGATCGCACATGTTAAGATATTAGAGACCTATGCGAGTCACTTTTAAATAACATCCATCCCAAAGTGTGATATCAATATTTCATGATCCGGGTAAATTAGAATACTAAGAATGCATAGCAGGTCTTACATATGCGTACGTTATCAGGTATATTAGAATCGTTACTTATATACTTACAAGTATCTTTCAGTATTTTTATACTAGAAGCCATATAGGAGATTAGAGAGGCGTTAGGTTATTACTAAACATAAGATTTAGCTCTAAGAACAGCATATGTAACAAGCAGAAGCATAAGAGTTCCCTTCGAAAATAAAACCACGCATTAACCTTAAGCTTATTCAAAACAAAAAGGTCCGCTTTAAAGATTTCTTAAGAGATATTTAGATTTCACCGGAATTAAATATTATCTGGAGGTATCTTAATAGAGATCTTTACTACTGACGTTTACTTAACCAGTACATGCATTCTTCCCTTAAAGACACTTCTAATTTAGATGAGAATTAAGTTCTGTATAAGTTAAAAGATAATAGAAAGACTTAGAAACTGTTTAGATTTAAGAAGAAATAGTAAGTCCCTATAGGTTACCATTAAAAAAAAGCTAATCATATTAGTGTCTTAGTTATAAATTAATTATAGATATAGGTCTTCAACGATAGTACGTATTTTACTTCTTTACTTAAAGTCCTTATTAATCTTCCTAGGAACCATCATATCATACTTTTAATCTCAGGATATTAGCTTTAATTTAGAAAATACATCAAAATCCGCGCACGCGCTATTTTCTGATAGTAGGTGACTATAAGAGGCAGAAGATCTTTACACACGTGTCATAAAGAGCATGAAAGAGAAATTCTAGAGTAAAAAGGACACCTATTAGGACTTGACTGCATTAATTATTAAGAAAGCTGTTACAGTTATGTTTAACATCTTTAGTAGAAAACGGGGCCGGGTCCTTAGATCTTTCGACTAGTACATTAAAGAACTAGTAAGTCGAAATTAAGTATCTTCTATTTTCTTTTAATAGCTCGTTTGTAGAATAAGAAGCAGCTTTATTATAAAGCCCATAAGTATAAACCCACACGCAGTTCTTCCAGACATGAGATAAAAAGCAAGAAAGATATGAGACATATATTTAAAAACCTAGGTAATCTATAAGAGCTTCAAGATACTCAAGATAAGCTTAAAAGGATAGGGAAAGTTTTAGATAACTAAGCGTGTTATATAGAATCTGCTCTTAACGTATATAAGCGTGTCCTAGCGCTTAAAGACAGCGCAGGAGCGGAGTATCTCAGAAAAGCTCTCAACAACATTACGCAATATAAGCATAAGATTAACACAATAATTAATAAAGCAGATTTGGCAAAGCAAGGTGTAAGCTAGGCAGATGAAATCTTGAAATTAAATTTAATCGCTAATTCTAGACCGCAGTTTATAGACATTATTGACTTTTAATAAAAGTAAAAGTGGATTAATAAGGCAGTAGCCGCCAGAAAGTAAGCGTAAGCTATTACGGTTTTCACAGGTAAGAAGCGTAGCTAGGGAAATAAGAGAAATTAACTAACAAGTGTGGTTTAGTTGTGACGATTATTTTTGTAAGTTGGAATTTGCTACAGCGGCTGCTGAATGTTGCGCATGTTACTTGCTCACAATTTATAGTTGCCCTTATCATTCTTCGCGTTATTGTTTGGGATGAACATCAGGGAGTGGTCTGGGGTGCCTCAGAACTTATCGCTTAGTCGTGCACTCATAATCGTAAGTATGCTAGCCCCTTTCCCTGTAATTTTCAGCATTTGACTAAAATTGCAGTCCCGATATCGGCTGGAGTTATTGTTGTGGCACTTTTAATCGCCTTCCACCGTCCGTTCATTTCTATAGTCGGCGAAGTGATGCTTGACGTCTCGGAATGCGTCATAATTGTCCTAGATATTCTCAGGATTAAGCAAATCTACTCTTCGGTATCGAGTTGGCTCTGGGACCTGAACTATAAGTATCGAGTTAGAGTTCGCCAAAAGCTGAGGCGTCGCAGGGTTAAAAGGCTGGGCGAAAAGGCAGAAATGCGCAAACAGAGGAAGGGTGAAGAGGATGAGAAAGAGTTTAGGAGAATGCAGAAGAAGTACAAAAAGCGCAAGGAAAAGAAGGATCACGAAGAGTTTCAGAAGAGGCAGCAACAGCGGGAGAAGGAAGAGGACGAGATGAAGTTCAAGAAGAAAGGAAGGGATGATGATTCGGTGTAGGACCTGATTGTATATACATCCCATGACGTGTATACAATCTACCACTACTCCTCGAATCTAAAAAGCCGGATGCTTAAAAGGACACCCTGAGATGGAGGGCTCATTTCTGGCAGTGCGTAACACACTCTCGCAGGTATACCGACTTATGCAGTGCTAGAAGAATTGTGATAGCGCATTATAGCCGCAAAAGTGTGCCGTACAATGTTAGGAATCATGCTTCTGTCCTAAACGTACTTTGGAATCTTGGTCTTGTAGTCGTTCTCAAGTCAATCAAAAATTGGGCCATCTTACGTCAGTCCATGTCTCCTAAGTCCCATACGCAAGTATGACGTCCACAATGATTTTGACTTTCAAACATAACCTCACAAAATCTAACGTCTCAGCAATTCAAATTTCAGTATATTCGAGGCGAATTCGTTTTAAGCTATTCAAAATCTTGTCATTTGAGACGGTTCCAACGTTCTCAAGTCCAAATGACCCACAGCAAGACCATCGGCCAATCCAATGCCGCAAGTGACAAATTCCTCAAGAAGAACACCTAAGGAGAAGAATAATCTTTATTCCCCTTTGCATTTTACGCACCCCTCAACATCTATAATATATGATAGGCTACCTTGAAGATAGAACAAGCTGGGTACCAAAAGTCAGAACTTAGGGCTGAGCAATGCTTTCTGAGAGCATATGCCATACTTTCATGGCTATACAGGAGTTTGCAAGTCTGGACATAAACCGTAAACTAAGCTGTAGTATGAAAACGCTGCGTACACTATAGATTTTTCCTACCTAACGCACGTTTTTGGCCTATCTCAGAGGATAGAGACTCTGGGCAGGGGCCTAGTAGCTATAATATAGTTCGCACCTGGAAAAAGAATATTAGCCTAGAGTACTACATTAACTACCCATTGTCTTTGAATCTTGTAGTTATTAAAAACTCTTAATAGCTACCAAAACAGTACGTTAAAAAGTTCCCTTATTGGAATGAGCAGGATACCTGCGACCTCGTGCTTAAGGGCTAGAAGAAGGTCTCTTAAAGAGTTTATAAATAGTTGTGTAAACTAAATGCCCTAGAGGCTTAAAGATGTAATAGAAATAGATAGGCAATTAACTAAGTACTAGTGGGTTGATTGGCCTTAGCACTTCGCCTCTAACACTATAGGTCTGGCCTGTATGGAGTTTCGTACTATAATCTAGAGCTTCAATTTATTTATTGTTAAAATCTAAAGCAAATGGCTCAAAAACCACATTTATATGAGGATTTGTATGTAAGCGTGGTGTTGTGAGGCATTTTCGGTGTGCAGGGAATTTTGCAGCCCGCGTGTGTGGTGGTGGGAGAAGAAGCTGCAGAAGCAAAATGTTTTTAGCGTATGCAGAATTCGAGAAAATCTTGGCGCATGTCAATCGTTCGAATCTCACCCCAAAACCCCGCCAAAATCAGAGATTTTGTGAATAGAGAGCATATTGATCCGTACATGGGCGAAGGCCGTCGACTAGTAAGTGAGGCTGTAGAGATAGGTGTACAGGCCTATACTAACGCTTTTTTGGTGTTGTAGGGCCATGTTAGCCACCGTAAACCTGAGTAGAGCCCCCGTAGGCACGCGTCGTCCTAACCTGCCGCGAGTACCTCTTTCGAACGCGCCAATTACACCTATCTCATCGAAGCATGGTCAGCAGTACGCCCATAAGCGCTCCCAGGTGTATCACCTACTTATGCTTGGTACTCCGTTTAAGGAGATAGAGCAGCGCGCAGGCGTTAGTTACTTAATGGTGTACAATGTCCATAGAAACCTGATAACGTACGGGTTAATACACAAGCCAAAGTTTCAAGCACTTGGGCGGCGTACAAAATTCACGCGGGCTGACAGAGACGCGCTTTTCGACGAGTTGATAGAGCATGAGTAGCTGCACTAAGACGAGATAGTGGCCTGGTTAATGGCAGAGCGAGGCGTTATAGTTAGTTAGTTGACAGTCTCTCAAGCGCTGCAGGCAGAAGGGTGGAATAGGAAGACACTACGCTTGCTCTCTATGAATCGCAGCGAGGAGCTCCGTGATGACTATCGTAAGGCAGTCGCCCGGTACGTCGCTGACGAGCTGGTATTTATCGACGAGTCGATTTTTAATGAAAAGACTGGCTAGAGGCACCGCGCCTATGGACCTATAGGGCATGAGAACCAGTGGGTTAGCAAAGCTCGGCGCGGCAAGTCCTGGTCAATTCTACCTGCCTATACACTCCGTCACGGATATCTCAATTATACGGCTGTAAAAGAGGGCTACTTTAGTACAGATAAGTTAGTGGAGTGGCTAGAGACTCAGCTCTTGCTAGTAATTAATCATCAGCTTAAGAGAGCTACGTGTGTCGTTCTAGATAACTACTCAGTCCATTATAATAAGGTGGTTAAACGAGACAATTAGACAGGCAGGCTATACAGTCTTATACTTGCCACTATACTCGCCTGATTACAATCCGATTGAGCTCACCTTTTCAGTATTAAAGGCTTGAATCCATCGCCACTACTACTATCGTTGGCATCAATATAAGAGCTTTAGAGCGTTCTTAAAATAGGCTATAAAATAGGCTATAAAAGAGAGCTGTTATAATAGGTTTACTACTAAGCACTTTCAACACGCAGGTAGGGGAGAATTATATGTAGATAAAGCAATACTTAATAAGGCAAGAGAGGTGTTACATGCGTACGAGAGAGGCGAGATAGACTCTCTAGGGTAGTAGCTTTATAATTTACTATACTCTACTTAATAGAGCACTTTAAGTAAAGCCTTTTCTATTTACTTATATCTCTAGCAAAGCTCCAGCAGCAGCACCTGCCTTCTGCTATCGAAAAACGCTCTTAAAGACTTTTAAGTAACGCCTAAAACTCCGTACAATCCCATCAGGTATATCATAAGCCTTACTAGTTGCTAATTTGTACAATTCAGATAACATGCTCTCCATTGCCTGTAGGTCATCAAGACTCTAGTAATGTGATATTATAATATCTCTAGCGTGTATATAGTCAGCCCTGCAAGTGTCTATCTTCTAGTAGTTAATTAACTATATAAAGAAGCGCTCTACTAGATTAAAGTCGTCCTCAGTTATGTTAATAGAGCTTAATCTCTATTAAGTAGATAGGTAATAAACAAAGACAGGCTGAGAGGCAGGTATTAACTATAGTAGAGAAACTAATACCTCTTATTAGTACTAACGCTTAAGCTCTTATCACTTATGCTTAATTTTCTCTATTTTCTTTACTACTTTTACCTCTCTACAAGCCTCTACCATCTCTTATTTAGCCTCTATTTTATCTTACATCATCTCCATTCTTTTCTCTATTATTTCGGCTTAGTATATTATCTGCATCTCTTAAAGAGCCTGTCTCTAAGCCTTTAGCTGAGTCTCTATCTGCTAAGCTAGTGTCAATTAGTTCAACATAAAATTCCCTCACTTAATAGATCCTTTACTATATATACGACTTTTCCTAATATTAGTTGGCATCTCTTTAGAGATCTCTGGATCATCACGCTTAAGAGCTAACACCTAGCTATTAATATCTGGTATATTAAGCTTAAAGTATAGCCCTAGCTGTTCAGCGTTCTAGTAGCTGAAGTTATAACAGTTATCACAGCTATTCTTAAGGCATCTCCACTAGTTATAAAGCTTTTATACGAAGTTACCACGTGCCTAATAGCCCTTAAGCTTTATAAAAGCATTAATCTGCTTTAGCTGCTTTATTTAATTGTTTTATTTACTATCTAGAGTATTATTAACTACTAGAGAGTTTTACTACGCCTTTTTTCTATTCTATTTAGATTTAATAAACTTAGTAAAAGCTGCGTACTTAACTCTAATCTTAAAAGTAATACATATAGACTAATTTTAATAGATAAGAGCCTATAAGTCTATAATATTAAAAATCTAGTCTAAAGTAAGGTTACTAAAGTTATTAAAAGATTAACTATTATTAACTCCTCTGCTAGCAGTCGACCTGATAATAATAGTATAAAAGTTAAACTTAATATTCTTAACTCTAGTTTTCTTTTTAATCTTTATATTGACTAGCTCTTCTACTTAGTTAAGGCCTCTCTTATTTAAGATAATTACTTTAGGTTACTAGATTTACTATTATTAAAAACACTAGCTTTATTAACCTAAATCTTTATTATAATATTAGTAATGTATTCTAACTCTATTTTATAATTTATCTGAAAGTTAATCTCTTTCTTCTTTATAAACTCTTAAGTAGTAAAGATGTTAGGTGTTTCTCTACTATAATATCTTAGCTCTTACTATAAGTCTTTTTTTATAATCTTTTAGCGTAGGCCTTTAGCTAATAGTAATATCCTATTATAACTATACATACACAAAAATCCTATAGTACTTATTTATTAATAAGGTAGGTATAAAGTTAACTTATTATATACTTATTTATTTTTATTATTGTTAGAATAATAACTTATGAATGAGCGGATTGTTAATACTACTAAGGCCTATTACAAATTACTATTAGATAGCTATTAAATCTAATTTAGCCGTTAAGTAAACCCTTATTTATATAGACTACTCTATCCTATTTTTTTAATAGATAGATAGAATAATATAACTTGTTACTAGATACTTCTCCCCGCTTTAAGATCTTAAAGTTCCTGGGTGGAATAAATACTGATTAGTGGATTATATTTAAGTATAGTCTAAAACTTACCTGAAAATCCACAGAATAGTAATATTTACTTAGAAGAGATAGAGAAGAAGAATATGTTCTATAACTAGTTATCACGTAAAGCTTTACTCTATACTAAAGGAAGAATACGTTCTGTAACTAGTTATTATATAAGGCTTCTAAGGCTACTAAGAAAGGATATATTTTATAACTAGTTATTATATAAAGCTTTTTAGCTGCTGTATTTATTACGTATAAGATCCCTCTAAATCTTACTTATTTTAATAAAAAGAGAGTATAATCTGTAAAAGATACTTACTAGTATTAAAAGTCGTCTGTACAGGCTCCCTCGTAAAATGGTATACTAATAATAATCTAAAATAATACTAGGAATGCTTCTATAGAGTTCTAGTTAGTATTTTAGCTTTTTTTTCTTTTTATTTTTTTTTTAACCCTAAGTATAAGCAGCACTAGTTTTGTTATTATTTTAATAATAATTTAATAACGCTTTAGGGTTGCACTGCTATGGACTTTAATAACCTATTACTTTAAAATACTAACCTAATTATTATATCTCATAATAATCTAAATACATCCTATAATAATTTGAATATATCTAATAATGATCTGAAAATGCCTTTTTAAGTACTAGAAGAATTTAAGAACTGTATTAATAAATTATTATAAAATAAATTAATTAATCTATCTAAAATAGATAACACCACAACCGGAGTGGATACATAGATTATTTACTTTTAATTTATATATAAATACTGTAACGAATGTGACTATAATTTGTTTAAAGCTTTTATTATAAACTTTCTAGATTAGACTAAAGAGATCTTTAAACTAGCTAGTTTAAATATTAACTAGAGATTCCGCAACTTTCTGCGTCATAATAGTGTATATATTATAATAGATAAATCTTTTATTATAACTTATTTAGTAGAACTAGTGAATAAAGAAGAATTACCTAAATAGCCACTAGAAGAACTCTAAAAGGAAATAGGCTAAAAGTATATAAACTTCTAATAGAATAAAATATCTTTAAGGTATATAGAATATTTCTAACCTAACTCCATATCTCTCCTGATAGTGCTAATAGTTTAATTAAAAATAGAAGTATAATTAATAACATAAATAATATAAACCTGATTACTAAGATTTAGCTATTTAAGACAATCTTTAAATATATAGGACTTAAATAATTAAAGCTATTATTTTAGAACCACTCTAATAAGAGCCTGATTTAGTTTATTAGTATTAAAATAATAATTTTAGCTATTACTAAGACTTCTAATACTGCTATAAATTAGCTTTGAATTTAACCTTAAAGTATATAAAACTAGCCCTTATAAAAACCACCTGACCTGAGAAATTACAAATGTTGGTAAATGCTATAATAATAATCTAACTATTTAATTTAGAGGTAAACTATACAACTTCCTAGATATAAAGCTACTAATTTTTTATAATAACTATATTTAGTGTGCACTTTTAGTCTATAGTTGGTATATAACTTTTTTATTTATACTTAAAAGTAAAGTAAGATAGTACTACTATAATAACCTATTTAATAAGAAACTATTATTTAAATAACTAGTCTAAAGAACTAAGAATTGCTTCTACAGTTTAGAAAACTACTAGATATATATGCGAGAGTGGTAAAGTACTATGCTATAAAACACTATTACAGCTAATCTAAATAAGACTTAGCTTTAATATTTAGATATAATAATTAATAAATTATACCTTATCTAAAAAGGCCTTTTATCTGAATAATAATTTGAGATAATACTAAGAGACTAATTACTTAGTGCTTATTAAGATATTAAAGAATATAATTTAGTATTATATAAATCAGAAAACACTTATAAGAAGCTTTATAATAAATTATAAACTATTATTAGAATTGCTAAAAGAAACGTCTGAAATAGTATAGTATTTATAACTAAACTAGATAAAATAAATAACCAATTCTAGACCAACCGCACATACGGAAGAAATAAAGAAAAGTTTAAAAAATTCTCTAAACCAAGGTTCAACCAGAAGAGATCTAATAATAGTATGAAATATAACTAAACTAAGAAATGCTTTATCTATAAAACTATTAGATACTAGTTAATAAAATACTCCCTAGAGGAACACCGGAGAAGCTATAAATAATTTTAAAATAGATCTATAAATCCTACAAAGGAGACCTTTCAACAATTTCTATATAAGTTTAAAGAAATTTAACTAGAAAATTGGGTTACTAAAGAAGAAACGGAATAAACTGTTAATTAGTTAATAACTAAGTTTAATAAAGATAACCTGAATAAGATAGAATAATTCTTTATAACTGCTATAAGTAACTCTATAAATAGCCTAAATCTAGTCTTAATCCTTAATAACAAAATAATGTTTTATTAATTTATAAAAGATGACTTTAAGATGAGTACTGAAAACACATCTGTTTTTACTATAAATATATACTAATACTTCTCTAATACTTTCTAAGATATCTTACTAGATAGTGGCGCTGTAAGTATTTTAACTATAGACTAGAAACAATTTCAAGCTCTCTAAAAAATCAAGAAAATAGAGCTTAATAAGAAGAATGCTGGATTATATAAAATCTAATTTAAAAAAGGATTTATAATATCTATTAGTATAGCTCAGATTCAGACCTTAATTAAACTTATAACTTTTTATATTATGCTAATAAGAACACCATTCTTGCTCTGCCTAGTAGATATAAATAGACTTAGAATTAAACTAGATAACCTTATAAATAAGCTAGTATAAAAATTAAAGAGAATACCAGTTATTTAAAAATAGAGATATTTATAGTTACTTTTATAGAATAATAAAGAAATAGCTATATTATATTTTATTAAGCTAGAACTCCAGCAGTTACATAAAAAATTTAGATATCTTTTAGTAAAGAAACTAACCGACCTTTTATAATGCGTAAATTTAGAAGACCTTATAAACAAATCTATTTTATAAAAGATTACTAAGAAATGTTATGCTTACTAGATATCTGGAATAGCCCTAAGACGATTCTAATTCTACTTAAAAAGTAATAAAGAGTTTAACTTTAACTATAAGATTATAGTGGATATCTTTTATCTAAATAACTATCTAGTAATTTACGTTGTTGACTCCGTAACAGGGTTTTAAATAGCATGATTTCTAAAGAATTAAACAGCCAAACACGTTTGAAATATACTAAGGAATTGCTAGATAGATACCTACTTAGGCCCCCCTAAAATGCTTAGGCATGACGCCGGAAAGAACTTTATATTTTCTAAATTTCATTTAAAAGCATTCTCTATAGCTATCTTAGTTAAGGAAATACCTATTAAAGCTTATAATAGTATAGATAAGATTAAGCAATATCACGCACTATTAAAATAAGCTTTTAATATAATTAGGTCCGAAAGTGGTACTAGCATAACCTTAGATAATATACTATAGTTAGCAGTAAAAGTAGTTAATAACACTATAGAACTAAATAGCCTTATACTAACACTACTTATTTTTAGAGCTTATCTAAGGATAACTAAGATATTACTATTCTTACTAGATGTTTATAAAAGGGCAGAAGTAATTAGGAAAGCAATACGCGAGATTAAGAAAATTTATACTTAAAACTAAATTATACTTACTCTTGTAACCTAAAACGGCTCTAATATTATCCCGACTATTTAATTACCACTCTAAAGCGATATTAGAGTATGAAGAGAAGTATTAGAATAAACAGGCCTATTTAAATTACTTAACGTTAATAATAAAATCTGTATAGTTAATATACCATATAGACTAATATAATTTTAATTAATTATTATAAAACCTTACTTAGTTGACCTTAAAGTTTTCTTAATATAATTTGTAATTAACTCTAAATATCTTCTTACACAGCCTTTTACGGACTATACTTAAACTAAACTTATAACTGAATCTGTTAAGAGAGAACAAGGAAGATTATATAAGATCTAAAATACTTTTATTAACAGGAAAAAGCTATAATACTAGGAAGAATTAAAAAGACTTTGAAAATAAGGGAAGATTATAACACCTGGATGACTATTTAAAGTCTTAGATAACTTTAAGATTAAAGTATTATTTAAATAAGGAGTTTTTGTATTTAAAGAGTATAATCAGAGCAAACACGGAGACATAAGGATCTTTAATTTAAGAATAGTTTAGAAAGTTAAAGGACTTGGAACAGACTCGCTATATGAGAAGTTAAGGCTTATTATTTAGGAATATATAGATATAGATAAGGACCTGATTCTAACCTAATTTCTAATTTTCTAATAAGTAAGTTAAAAATTAACCCTAGCAATCACACTTATACTAATAATAGAGTTTAATTATAATCTTTAGATCCGTGATATAACTTAAGTGTATGTATAGTCTAATATATATCTTATATATTTAATACTAGCCTAAATTCCCCACTAGATTCAGTACCTGTACCTAAAGGGAATAATTATGCATATTATAAAACTACTATATAGTATTATAAAGGTAGGTATTTATTAGTAGGCTACGTACTTAAAGCACTACTATAATAAACTAAATATAAAATTATTATTCTTTAACTTATGTCTTTTTATCACAAAGGATTACTTTTGGACTATATTTGGAGTTATAGGTATACAGATAGATAACACTCTCATTCTTTATAATAATGCATTCTTTAAATTAGAAGAGAAATAAATTAGGATCGCTTAAATTACAGCTAAACTAAAACAAAAGCTAGATTCTGAATTTGAACTAATATTTAATAGATGTTATATTTAAAAATCTGATGATTAAATTTATGTATAATAAAAGGGATAAGGTCTTAAGCTCTAACTTATTAATACATCTAAAAGTAACCTGAACTAGCGATATATTAAACAACGAGTAAGAGGAGTATATATTATATTAATCTACTAACTTAAGACAACATTTAACCTCTCTATTATAGCTTAGTATTAAAATCTAAAGAAAACTAATATTAATGCACTAAATAAGTGAATTTAATAGCAGATTGATAACCCTAACAGGGGACTTCGTTATATTCCGTTTAATATCTAAAAGTGCTTACTATTCGTATTTGTAGATAAATCATTCGTAAATAATAAGGACATAAGTTTTTAACTCAATTTCCTAATCATTATCAGAACTAAATTACGGGAGAATAATAGCTTTGAGTTAATAGGAAATATTATGTACTACTTTTTAACTAAGAGTAAATGCGTAACAAGGAGCGTTCTAGTATCTAAAATATATAGAATAGTTTTAGAAGTAAATATAGCCTATGCGTTTAACACAACACTTAACTAAATTATATAAGAATTAAATCTACCTCAGATTAATACAATTATTTGCATAGATTTATATTCATTATATGAGTGTTTGGTTAAACTCGGAATAACTAAAGAGAAGTACTTAATAATTAATATTATAGCCCTACAGGAATCATATAAACGTTAGGAACTTTATAAGATTTAGTAGATAAATAGAGTAGACAATCTAGCTAACGCCTTTATAAAAAGAGATAGTAATAGTTTACTAATAAGATTCATCAACACTAACAAGGCACATATATGAATAGATAGATGAATAGAAAGAAAAAAACAGATCTATAAAAAGAAACTATAAATATAGAAATAGAATAATAAATTAAGTATCTGGGTCCGCTAGCGGACTGCTACTATGTTTATAGGGATAAGCCTTAAAATCCTTTTAACTATAATAATAACTATTACTACTACTATTACCCTAACTACGAACCGGCCCGGAAATTAAGGCAGGTAAAGCTTTAATACTCTTCTAGAAAGTATTAAGCTTTCTTAAGATACCTTAGATCCCCTCTAAAAAAGCAAAGACTAACAGATTAGTCCCTAACTCTTTTATTATGCTTGTTATTATATGGATGATATTGTTAAGAGTATAAGTTATATACTTAATAGCTATTATTTTCTCTAAATCTATCTCCTTCTTTTTCTCTAATACTAGATTATCTATAGCTGCCTAAAAAGCAGTATACTCTTTCCTAATATACTAAGGGATCTGATATTTATTAGCTAGTAAACTTAGATAATATTTAAGGCACTTATAAGAATGTATTTCTTATTCTGTAATATGCAATATGCATATTTCTTTAAGTTCAATTTATTAAACTTAAAGATAACGTGATGCCTATGACTAAACGCCTGTATAAAATATAGATAGATAACCTAGAAGGTCTCTAGAAGAACAGTAGGAGAGCAGGGAATTAGCATATTAATTAGTTAACTAATTAATTAATTGAAATTTTTTTTAAAGGACTTGAAGGACTTAAAGGATTGGAAATTAATCTATAGAAAGAGAAATAGTAGGAGATAGCTCCTTTTATGCCTAGATCCAACACTAGAAATAATTAGATAACTTAATAATAGGGATAGCTACTATAATAGTAAATAATTAGTACTATATAGGACTTAGACTAAACTCCTAGCGGTATCAGACCTCAAATAAGAACGAATAATAGAAATAAATAATAGGAGTAAAAGGTAATAAATCTAACTTTATAATATAATAATAGTATAATACGATAATTAAGAAGGGACCCCTTTTAGAGTCACTTATACATTATTATAAGACATATTTACGTCTATATTTAGAAAAGAAAAAGAAAAGTTACTAGTGTTAGAATAATAATTTATAAATAAGTAAATTATTAATGCTATTAAGGCCTATTACGGATTGCTATTAGATAACTATTAGATTTAATTTAGCCGCTAAGTAAACCCCTATCTATATAGACTACTCTATCTCATCTTTTTAATAGATAGATAGAATAATATAACTCGTTACTAGATACCTCTTCCCGCTTTAAGATCTTAAAGTTCCTGGGTAGAATAAATAATTATTTATCTCCTTATTACTACTATCCTTTTTTTTATTTTATTATAACTAATAATATTTGTTTAAAAGTCTCTTAAGGTACTCTAGCTCTACACGCTTTTTTTTTAACTATATAACTAAACTAACTATAGAATACTTAATAACTATAAAAGAATTAAAAGACTCTAGTTATTAAGTAAGTTACTTCTTAAGACTTAATAATAGCTAGCTTAAAGTAACTGCTTAAGTAGCTTAATTATTAGTTCTATCTCTTTATAGTAATTATTTTCCTCAAATAATAGGTATACTATGCTCTTTAAAAGTAGTAAGTATTTAGATACTATTTTTATAAACTCTAGCTAACTAACACGTAGCTATTTTAGTATAATAATAAGTAAAATAATAGAGAATACAGAATCTCTATACTAAAAAAAGCGTTAGTATAGGCCTGTATATTTATTTTTATAGTTTTACTTACTAGCTAACAGCCTTTATTCATGTACGGATTAATATACTTTCTATTTACAAAATCTCTAATTTTAGTAGGGTTTTAAGGTGAGATTTAAATAATTAACATATACAAAGATTTTCTTAAATTCTATATACACTAATTAGTAAAACTAATTAGTGTATTTAGTATATACAAAATTCACTATAATTACTTAGCATATTATTAAATATTTATATGCTATATACTTTTTTATATAAATTAAATAATTAATAATTATATACATACATCAGCTATCTATATAGTAATATTAATTGAAACTATTTTCTTATATATAGATACGCTTACTAATTAACTTTTTAGAGTAATAAATAGTCTAGTTCTAATTTTATAGTCTTTTTTAATGCCTAGTATGCCCTTCTCTTTCTTCTTTATCTTATAAAAAATAGAGTTATAAGAATAGAGGTCTCTTTACTACTAAATATATAATACTCTATTATCTATTAATACTTAGCTAAAGTTCTTAAGCTATAGCCAATTAAGTCTCCTACAAATTAAGAATAGTATATAATTTTATTAAAAATTAGTAATAGTATAGAATATGCAGCAAGCTTTATACCGTAAAGCTTAAATAACTAGAAAAAATATTAAATAAAAATACAAAAGCACTACGTAATAAGCTAGTATTATATAAATAAATATATTAAAATAAAATAATACACTAGCTGCTTATAGAGTGAGACGTTCTAGTTAATTACTTAATTATTTTTTAATTACTTAAAAAAGAGACTAGATATTTCATATACTATATTCTTTCTCTTTTAATTATAATAAGGAGCTGTGAGAGGCGTATAGGTAGTAAATAAATAGCTATATTACTAATAATATTATATTTCTTAATAAATTACTATTTAATAAGATGACTAGCTGGAGATATTATATATATATACTTATTAATAATAAAGCTTACTATATATAGAATATTTAGTAAGATAAGATTTAAGCTATCCTACTTACGTATATAATTAATAGCTATCTTTTTTATATAGTAATTAAATAAGGTTATTTTAGCTGTAAGGACTTTCTAAAATAGATTTAGAACTTACTAATTTTCTATCTTTAGCAGTAATATAGTAAGAACTAATCTCTTATAGTTATACTTAATAACGTTTTAATTTATATAAATAATATAGTATTAGAGGTTCTCTACAAGGCAGGCTACTTTACTATATATTTACTATTATATTTATCTAACTATAATTTAATTAAGCTTATTTTTTTAGTGCTAAAAGCATAAATCTAGAGAAACTATATATATATATATAGCTAGTATAATAGCTTTAGTAATTTTCTTTATACTGCTATTAAAAGAAGTTAGTATAATTAATTTACATCTTAATACTTTAAGTACGCAGCTAGAAGACTATATATTAAACAGAAGAAACTTAAACATATATATAAAAAATTAAGGCTATATAGAAAACAGTAATTATATATATAGTATAGTAGAAACTAGTTATTATCTAATATATAGTTATGAATTTAGAAGCCCTGTAAGCATATATATAGTAGCTTTTTTTCTTATAATCTTAGTATAATATATTTATTTAAATTTTCTAATATGTAATTAAAAGTCTTGTATAATTTTATTAGTAAGCTTTTTATTAATTACTATTTTATATATTTCACTAGAAGAATCTAATATTTTATATAAGTACTTTAGTTTTTAATACTTTTACTAAACCATTTTATGTGTATAGCTATAAGCAATTTTAATATATAAATTCAATACTATAGAAATAACCTAAATAAAGTATTTATTAACTATTAAGTGGTTATTTTTTTTACTAGTAATAGAGCTAAAGTTAAGAATAGAAACTTAAGCCTATATAAGTATTTAAGTAAGTATTTAAATAGACATTTAAGGGCAATAAATAGATATAATAAGATCTAAAGTAAAAACATCTATTTATACTTACTAAATAGTATTAATAGCTATATTAGTAATAGCCTAATTTATTTGCATTTTACTAAATTACTTTAGAACTTAAAGGGCTTTATTTATTTTAGTAAAATTTTTTTATTATTACTATTATTATTATTACTACTATTATTACTATTACTATTATTATTACTACTATTATTATTACTACTATTATTATTACTACTATTATTACTATTACTACTACTACTATTACTACTACTACTACTACTACTATTACTACTACTACTACTACTATTATTACTACTACTACTACTACTACTACTACTACTACTACTATTACTACTATTACTACTATTACTATTATTACTACTATTACTATTACTACTACTACTACTACTAATTATTACTACTATTACTATTATTATTACTACTATTACTACTACTACTATTACTACTATTACTACTATTACTACTATTACTACTATTATTACTATTACTACTACTATTATTACTATTATTATTATTATTATTATTATTATTATTATTATTATTATTATTATTATTATTATTATTATTATTATTATTATTATTATTATTATTATTATTATTATTATTATTATTATTATTATTATTATTATTATTATTATTATTATTATTATTATTATTATTATTATTATTATTATTATTATTATTACTATTACTACTATTACTATTATTACTATTATTACTATTACTATTACTACTACTATATTACTACTATTACTATTACTACTACTATTACTACTACTATTATTACTACTATTACTACTATTATTACTATTACTATTACTATTATTACTATTACTATTACTACTACTATTACTACTACTACTATTACTACTATTATTATTATTACTACTATTACTACTACTACTACTATTACTATTATTACTATTACTATTACTATTACTATTACTATTACTATTATTACTATTACTATTACTACTATTACTACTATTACTATTACTATTATTATTATTATTATTATTATTATTACTACTACTACTACTACTACTACTACTACTACTACTACTACTACTACTACTACTACTACTACTACTACTACTACTACTACTACTACTACTACTACTACTACTACTACTACTACTACTACTACTACTACTACTACTACTACTACTACTACTACTACTACTATTATTATTATTATTATTATTATTATTATTACTACTACTACTACTATTATTACTACTATTATTATTATTATTATTATTACTATTACTACTACTACTATTACTACTACTACTACTATTACTACTACTACTACTACTACTATTACTACTACTATTATTATTACTATTATTATTACTATTATTATTACTATTACTACTACTACTATTACTACTACTACTACTACTACTACTACTACTTTTAACTACTTTAATTAATTTTTTTTTATAAAAACTCTAACTTTTCTTTTATAGTTTAATAAGTATATGTAGAAGTTAACTTAGTAAAATTTTTAAGTTAACTCTATACTAATTTATTTAGAATTTAAAGTTTATAACTTTAATTTTATAGTAAAGCTAATTATAAAAATAAACTTAATAATAGCTAGTTTTAAAGTTTATATAGCTAGAATTTATATAAGGCTATATTTAATAAATAAGTAGTTATAGCTTACTATTTAATTTTATTTTTTTAATATACTTACACGCTTACTTGTTGTATAAAAAATTATTAATATAAGTTTTTTAGCTATTAGTTAGTTTATTCTTAGTTCTATTAAATAAAATTTCTTATAAAAAAAACTTTTTTATAAAAACTTTAGATAAAACTTTAACCTAAATTTTAATATTATATTAAATAATAATATATAAAGCAGCCTTTTTAAAACTATTATAGTAGTTATTAATAATATAATAAAACTTAACTATTTTACTTTTACTAAAGTTTTTAAAATTATAGTACTTTTATTTTATTTACTATAAAAAAGTCTAGTAAATAGTTTTATAAAAAATAATATTAAAAAGCTTATTTAGTAGCTTTTTCTTTATTATATAAATTATTATACACTTTTTAAAGAACTCTTCTACTTTGTATTTTTAAATAATTAATTAATTAATGTCTACTATTAGTTTTCTGTACTTATATTTCTTATTTATATATATTTAAATTAACTACTATAATTTATAAGTAATAGCTATAGATAGTAAACTTAGTAGAGTTAAAAAAAACTTATAGTATATAAATAGTAATTAATAAAATATTTAAAAGCCTAGTAACTTAATACTACTAGTTAGTGTTAAATTTAAATTATAGCTAAAAAAATTTTATTTAGCTTCTTACTTAGCTTTCTACTTAGCTTTTTACTTAGCTTTTTACTTAGCTTTTTACTTAACTTCTTACTTTTTTTTCTATTTTTTTTTCTACTTTTTTTGTATATTAGTATAAATTTTACTTATAGGTAATTTACTAGCTTACTAGACTTTTTAGTTTTACTAGTTTCTAATATAACAATTTTCTTTATAAAAGGCGTCTTTAAAGCTTTACTTTATAATTAACTAGCTTTTTAACTTTATACTTAGTATATTAAGTTCTTTTTAGTAAATATATTACTCTTTATAGTTAAATTCTTTTATTTAGTTATATTACCTGTACATAATAAGAAAATAGATTTAATTACTAAACTTATATATAAATATTAATAGAGACTATAATTGCTTTATAAATTAAAATACCTTTTTATAAGAATTTTAATGTAACAAATATTTTAAGTTATAAGTATTAAGTAATTACAGTAATTTTTATATATATTAAATATAAAATTTAAGAAAATCTTAGTATATATTAATTATTTAAATCTCACTCTAAAACTCTACTAAAATTAGAGATTTGTAAATAAAAAGCATATTAATTTATATATAAGTAAAAACTATTAGCTAGTAAGTAAAACTATAGAAATAAGTATACAAGTTTATACTAATACTTTTTTTAGTATTATAAAGCTATGTTAATTACTATAAACTTAAATAAAGTTTTTATAAACACGTATTATTTTAACCTACTATAAGTACTTTTTTTAAACATGCTAATTATATTTATTTTATTAAATATAGTTAGTAATATATTTATAAATACTTTTAAGTATATTATTTGCTTATACTTAGTATTTTATTTAAGGAAATAAAACAGTATACAGGTGTTAGTTACTTAATAGTATATAATATTTATAAAAACCTAATAATATATAAGTTAATATATAAGCTAAAGTTTTAAGTACTTAGGTAGTATTTAAAATTCACGTAAACTAATAGAAACACGCTTTTTAATAAGTTAATAAAGTATAGATAGCTATATTAAAACAAGATAGTAGTCTAGTTAATAGCAAAATAAAATATTATAATTAGTTAGTTAATAGTTTCTTAAGTACTATAAGTAAAAAAGTAAAATAAAAAAAATACTATATTTATTTTCTATAAATTATAGTAAAAAGCTTTATAATAATTATTATAAGATAGTTATTTAGTATGTTACTAACAAGCTAGTATTTATTAATAAGTTAATTTTTAATAAAAGACTAGCTAAAAGTACCATACTTATAAACCTATAAAGTATAAAAACCAGTAAGTTAGTAAAGCTTAATATAGTAAGTTTTAATTAATTTTATTTACTTATATACTTTATTATATAGCTGTAAAAAAAGGCTATTTTAGTATAAATAAGTTAGTAAAGTAATTAAAAACTTAGCTTTTACTAGTAATTAATTATTAGCTTAAAAGAGCTATATATATTGTTTTAAATAACTACTTAGTTTATTATAATAAGATAGTTAGTAAAATAATTAAATAAGTAGACTATATAATTTTATACTTACTATTATACTTATTTAATTATAATTTAATTAAGTTTACTTTTTTAGTATTAAAAGCTTAAATTTATTACTACTACTACTACTATTATTAGTATTAGTATAAAAGCTTTAAAGTGTTCTTAAAATAAGTTATAAAAGAAAACTATTATAATAGATTTACTACTAAGAACTTTTAATATATAAAAAAAAATTATACATAAATAAAGTAATACTTAATAAGGTAAAAAAAAATTATATATATATAAAAAAGGTAAAATAAACTTTCTAAAGTAGTAGCTTTATAATTTACTATACTCTACTTAATAAAGTACTTTAAATAAAGCTTTAGTAGTAGTATCTACTTTCTACTATTAAAAAATACTTTTAAAAACTTTTAAGTAATACCTAAAACTTTATATAATTTTATTAAGTATACTATAAGTCTTACTAGTTACTAGTTTATATAATTTAAATAATGTACTCTCTATTACTTATAGGTTATTAAGACTCTAGTAATAAAATACTAAAGTTAACATAAAAGTTAGAAGGCTTCGCTGCGCTTAGCAACAAGTAGTGTAAGAAAAGCTACGTGAAAAGAGTAGTTATAGAGAAGTAGCGTAAAAGAAGCAGCGTGAGGAGAGAAGCAGCGTGAGGAGAGAAGCAGCGTGAGGAGAGAAGCAGCGTGAGGAGAGAAGCAGCGTGAGGAGAGAAGCAGCGTGAGGAGAGAAGCAGCGTGAGGAGAGAAGCAGCGTGAGGAGAGAAGCAGCGTGAGGAGAGAAGCAGCGTGAGGAGAGAAGCAGCGTGAAGCGTGAGGAGAGAAGCAGCGTGAGGAGAGAAGCAGCGTGAGGAGAGAAGCAGCGTGAGGAGAGAAGCAGCGTGAGGAGAGAAGCAGCGTGAGGAGAGAAGCAGCGTGAGGAGAGAAGCAGCGTGAGGAGAGAAGCAGCGTGAGGAGAGAAGCAGCATTAAAAGAGAAGCAGCGTCGAAAGAGAAGCGGCATTAAAAGAGAAGCGGCATTAGTAGAGAAGCGGCATCAAAAGAGAAGCAGCGTGACAGAAGTTACGTTAGAGAAGCGACTATCGAATCTGAATTGGCTTCTACTTTGAATCTGAATTGGCTTCTGCATCAAATTAGATTTGGCTCTTACATCAAATTGGATTTGGCTTCTGCATCGAATTAGAATTGGCTTCTACATCGAATTAGAATTGGCTCCTACATTGAATTGGATTTGGCTTCTACATCGAATTAGATTTGGCTTCTACATCAAATTAGATTTGGCTCTTACATCAAATTGGATTTGGCTTCTACATCGAATTAGATTTGGCTTCTACATCGAATTAGATTTGGCTTCTACATTGAATTAGATTTGGCTATTAAGAAAGAGACCCCCTTGAACCCCCCTTTCCCCTGCGGAGAGCGCAATTTGAATTAAATTTAATACATATCAAGGAGGCGACCCCCTTAGACCCCCTTTTCCCCTACAGGAAGCGTGATTTGAATTCAATGGATAGCTCTAGGGGTAGCTTGGTATAGAACTTTAGAAGACAGCTTAGTAGCAGCATCTTTAGAGTTCCCACACTAGCTACAAGGAGGAGACAGATTCATTTAGTAAAGTATAGTAAGTATACTAGTAAACTATATATTGCATAAGAGAAGTCGCGTAAAAGAGGTATTAGTCAAGGCATTAAAGTATTAATCACGTGAGAAAGTTTTAATGTTTTTTGCTTAAAGCTTAATTCCGTGACATAACTTTTTTTTGCCTAATAAGAACGTGAAAAACCTTGGTGCTACCTTAGCACAGTTTCTAACCAAAATCCCCCTCTAATTTAAATAGAAGAAGCTTCGCTACACTTAGCAATAATATTATAATATTTCTAGTATATATATAATTAACTCTATAAGTATTTATTTTCTAGTAGTTAATTAACTATATAAAAAAGTACTCTACTAAGTTAAAGTTATTTTTAGTTATATTAATAAGGCTTAATTTCTACTACATAAATAGGTAATAAGTAAGAATAAACTAAAAAATAGGTACTAACTATAGGAAAGTAAACTAATACCTTTTATTAATACTAATACTTAAGCTTTTATTACTTATACTTAATTTTTTCTATTTTCTTTACTACTTTTACTTTTTTATAAGTTTTTACTATTTTTTATTTAGCCTCTTTTTTGTCTTATATTATTTTAAATTTTTTTTTTTTTTTTTTTTTTTTTTTTTTTTTTTTTTTATTTTTTTTATATTTTTTTTTTTTTTTTTTTAGCTTAGTATATTATTTACA
This sequence comes from Zopfia rhizophila CBS 207.26, assembly GCA_010093925.1. Taxonomy (NCBI): domain Eukaryota; kingdom Fungi; phylum Ascomycota; class Dothideomycetes; family Zopfiaceae; genus Zopfia; species Zopfia rhizophila. The sequence continues at coordinate 1,607,060 of ML994615.1, forward strand.
TTTTTTAAAAAGTCTATTTTTAAACCTTTAATTAAGTCTTTATTTATTAAACTAGTATTAATTAGTTTAATATAAGATTTTTTTACTTAATAGGTTCTTTACTATATATATAACTTTTTCTAATATTAGTTAGTATTTTTTTAGAAATCTTTAGATTATTACACTTAAGAGCTAATACCTAGCTATTAATATTTAATATATTAAGCTTAAAATATAGTTTTAGCTATTTAATATTTTAGTAGTAAAAGTTATAGTAGTTATAAAGTTTTTATATAAAGTTACTATATACCTAATAGCTTTAAAATTTTATAAAAGTATTAATTTACTTTAGTTACTTTATTTAATTATTTTATTTACTATTTAAAGTGTTATTAACTATTAAAAAGTTTTACTACACTTTTTTTTATTTTATCTAAGTTTAGTAAACTTAGTAAAAGCTATATATTTAGTTTTAATCTTAAAAGTAATATATATAAACTAATTTTAATAAAGCTTATAAGTCTATAATATTAAAAATTTAGCTTAAAGTAAAGCTACTAAAGTTATTAAAAAAAATTAACTATTATTAACTTTTCTACTAACAGTTAACCTAATAATAATAGTATAAAAGTTAAACTTAATATTTTTATTTCAATTTTTTTTTATATTAACTAGCTTTTTTACCTAGTTAAGGCTTTTCTTATTTAGAATTAATTACCTTAAGTTACTTAATTTACTATTATTAAAAATACTAGTTTTATTAACTTAAATTTTTATTATAATATTAGTAATATACTTTAACTCTATTTTATAATTTATTTAAAAGTTAATTTTTTATAAACTTTTAGGTAGTAAAAATGTTAGGTGTTTTTTTACTATAATATTTTAGCTTTTATTATAAGTTTTTTTTATAATTTCTTAGCACAAGCCTTTAGCTAATAGTAATATTCTATTATAACTATATATATATAGAAGTTCTATAGTACTTATTTATTAATAAAATAAGTATAAAGTTAACTTATTATATACTTACTTATTTTTATTATCTATTTTTTTATTACTATTATCCTTTTTTTTGTTTTATTATAATTAATAATGTTTACTTAAAAGTTTTTTAAAGTACTTTAGTTTTATATTTTTTTTCTAACTATATAACTAAACTAATTATAGAATATTTAGTAACTATAAAAAAATTAAAAGACTCTAGTTATTAAGTAGGTTACTTTTTAAGATTTAGTAGTAACTAGTTTAAAGTAATTACTTAAGTAACTTAATTACTAGTTCTATTTTCTTATAATAATTACTTTTTTTAAATAATAAGTGTACTATACTTTTTAAAAGTAGTAAATATTTAGATACTATTTTTATAAACTCTAGTTACTTAACGCATAGCTATTTTAGTATAATAATAAAATAATAAAGAATATAAAATCTTTATATTAAAAAAAGTATTAGTATAAGTTTATATATTTATTTTTATAGTTTTACTTACTAGCTAATAGCTTTTGTTTATGTATAAATTAATAAACTCTGTATTTACAGAATTTCTAATTTTAGTAGAGTTTTAAGGTAAGATTTAAATAATTAATATACACTAAAATTAGAAACATAATATAAGTAAATTATATATAAAACTATTAGATTTTAAAAAGCAGGCATAAAAAAACCATGATACTAATCTTAGCTTAGTAGTTAATAATTATACTAATAATAGAAACTTTTTTTATAAACTATATTAAGTTAATTTAAAAGTTTTTATATCTTATAAATTTTATTTTTAAAAAAAAGGCCTTTAAGTTAATAAATTCTATAATTTAGAAAATATTAGATTTATATACAACTTATATTTTTTATTTAATTTTTAATTAAGCAAGCTGTTTAATATTAGCTATAAAATAGTTACTATATTTTAGTTTTATTTTATATTTAATTCTTTTTTTTTTATTTTTATTTTATTTTATTTTTTTATTTTATTTTAATATAGCTAAGCTACACTTTTTTACTATTTCTTAATATTAATATAAAGGTAAGTATATTTATATAGTACTTTTAGTTTCTATATTTTGTTTTTATACTAATTCTTTTTTACTACACTTTAATAAATTATAGTATTACTAAAGTACTTTACTTTATATTTATATTTAGCTTCTATTTTTAGTTTTACTTAAACTTTAGTTTTAACTTTAACTATTAGCTATTTTTATTTCTAACTTTAGACTCTATTTTTTACTTAAACTACTTAAACTCTTAACATAATAGTTATACTTTAATAATACTAAATAAATTTATAACATAATTTAACTAATATAGTAAATTATTTAAATTTAAGTATAATAAAAATATAATAGAAATTACTTACTATACTAATGTAATGTAATAATATAATAGTAAAGCTATTTAGCTATTATATATATAAGTAATAATAAAAACTTTAAGTTTATATTATAACTTATTATAATATATTTAATTAGTAAAATACTTTACTATAGCTACTATTTTAGGTTTATTATACTTTAATAAGCTTTTTATTTTATAGGCTACTTTATTAGTTTATAAATATAGTATAATAATTATATTAGTTTTTATTAACTATTATTATAAGAGTGCTACGTACAGGAGATTAAGAACTTAAAAAAAAATATTAATTAATTACTACATACAGTACTAAGTAATAATTCAAGATATTACGTAAAAAATAAAAGAAATAAAATAGATTATAAATAAAGTATTTAGGTGAGAGCTTATGTACTAGCGTGAAATTAATATATAAATATATAATATAATAAAAAGGCTTATAGAAAAGGCTTTCTTAAAAAGCTTTTATAAGATATTATAAGTAGTTACTATAATAGTACCCCTTTTTAAATCTAAGCTCTTATAATAAGTGTTTATGTCAAGTCTTAAATAACAAGTTAGTTTAGATTCTAGAAGTAGAATTTTTTTATAATAGTTATATTTTAAAGATTATTTATAGATTACCATATTAGGTTATTATACTTAGTTTATTTAATAAGGTATTTATAGTACTTTCATTTGTAATTAAAGCGTAGCCCCTTAATTTACTTAACATAGTATTTAGTATTACTATTAATTTTAATAGGTTTTAGTAGTAGGTTTTATTAACTTAAAAAATATTTAGATTTAAGCACAGCTAGCTGAAGCAAAGATATATAAAAAACTAAGTATATACTTAAGAATTTAAGGAGTTTAAGTTAGTATGTATATAGAGAAATTATATAAAAGATATAATATTTTTCTAAGGCTTTTAAGTCCAGCTTCTTAGATAGTTATTTAATTCTAATATTCTATATATCAAGCTAAACTATATCTTCTATCTGGTAGTTAGGTGTAAGTAATTGTTTTTAATTTATATATTCTTTTTAGAGAGCTTAAGCTTAGATTATTTCTTTTTAAATTAGCTATTAAATATTAATTATTTTCTCTACTATACAATTAGCTTTTAAGGCTTGTAATATCTAGTAAGACTGTTTTTAAGTTTTTATAAAAGATTTAAAACCTATTTAAAGATGTTAGCTTATATTAACTAGGAATAGTAAAACCTTTATAAATTTAAATATAGTATTATTAGCTTTAAATTATGCTAAAAGAAGCTAATTTACTTAGTTATCTTACTAGTAGTTTATATATATATATAGAACTTATTCTATTACACTATTAGCTCTTTTTATTTAGCTATTAGTTTCTAGATAGTATATAGAAGATAGTTAGAGTTTAATTTATAGTTATTTACAGAATTCATTATAGAAAGCAGAAATAAATTATGTTTTTTAGTTTAATATAATTGTTTCTAAAAGGCTATAGTTTATTTATATGTGCTAATAAAAAAAACAAGCTATATCTATAATAGTTATATTAATATAAGAAATTAGGTGTTAGTATTTTATAAAATAGTCTACTACAACTATAATATTAGTATAGTCTTTAGATTTTAGGAAATTAGTAATAAAGTCTATAAAAATATTCTTTTATCTTTTCTTAGAAACAAATAAAGGCTTTAAGAAGCTATAATACTTCTTATAAAAAGTTTTAGATTTTAATAAGTATAGTAGTAAGAAACATATTAGCATATTATCTTAAATATTTAAGGCTAGTAGTATTTGTGTTGTAGGATTTTAAAAAAATTTTCATAACTAAAGTAGCCGCCAACAGAGAAATTATGTATAATTTAAAAGATCTTAATTTTAAGTTTATTATTATTTAGTATTACTAATTAGCTATAGTAGTGTAATTAAGCTTTCTAGTTTTTATACTTACTTAAAGAAAGCTTTTTAAAGTGTTGAATTTTATCCTATTTTAGTAACAGAATTTCCTAAATAAACTTATTATTAAAATACTTATTATTAATAATCTGTTAAATAGACTTATCTATTTTAGTTAAGTTTAATTCTAGTGTTTTATTAAATAGTTTAAGGTAAAAAAATATCTATTATTAAGTTCTATAAGCTTCTTCTTAAACTAGAGTGTTTTATATATAGTAAGTAAAAATATTTAGTTTCTTACTCTACCTACTAAGCTAGTACGTGATTGTAAAGTTAAATTAAAATAAATATTTAACTTAACAAGCCTATTAGTAGCTTAGCTATTTTATAGTAATAAAATACTATAAATTCTTATAGTTACTTAGTATCTAAATTAGAAAGATAGTACTTTTTAGCTTAAGTCTCTATTACTTAAAACAGTATATAATAGCTAATAGCTTTTTATTATAGATTTTATAATTACTTTTAACAGAGCTTAGCTTCTTTAAAAAGTAAGTAATAGATTTTAGTTTACTTAATTTATTCTTCTAGAAAAACACTCTAGTAGTTATGTAGTTTAAGGAATTAGCTTCTATAATAATTAATAACTCTAAATTAAAGTATTAGAAAATTAGAGTAGTTATAAATACATACTTTAAAAATTCAAATACTATTTAATAAATATCATTAAATTTAAATTAGGCGTCCTTTTTAGTTAGGGCTGTAAATAGAAACGTAATATAAAAAAAGTTATTAATAAATTATTAATAGAAATTAGTAAACTTTAGGAATACTCTTATATTCTTTACGTTTTTAAAAGATTTCTAGTTAAGGATATTCTTTACCTTATTTAGATCTATACTAATTTCTTTTATTGAAATTATGTACTTAAGATAAGTAACTTGTTTTTAATAGAACTTATATTTTTTAATATTAAATTAGAAGCCAGCTTTCTTTAGGGCTTTTAGAATCTATTTTATATATTATCTATATTTATATAAAAAGTTACTATAGATTAGAATATTATTAAGATAGGCTATATAGAACGCATTAAGAAATAGTTAAAAAATATTATTTATATAGTATTAGAACATGCTTAGTGCGTTGGCTAGTTTAAAAAATATAATAAAATATTTCAATAAGTTATATTAAATTTAGAAAATAGTTAACTATTTATCTTTTTCTACCACACAGAGATGGTTAAAGGTTGAGATAATAATTAATTTTATAAAATACTTTACCTTACTAAGATAGAACAAGGTTTCTTAAATTAATAAAATAGAATAATAGTTTTTAATAGTAATAGTATTTAGAGCTTAGTAGTTTACATAAAATTAGAAACTTTTATTAGGTTTTTTTATAAAAATAACTAGTACAGCTACAGGAAACGTGCTTGCTCTAATAAATTCTTTAATAAAATAGTTATTAAAATACTTTCTAAGAACTTTTAATTTGTTTTGGAATATCTTGTAAAAAGGTTTAAATCTAGGTTACTTTTCTTCTTTAAGAATAATCTTATAGTTATATAAATAATATTTAGGTAGTCTATTAGTCTCTTTACGTAAAAATATTCTAAGAATATTATGGTAATTCTCTAGAACCTTAGTAGCTAAATTTATATAGGTTTTTAAAACTAAAGCTTTATTAATATTAGCTATTAAAATAGTAAAGATTTTATATTTATGTTTTTAAGCTATTTATATAAAGGAAACTGCCCTAATTAGGTAAATATTTATACTTAATTTAGGTTTCTTATAAAACTCTTTTAATAAAATTTTTACTAAGAAGTTTTTAAAGCATTAAGAGAAAGACTTTCTTATAAGATTTTTATTTAATTTAGTGTCGAATTTAAGTACGTGTTTAGATATAAGTTTAGACTCTAAATAAAAGTCTTCTAGAAAATAGTTTACTAGAAAAATCTTTAAATAAATATCTAATTCTTATAACTAATAGTTTGTTTTAGTTAACTAGTAGTTGTGTTAAAATTAAGTAGTTAATAATAACTTTAGAGAACAGGTTTAAGTATACTATATATAAGTAGTATTAAAGTAAAGACTTTTTAGTAAAGAGTTTACTAAAAAGTCCTTTAAGTAGGTAGTATATTCTTTTAAGTAAATTAGAAATTAAAATAAGTATAGGTAATAAGCTTAGTAATAGGAAGTATTAAAAAGCAACTTTTATAAATTATAATTAAAGTTAACTTTATATTTCTTTATCTATAGTTAGCTAAGAATTAGTTTGTAATTTCTAGTAGCTGTTTTAAAGAGATAGATATCTTTAACGTAATTTAAATAATAGATAGTTATATTAGCAGTATGTAAGATATAACCCTCTTTAAGGCGTTTACTATTAAAACTAGTAGAATAAAAAATATTTAGAAGAAGTAAAAATTAAAGTTTCTAAATATAAGCTAAAGGTCTACTAATATAACCTATACTAGTAGCTCTAGTATTAATTAAAGTAGTAATAGAATAAAAAAAGCTATCTTATTAAATAGTACACAGAATATTTACTTAATAGTCTTAAGAATTAATTATTAAGTAGAAAGTTTATAAGTTAATAGAAATCTAGTATTAGAAACGTTTTAGAGAGTAACTTAACTCTAGAATAGAGCTTTTAGTAAGCTAATTTTAAAAGTTTAAAAGCATTCTTATCTATAAGAAGATTTAAATCTAGAAAAGAAATAAAAGTAAGTTAATTATTAGGATCTAAATAGGCTTATAGATTAAAGTTCTAGCATAAAAATAAAATAGTTTTAGGAAATATAGCTATATTTATTACACTTAAAGTATTAGCTATTACGCTTTTAGGCTTTTTATTTAGCTAATCTAAAAAAAGTATAGTTAAAAATATTAATTTCTATAGTATTAAAGTCTTATTATAATATAAATTATAGCCTATAGTAACATAACGTAAAAAGATACTAAAAATTATTAATATATAAAAATATTAGGTTAGTGTAGTTATTTAACGTATTAGAAATTTTAATATCTACTATTACTTAGTAAAGCTTATTATTTAATAATCTTCTTAACTATATAACTAAACTAATTTCATTTAATCTAGTATTAGTAGCTAGTTTGCGGAATTTAGTGAAGTAAATAGTAAAACTCTTTTATTCTTAATAAAACAAATTAAGTTTACTTAAAGCAGTAAGTTTCTTATTTAAGTTTTTATATATAGTTAGTAGAAAGACAATTAATTGCTTTATTATATATATATTCTAATTTATAAAAGGGTTTACAAGTGTTACTAGGTCCTTTTCTAGTTTTAAGTATATATATAGAAGCTAGAAGCATTTAGTAGAATATTAGTTAACATTATCTTTAAGTTTATAGTAAAGTTTTCTAATAAAAATAAGTAGATCTCTTTACTTTCTAGTAAACATTAGAAAGTTAAGTAGGTAATTAGATTTTATTATTACTAATAAAATAGTAGAATTTAGCATAAAAATTAACTTTACTTACCTAACCATAATTCAGGAAACTTAGAGATAGATACTAGTTATAGTTATAAGTAAAATTAGGATTATAAAACTTAAGTCACTTTTAAATAAACTAGTAGTACCTATTAAGGCTTCTTTAATAGTAGTTACTTAAATAGTAAAGTAAGAAAAAATAGACGTAATTTATTCTCAAACTTCTTATAATTCTTTTTAGAGAGTATTAATAGATTTTTGTTGTTATACTTATTAATATTTTAGCTATACTTATTATTATTTTAGTACTTTAGTAAACACGTTCTGTATTATAGTTATTTATTTTTTAAATAACTACATAAGTTCTACAGTTAGAATAGAAGTATTTAAAGAGTTAAATATTTTACTAATAATAGTAGTAATATAATATAATATTATCAGAGTACTATATATAGAAGATTAAAAACTTAGAAAGAAGTATTAATTAATTACTACGTATAGTACCAAGTAATAATTCAAGATATTACATAAAAAAAAAGAAATAAAATAGGCCATAAATAAAGTATTTAAGTAAGAACTTATATACTAACATAAAACTAATATATAAATATATAGTGTAATAAAAAAATTATAGAAAAAGCTTCCTTAAAAGGCTTTTATAAGGTATTATAGGTAGTTACTATAATAACTATACTAAATTTAGCAAGCTTTACTTTTAAATAAAAAACTTTTTTATATAAAGAAAATTTATATACTAAAAAGTATTTTAATACTAATTACTTTATTATAACTATAATTAAAAAAAATTATTATACTATAGTAAATAAATTTATTTATTTTACTTAATAATTATGTGTTTAAAGTATTTTAGTAATAAAAAAACTACTAAGTTTTTTTTAATAATTAGTAACATAAATATATACTATTAGTAAACTAATTTATTTTTAATACTTTCTTTTTTTTATAATATAGTATTATACTAAAAATATAATTACTAAAAATAAAGACTTAAATAGTGTACACTATATTTAAATTTTTTTTTTAGTTTTAATTTTTTTTTAAATATAAGTTTTAATACTAAGGTTTTTAATACTAAACTTTTATAAAACTTTTTAACTTAATAAATATAAATAGTAGTACTATTATTACTATAAAAGTAATAATAAAAATAAAAAATAAAAATATTAAAAATATTAAAAAAAAAGTAGTATATAAAGTTTATAATATTAAGTTATTTTACTTAATTAAGTAAAAAACAAAAGTATAAAATACTAAATAACTATTAGAAACTAGTTACTTAATAATTTAAAAATATACTTATTATAAAAGTATTATGTACAGAAAGTTAAGAGCTTAAAAAAAGTATTAATTAATTACTATATATAATACCAAATAATAGTTTAAAACGTTATATAAAGAAAAAAAATAAAGTTATAAGTAAAAATGTTTAAAAGTAGAGTTTATATATTAGTATATAGCTAATATAAAATACTAAAGCTAATATAAATATTAGTAGGCTGAATATAGCAAAGTATATTATATATTTACTTTAGAATTTTAAGTTACCAGTAGATACTTATAGTAAGCCTATAATATAAATTTTTATTTATTTCTAAGCCTAGAATAGTTACTAAAACTTTTATTTAGAAATAGGATACTAAACTCTAACTTTATATAAACCTTATATTTAGCTTTATTTCTTTATTATTAGCCTTTACTAGTAATAGCCGGCTTTAGTGATATAAGCTAAATCTATATTATTAATAAGATTAATATAATCAGCTAAGTAGTAGATAATCTAAAAAAAGTAATAAAAATCTTTAGACTAAATTATAACTTATTTAGTATAAATAGTAAATAGATTAATAGCTAAGGCTAATTAAACTAATACTAAAACTAATACCTAAAAATACCTATCTTTAAAAATATTAATTAAGAAAGCCTTTATGGCTTCCTGCAAAGCGTTAAGAGCTATAGCCTAAAACTAAAGATTATTATTAAAATCTCTAGTAATCTTATAAACCAGTTACTAGAATAGAAAACATTTTAATAAATATTCTTAATAATATTAATAGTATTTAATCTCGTGTAGCACACTAGCTGTAAATTGTTAACATAATATCAAAAATAAAAATAAAAATAAAAAATAAAGGGAAAGGAAATGAAATAAAAACTAGAAAAATATACTATCAGCCTTATACCTGTAATAATTACTAAAAGGCTTAAGATATAGAGATAATAGAACTTAAGATTTATTACTAATTAAAGCTATAAAAAGCCGTTTAATGTGTGTTTAAAATAGAAGAACTATAAAGTATTAGTTAAAATTAACTAATACTTAGACTAATATTAAGAATTAATTTATAGAAGTAATAATCTTACGTGCTGTTTTACTAAAAAGATTTTTATAAAGCTTATTAAAAGCAATTATCTTATATACTATTTTACTAAAAAGATTTTTATAAGGCTTATTAGAACCGGTAGGTAAAGTATTAGTTATAATTAACTAATACTAAAACTAATACTAAAAACTAATTTATAGAAGTAATAGTTTTGTGTGCTATAATCTTACATAGTGTTTTACTAAAAAGATTTTTATAAGACTTATTAGAATTAGTAGGCATAACCTACTCTATATTAAAAAGATTTTTATAAGGCTTACTAGAACTAGTAGGTATAGTTTAATCTATACTAAAAAAATCTTTATAAGACTTATTAAAACTAATAGGTAAAGTATTAGTTATAATTAACTAATACTAAAACTAATATTAAAAAGTAATCTATAGAAGCAATAGTCTTACATGGTGCTTTACTAGTAGGATTTTTATAAAATTTATTAGAACTAATAGATATAGCCTGTTTTATATTAAGAAGATTTTTATAAAGTTTATTAAAACTAGTAGACGTAACTTACTCTATGTCTAAAAGATTTTTATAAGGCTTATTAGAGCTAGTAGACGTAACCTATTCTATATTTACTATAATTAAAGTATTAAATAAGTATTAGTTAAAGTAAAATAATTAATAATAAAAGTAAGTAATAAAGTAGGCGTTAAAATTTATAATGCGTTAGAATTAAAAACACGTAAAAATAAAAATAAAGATAAGTAAAAGAAAAATTTTAGTAAGATATAAGTATATAATTAGCTATCTAGTATATAAATTATTTATTTATTTAATTTAATTTTATTATCTTACTAACACTAACTTACTAACTTTGCTAAAATAATCTTTGTAAGTTTATACTTTATATAAACTAATACCTAAACTAATACTATATTTTAGTGATATTTTATTTACTAGTTATTTATTAAATTTTTAAAATATGCTATAAAACCTACCTCTATAACGTTACTAAATAAATATTAAAAAAAAGATAATAAATATTTAGATAATGCGCATACCGCTAAAGAGAGGAATAAATATAATAATTTAGAAAATAAAAAGCTAGTATTAATATGCGATAAGAACACAATAAATAAATTCATCTTAAAATATTAGATAAAATATATAAAGGATTATATAGCTGAAATTAATATTACTAAAGAGAAAAATAAAGAGACTGTAACTAAAAATCTAAAGTAGAAAGTAAAGACTAAAACTATTAAGAAACTATAAGTAGATAAAGTATTAGTCTTAGTATTAATCACTAACGTTAGTAGATTTAAAAGTAGTATTTATTAAATCTAGAAAGTAAAGCTATATAACCCTAATAAAGATTATCCCATCTAATCTTCTATCCTTAATAATAATAAGATAGGTGATGATGATAAGACAGAGCTAATTATTAATATAAAAAAATAACTCTAAGTATTTAAAGATTTAGTTATAGTAGATTCTATAATATAGTAGCACGTAGTATAATACTTTTAAAATATAATATTAAAAAATACTATTAAGAAATTAAGATAGCTCTTTACTTAAATAGATTTTAGATATATAATAAGGCTTATAAGCATATCACGATTTAAAATTAGTATATATTTTCTTAATTTCAGACTAATACTAAGACTAATACCTGTTTAGAAATATCTAATAATAATAATATAAGCTAAGCGTTTCGGCTAAGCTAGCTAAGTATAAAGAAATATAAATCTTAAAAGTATTTCTAATAAAAAGAAGTCAACCATACTACTTAGCATCTATTATAGAGTAAAGTATTAGTCTAGGTATTAGTATATTATTAATAGAATTTAGATTTTAGTTTTAAAAGCTTTATATACTTTAGCTATTAAACATAGCGCCTTAATACTTAAAATAGATTTAATTAGTAGCTACTTAATTCCACTTTTCTATAGCTTATTTAGCTGTTTAGAATGTGTTATTATAATAGTAGTAGCTGCAGTATAATTTCATAGCTATTATCTTAAGTCTAAAATTTAGTTAGTATTTACTTTAAAATATCTTAGCCTTTTAGATACCTTTTAGTCTAATATAATTAGAAATTTCACTAAAGAGTTTTACTTTAAGAATTTTAATAAGAATAATGCTAAGTACTTATTTAATTAGCTTTTAGATAATATTAATTCTATATTAAAAAACGTTAGCGCGTGGATCGAGCTGCTTAATAGTTTTAAATAAAAATAGATATAAAATAACATTTTCCTAGATATTAGTTAGTATTAGTTAGTATAAGTTTATTAAACTATATATATATTTACTTCTCTTTAAATATAAACTTTATATTAGTAGCTGTAACTTGATATTAAAATCGCCTATTAATATTAGCCTACTTTATATATATTATGTTACTCTTCTTTTGCCTTAATTTTTAAAAGTTAAAAGAATTTATAAATAACACACTCTAAAGACTCTTACAGCGTGAAATAGCTATATAGGTTAATCTAAAAATAAAGTTCTTTTTATTTAAGATACCTAATACAGCCTGCTTAATAGTAATATCTTAAGACTTATAAATAGTAATAGTATAAGCTATTATTAAGGGAAATTAAGTCCATAAATAGGCAACCTTTCCACGCCAGAAATTCTAATAATAATAGAAAATTAGTACTATATTCTTTCTGCCTAGAGTACTATATAGTGATGGTTTTTTATAATTATTAAAAATAACAAGTAACACTAAAGAAGCTTTTTTTTAAAAGTTAATAATATTACTTAATTATATAATATTATCTAGTATACCTAAAGCACCGTTTATAAGGCCTTTTTTTATTTATATATTATCTATAAGCATAACTTATAAGTTAATACTTAAAAAAAGTAAGGTCTTAAGGTTTCTAGCTTTTTTTATAATAGACTTTTTAGCTTTTATATTCTTATAGCTAGCTATAATAGCTATTATAAGCTAGCCTAGATTTTATAGCTAGTAATAGATTAACTTCTAAACCTAGCTTTTTTTAGCATAAATGTAAATTATGTCCTAGAATAATCTAATATTATCTATAGAAAATATTAATTAAATCCTAGTAATAAATAAACGCTAGTTTTAAATTATAATCTTTCTAACGCGAAGACGGCCTAGCGTGTTATAAAATACCTTTTAATTATAACCTTACTATTATATTATAACGTTAAAAATAATAGTTTTTTTTAAATTATTAATACAGCTACTGCCTAAATGTCTTACTTATATTTAAAAATATATAAGTATTATATAGAGGCTTTGTATTTATAGATAGAAGTTAAAAGAAATTTTTAGCTAAGATAATACTTAAGCTACTAAAAGAGAGATAACTAGATAATAGGAAGATTTCTTTACACTATAAATTAACCTAAACTAATATCTTTAAACTAACTATAGATTTTTTATTTATAACTAGATACTAAATATTTTTAAACGTAGCCTAGAGAGTCTAGATAGCTTATAGTAATAACTTAATAAACTTTATATCTTTAATTAGAATATAAAATAATGTGTTTAGTGTTTTACTAGAAATATTATAAGCAGCATAACCTATAGGTGCTGCTTAAATTATTAGAGAATAATATCTATAAATAATAGCTAAGTTATTAAGATTAGTAGAAATAAATTCTATAATATGTATCTTTTTAGACTTTATTTCTCTATTTAAATTAACTAGTTACTATAAGAAATCTTCTTCTATTAAGATTAACTAATAGTAGTTTATAATAAGCCTATTAGATAACTTTTACTTTTCAGTAAGGATCTTATATGTCTTTATAGCTTAAATAATAAGGTTAGTAGAATAATTAGCTTTTTATTACTTCTAGTACGTAAAGAAATTAAGGTTATAGACACTAATTTAGGTAAATTAATTTATTACATAATTTTTAGAATAATCTTTTAAGTTTTTCTTATTAATAGAAATACCCTATATACTTAGCTAATAAGTAGCTAATTTCTTTTAAAATAACTCAAGGTCCTTTTTTTCTTTATTAATATCTTTAAGGTTAGAATTATTTTCTTTAATAGATAATTCTTCCTCTTTTTATAAATTATTTTATAGATAAGTATAGAAAGACTTATAGTACTAGTAAGTTTCCTTATACATAATAAATATTTTACTCTTAAATGAAAGAATTTTACTTATTTTTAAAAATAGATAATGTAGTATAAGTTTAACATAAGTAAACTATACTAAGTTATAGTTAAAATAATATTAGAATATAAAGTTTAAAACTTTTAGCTTAGCTTAAGGCCTCTTTTTTATATCACCAGTGTAGTTATATTTAAGAAGAAAATTATAAAAAAAAAAGATTAAATAGATTAGAATAATCTTTATACTTCTAGAGAAAACTCTTATTATAATAAAGAATTCTATTATCTTTACTATTTTTTTTATAAAATAGTATATATTTAGCTAGTTCTCCTCTGGCTAATAATTAACATTAAGTACCTAATAAAAATAATAAACTAAAAGTAGATTAAAAAGAAAATAGGCAATTTCCTAAGTAGACTAGTTCCACTTACTAATAAGTTTATTTATTATTTTTATAACAAAAGAGTGTAGCGGCCTCTTAAAATTAAGTTTTAGTAAAATTCTAGTAATTATAACTTTATAGTTATTAGACTATTATTTTTACTTAATAGTATATTTTTTACTATATACTATTACACCAGTAGTACCTATATATAATTAAATATTAATATTAGTAAGCTATTTTATTAAAAGTATACAGTAATATACATTTAATTAAAAGTAGTTATATATAGAATAAAACTAATAGTACGACTTACCTTTATTTTAGGAAATAATAGAGAATTTAGTAAATAACTAAGAAGTAGAAAATTAGCACTTAATTTATTTTATCTTCTTATTAAACTTTAAGTAATATACTATTATATAACGGTGAATTTAAATCCTAGTTAAAATAGAAAATAATTACTTAAAGTCCTAGGTTATATTAGAATAGGCGAGTAAAAAAAACAATTTTTTATTAATAATATTTTATAACTAAAGCTAAGAATATATAATAGAAATATATATTTTTTAAAATCTAGTAAATTCAGCTAAAGCTCTGTAGTTATTTTTATTAAAGAATTTCTTATCAAAATCCAGCGCGTCTTTATAGTAGTATATACTATAATTATAAATACTACTATAACTCTACTATTTAAAATAATTCTAACTATTAATAATACTAAACTTAGGGGTGAGCACTTCATCCTTAAAGGCTTAGAAATAATAGTAAAAGTAATAAATAATAATATAAGAATTATTATAAATATTATCACGTGTAATTTTAATTCTGGCGGCGGGAATAACGTTCTTCTACTTATTATATTAAAAGAGATATTATATTAGGTCATTCTAATAATAATTAGTTATAAAAAAAGTAATAAATAAGCTTAGACTCCTTAGTTACCGTATCTAGTAAAGTATTAGTCTTAGTATTAGTCTTAGTATTAGTCTTAGTATTAGTTCTAGTAAATAGTAAAATAAAATTATATATTATAGCTTTAAGACTTTTATTTTTACCCACCTAAAAAGGACGTATCCTACGGAGGGTTTTAGTAAAATATATAACTAAGTTTAGTATAGCTATAAACTAGATACTCTTATTCTTAAAAGTATTTTAAAATTTATTAATAGAGATCTCTTCGTTATTAAATATTCTTAATATAAAGAAACTAGACTTTATGTTTCCTTGCTTCTATATAATTATATTAAATGCTATATAATAAAAGCGTAGATATTACGCTATACAGCTATTCTTATATAGTAATATATACTTAATATAAAACTTATAGTTAATATATTATTAGTAAGGCATTATAAACTCTTTTATATTTATAGAAAAATATATTAGAAAAGCTCTACTTAGTAATGCCTTACTATAGTTAAACTCTAATAAAAAAATATATTAAATAAATACTATAGATAGTAAGACTAGGGCTTTAACCTAATACTATAAAACTTCTAACTTTTATACATTAGGAACTAGGTCCAGAACTGTAATAACTTAAGGAGTAGAATTATTCTTATTATTATTTTTACTATTATTTTTACTATTATCCTTATAGGGCATCTCTGTATTAGTATTTAAATTTTTAGTTACTTAGTTATAAACAGGACCTCTTTATATAGCATTTATAGACTATTCTTATTAAATAAACTAAGGAGATAATTCATTTGCCTTAATAATAGATAAATTACTATTAACGTAATTATTATTAGAGAGAGTACTTAAGGCTTTATTATTAATAGTAATATCTTTATAATTATTATAATTATGCTGTAAGAAGTATAGCT
Organism: Zopfia rhizophila CBS 207.26; assembly: GCA_010093925.1. Taxonomy (NCBI): domain Eukaryota; kingdom Fungi; phylum Ascomycota; class Dothideomycetes; family Zopfiaceae; genus Zopfia; species Zopfia rhizophila. Next base: position 1,623,391 of record ML994615.1, read on the forward strand.
AATACTAAATAGCTTAATATTATATATAATAGTTATTCTAAAACTATCAGCTAACGCGCTTATAATTATTATTAGAAGAATAAAATAACTTAAAAAGTATAATATTAAAGTCTTAAGAGAGAAAAGGTAATAAAGTAAAAATCTTCTTAATATTATATTAAAAGTAATAAATATGCTTTGTATATTTATATTAGGCACTTTAATGTTAACAGACTTCTATAAAGATATATACTTAAGTAATTAGTATTTTCTTTATAGGGGAAAGTTTTAGAAGCTTTTTAAATTATAAGCTAAAGTCTATCTCATTATTATAGCTAAATAGAAGTATAAAATTAGGATCTTAAGAGCTATCTTTAAGCCTTAAGTGCTTAGCCTTATTTTTATAATAAATAGAATATTTCCTGTCTATAAGCTTTATATTAAACTAGTGTTTATTATAAATACTATAGGTCTCTATTACAGGCTTATTAAGGCAGGTGTAAAACCTTTTAATTAGTTATTAATCTATAAAACTAAAAGTAAAGTTATTTAGGAAAATATTACTTAAAAAATCTATAAAAGAGTTAAATAGCAGCAGGTTATAAGATAAACTTATATCTAGAAGTGTAAGTAAGATAGAAAAAGAGAACTCATTAAGCATAGTATTCTAGAATATAGATATTAACTAAGAAAGCTGTGGACTCTAAAAACCCCGGGAACCGTTGCGATCGGTCCCCCGACACCAGAACCCCACCACCTACGATCCCACTTCAACGGCTCCTCCACAGCACCCACCAATATTCGCTATGCACCGTTCCGATGAAGAGTCGACACCACATCTCCCGAGCCTGCCCCAGCTACAGCCTCTGACCGTGCGGTGAAGATCAACCATACAGGAGGATATGGCGCACACTACGGAGCAATCGGGACACCCTCGGACTTGGAGCGTCTTGTGCAAGAGACGATCTTATTGAGATTCTCTGGATATTGAGAGCTCTCCGATCATCGACGAGCACAGTATGCCGTTCCTTCGAGCTGAATCACTCATGGAGCGTCGTCCTTGACGACCTCGACGGTTCAGCAACTGGGTTGCGGATCGACCAGCGGCTACGAGAGCTTGTAGAAGGAGGGCATGCAGCAAACATGATCCGCTGTTCTGGACTTGCTGCTGATATTATTGACTTCGAGAAGAAATTGATTCTCGTGTTTTCCCCTTGCGTTGCGCATAACGCCCCGTCCATTCACCCGCCGTCTATCGCGCCGTCCGAGGACAATCAATTCTCTTTAGGGAGGAGCCACCATCCATACCTTCCATGATAACATTAAGGAGAAAGCATTGTCGCTCTTGCTGGCATTCGTTATGGATGTCGCGGTGGATACGATGGAGGAGGAATACCCGACTACACAGGGACATGGAAACGCCTGCAAACATCGCGAGAATTTTGCCCAAGGAATAATGCCATCTCCTATATACGCTTGTCCATTTTGGGCGCGATAATCTCAGGATGTAGTTCGTCAACACTTCCTAGGACAGCTCCGTTTTTGCTCGGATGATGATGAGACTCCGCCGAATCGTTTTCTAGCACACGAGAATATCTGGACTCGAGCAACGGATCTGAACAAAGCAGCAAAGTGACATCGAGACCCCTCTTGGGCCTTGGCGAGCAGGGTGCGAGGAGCGCACCGTGGCGTGGCTTTTCAACGTCCCCTCTAGAAAGCGCACGAACCCGACAGAACCACCGCGTCAGATGCCGGAATGGTTCATACATTTCCTACACGGAGATAGAAATGCTATCCATGCCACCCTGATATAGGTATTACTCTTGGTGAGAATTGTCCCGTCGGAAAGATACCGACGTATACTTCGAGAAAGGGCACTCGACTCTGGGAACATACTGCCGGGATTTTGGAGCCGTTATTCCTTTCGCTAACAAGGATGCAAAGGACACAGCTTCCAAAAGAATTTGTAACAAGGGCTGATTAGAGAGATCTGTATCTTTCGTTGGTCAATGAGCGATTGCGCAGCTGATCCGAATCTCTGCTTGCGAAATATCCACATAATCCTAGCCGATCGGAACAGAATGGATGTACTGTGGCCGACGAACTCTGACGAGAGGATAACTTTAATTTGGAGATGAGACCACTACCGACGCCAGTTGCGGAACGGTAGTCTCAAGTAGAGATGTACTAACACGTTAGTCACCACATCCGTCCATTAAACATTCCGGGAAAAACATTCAACACATGGTTCCAAGCTGCAGCCAGGAAATGCGACATGGCCATTTTTCCTTCAAAGATTGGCATTTGCATGCTTCATTCAGCTTACCGATTCCCGAAGTCGAGAGAGAAGTATGGGCCGTTTCTCTCTTCGACACAAGACTTCAGCCAGGAACTTCCGAGTGTTCAGCACTCATCTATGGACCGAAAGCGGACAATAATCTCGAATAGATATTCGGATAATTACCCCGGACTGGAGATCAGGCCATGGTAAATATGTTACTAAACCTCCAACTCCTATCAAGTTTCAAGGAAATCCAGCTGCTGGAACCTAAGCAAGGGCATGAGGCTCGGGACTTTCAACATTCGTGTCCGGTATCTTCGAGCAATATATTCAGAACGGCATCTCTCTTGCATGGATGCGGAATTGCTCAAGGGTTATCTGAGTAATTAGGAATGCAGACCGGTTCTCTAAGCTCTCTGCCCCACTCCAGCCGGAAGCCGGTTTTCTTGAGAGGGTATTCGTCTATCAACAGCTTCAGGTAATTCAGTATCCCTAGAGACCTCTTGAAACGACTCTTGAAGCGGTGTCCGATAGCTTCGATGTTTAGACCGGAAGAGCCTTCAATTTAACAGCATCATGAGAGTATTCAGCCCAAATACGGAACGCATTATCATCCTCAGATTCCTTAACGCCCCTTTACCATTGTATAAACTTGGGACTCCGTTCCTGTCTCTCCCACGTTGGTTTGGAGACATATCATATACTAATAGACAGCAAGGGTACCGCACTATCCCCCGAGTCTCCACTATTGTCCAATTCTTTCGTCGTATTTCTTATTTGATCTCCTGAGAAGGTCTATCCGGCCTTGGGGATTGTCACGAATAGAGTGGAATGGCTGTGAACTCATATCAGCTTTCAGATATCGTACAATGACTTGGATCAAGGAGCTTCGACAAGGTCCCAGAGACATTATCACGGCTTCAGTCACATTGGAATCTAACGACTTGCGGCCTCGCTCGGGGGCTGCTCCGCCGCCCGAACCGAAATACCAACTGTGTGTTACGCAATGCCAGGCTTGTATGCAGTTGCGCTCGACCTAATTCGTGGCTCCTGTATCCTGATTATCCGTATTGTATACCGTGAAAAGTTCTCGAATGAATGGCAATGTCTGGATCAGGACCCTGATGTGGGATACCTTCGTTCAGCCGGTATTCTGATGCGAAGCTCGAGACTGTCAAGAATCATTCTTCGTGATGTTAGCTGATACTCCGATTGTGAGGAAAGGGCTTTCGTCCAGGGCACCAATGCTTTTCGTCAATGATCTCTCGTTAGTCTATTGAGGTCATCGAAGTCATATCCTTCGGCGTCTTCTCGTTTGTGCCCTAGATGGCAGGATTGGTCAGTGGCTTTCGCTCCTACCCTTTCGGAATGTACCCGGGGTGCATTGTCCTACCGCTTCTTCGAACAGCCCGTGTTTCCATATCCATAACATAACTTGTATTGTCGCTCAGCCGTTAAAAAAAGGCCTCCCGATGTCGGTATCCTATTCACGCAGTTGGTATTCCGTAAAGGACCTGGTTATGGCTGATGGCTTGGCCGAGTATTTCACGGGGACAGGAAATGTTATGTACGGCCTATGATGTCCACGATTGCTGTCGGCTTTAATCTGGGAGTTGTGTTGCACCGTCTGGAATCTCTTTGAAGTTATACCTAGCGCTAATATGGTCTTGAAGGTCGTAGTTCCTAGGATGTTGTGGCATTACATAGCCACGTTCAAGCTGCTCGGTCGGTCCAGTCGATGCTCCGGGTCCTCTGTCACATTGAGAAGCTCCCATCCGCTTAGGTCTTCGATGATGGGAATGAGACACATCTCTACTTCTCGCAATGAAAGAGATGATAGCGTACATGCCCCCATGTGTCTGACGAATGCGGCGTCACCATGCATGTTTTGATGCGGAGGTGGGGTTGAAGTTCGAGTGCATGGCAGCCTTCGAAAACTCCGCCTCGCCAAGTCCAGTGAAATATAGTGAGAGGCTTGCCACAAAAAACCGGCATATAGAAAGCCAAACAGGCTTTGTGAACTATCAGAACTGTGTCTGGCTACTCCGAAAGAGCCTTCCAAGAAATCTTTGGGCTGTCCAGAATATCTGGTGACCTTGTGTATCTCCTAGGAGCTGTGTTCGTTTGAAAAGGCAAAACTTCGCGGACACCAACGGGTTAGTGTCTCGGAGAAGAAACAGCGAAAAGTTTGCTTTTTCCACTGGGTAATCGGGGGGAGAAATACCAGGCATACCCTTTCTGGAGAGAGATTTGCAAATTTATTAAACCATATAGACGGACAATCCGAGTTTGAGCTAGGCGGAAATGCAGGAAGGGGTTAATGCTAGATGACTACACCTGTATGCGCCACACATCATGATTCTTCACACTGCGCAGCCTCAAGGACATCCTTACGGTCACGGAGAATTTTAGGAGGATCTGGAGTTGCTTGTTCTGATTCCGCACATTTCTATTGTCTACTATCTGCGCGTAAAGGGGCTGAAGACTCGATCTCTTGCTCGGGAGCATTGGACATGTGCAAAGCCCAGCGACGGCGATTTCTACAGACGACCGCCTATCTACGCCTGGTTTCGATCTCCTTCTACGATTTGTATGTGTAAAGGTGGGGAAGCAGAAGGTAAGATAATATGTCTTTAACGGCTGGACTAACAGCTGCAATCCGCTCTCAAGCGTTGGCCAGAGACGGGACATTTTGTCTTGCGAGGAACGGACACGGAAAAGACCCACGTCAACTCATCTTCATTTCTGGACGACAATTGAAAGTCGCAGGATGAGGCTGGCCTGAAAATTGTGACTCTTAGCTACTAACTGCAGTCACGCTTCAGGTGATGAGCGCCTCAGCAGCGCATTGATAGGTCTCCGCGGTAGTTCAGTGCTCTTCGTACCATATGTTCGCAACATTTCAGGTTTTGAGTTTAAACGAGTGACCGAGTTTCCTCTGGATATTCTAATTTTTCTCACTGCAGACCCGCAATGTCTTTTCAAAGTAGGCATTTAAGGGCCCGGGACCAATTTTCGAGGTGCACCGTCCAGCCTCGAATGTCCAATCCAGTCAACAGATATCGGCCGATCTCCTTATTCTCACAAATCTGTTTGGGGGGGGAGGAAGCTAAAGGTTGACAGCAGCGATCGAACCACATACTTATGCAAATTAATAGTACAAATATCCAGAACTTTCAACCAGAACCCGTTGCAATGCCCTTATGACGCTGCACCGTGACCAGATGAGGTTCAGCCAAGCCGGCCAAGGAACGTCGTTTCTCCAACGGCGCCACATAGCGACAGATTGGCGGTTGGCGCGATGAGTGCAGAGTGAACATAGCGTACCTAATCTGACATACACAGTAGCTTGTAGGTGAGAAGTAAGACTCCAGGCGCGTGCCAAGCCTTCGGATAATCTTCGGGCCGCGCGCCAAAAATTATGGATTAAGCTCTCAAGCTCACTTGGAAGCTCAACCTCTCACGACCACCACCACCACCACCATGGCGAGTATAGCTCTATAGCTTCAATTCCGTCATTTTTGAGCTTCTTGCTCGTTTTCCACGTTCTTTTCCCGCTATTCTTAAGAGATTTGCTGACTTTGAACCTGCAGGACATAGCTCCCGACATACCCACGCCATCAAGCCCGCCGAAGACACCTAAAAAGAAGAGCCCTAGCCATGATAAAGGGCTGAATGACACTTAAGAAGAGTACGTAATACCTTGCTGCTACACGCATTGTCCACACTACAAGCTCAGAGAATACAGGAGTTTGGATCTGGGGCTTAGAGAAGCCAGCTTTCACCCTTACCTCAAGTACTGATAAAGGCTTTGGAATGGCAATTCCCTGCCTCTTCCGAGCTTCTAAGCCTTGCTTCTCGGAGATTCCGAGAGTTGTGCATGGCTATTCTCTTACTGACATTCTTATCTCTGTCTGAGCTTTATCTAAGCTTTATATTCAGCTTTTCCTTCACAAAATCTTATTAGACACGAGCTTGTCGCCTTCCTTTCACGGTGGAATATATACTAACTCACTTTCTGTATAGAATAGAAATACCGCAGGAGTTGCCCGCTGTAATAACTCTATAAATATTAAATACTCTCTAGAAACTCTGTAAGAAATCTTCTAATATCTTGATTTTCCTGCACTACAGCCCCTGTAGATTAATAAATTACTAACTATAAAATATAAAAAAGAGTATACATAGAAATAGGCGTCTAAACCTAATATTATTAAGATAAAAGAACTTATACGTTTTTATAGACTTTTATTAATATATTTTTTATTTATTCTAAGTTTTTGTTAACTTTTCCTATAGTAAACTTCTCTTAAAGATTAAATTATATACATATTTTTTTCTAGTTTTTCTAAGATAATGCTACTTTAGATAATCTGGTTCTATATATAGTATTCTATTTTTTATTACTACTTTTTTCGTAAACCTGTATTCTCTGAGCTCTTTGGGATATATTACTAACTTTAATATCTTTTAAGTCCTAGTTTTTCAGTAATAAAGTAAGTAAGAAGTAGATTATAAAAGAAAAAATATAACTAGTTTTATAATACTATTCTTACTGTATAAATGGCGTAGTAAGTTCTTTTTTTTCTTTTCTATTTTATTATATTCTATAAGCTTTTACTAACTTAGAATAGAAAATACTAGAAGAGAGTGATATTTCTAATAGTATAAAAGTTTATAAACTAGTACCCTATAAATATAACTTTACTATATATTAATTTCTAGAAATTTATAAACTTTTCTTTATTAAATGCTAACTTATATAAGCTATATATTTTAAATACTACTATTTCTATCTAGGCTTATAAAAAGTAGGTAGCTACTTTTAATATAATTTCTAAACTTTAGCTAATATCTTATTATAGTAAGTAAATACTCTTATTTTTTAGCTAAATTCTAATCCTAACTTTCTTATTCTAAAAGGATTTAGAGAGAATGTATTTTAAATATTATTAATATAAAAACTAGAGCACAGCCTTTAGACTATAGATAAAATAAATCTTTATATTTTCTTCTAATCTTTATAATATTTTCTGAGAGTCTTAGCTAATATATTTATACTTTCTAGATACTAAATCTTAAGGGTTTTAAGATTATTATAGTTATACAAATCTACGATAAACATCTCGTAAATAATATACTTTTAAATATATATTTTTAATATTTCTAAGCTTTAGATATAGATTTTATTAACTTTTTCTAGCTCTTAATGTAAGGGTCCAGGCCAATAATGGTAATTAAGTAAAATAAAATAGATTTAATAAAGAGTTAACTATATATGCTATAGAGACTTAATAGTTAACCTCTACTAAGTCACTAAGGTTACGTGGTTACGCATAGAGTTAAAGCTAAAATAACTATCTTAGTTAATTATCCTAGACTCTAGCCTATTACACTTAATTTCTAATTCTTAAAAGACTTAGTAAAATAGCTAAAGGAGTACTATAAGAAAAGAAAGTATTTAAAAATTAATAATAATAATAATAACACTAAAGTAAATAATTAAATTTATTAGTATTAAACTAAGATTCTAAAGCTTTTTACTATAGAGTTATAGTTTTTTCTCTAGTTTTTTTTAGACTTCTTAGATTAGACTTAGCTTAAACAAAGATTATTTACTTTTTAAAGTCTATTAAATAAAGTACTTAAGTTTTTAAGCTATATAATATAGGTATTTTTAGATTTCTAAATAGCATAAAATTAGCACTCTATACCCTATAAGATTCTAATAAAAGAATTATTTTTAAACTATAAACTTAAAATTTCTATTACTAATATCTAGGTTTTTATGATATTTAACTAAGTTATTTTAGTTTTTATTTACTATTTAGAAAAATATAATACCATGATACTATAGTATTATAATTATAGTTAGATATTATTATTATTATAATATAATATAGAAATATCCGACTGTAATAATTATTTTAATTGAAATTATTTAGAAATTATTAAAATCTTAGTAAAATAATTTATATAAATTATTTAAATATATATATATTTAGTAGTTCTATATTTTATATAACGTATTTTATAAGTGAGCTGGTTAAATAAGTGAGCTAATTAATTTACTAAGACTATACTAAATATAATAAACTATATAATAAACTACTTTATCTTACTATAATCTACCTCTAATTCCTTATCGTTGCTGGATTCTATAGTAGATTTTTTATTAATTTAGTATATTTAAGTATTATGTCTAGTCCTGCTATAGTTTTTATAATACCTTTAAGTTAATTTAATTCTATTTACTCTAGCATTACCCTAACTTTTCTTACTACTAGAAGTTATAGTAGTAGACTTTTTAGTAACTAACTATAAGCTAGCCTTAAAGGTAAGGACTTTTTCTTATTAGATATGCTTTCTTTTACGCTGTTTTCATTAGTTTATAACCTTATTAGCTACTTTAAGCTTAGTAATTTAATTACGCCATAACACTATCTAATAAGCTATTAAAAAGGTGCCTTTAATAAACTGATTAAACTCTTCCTTTAAGGAAGATAGTAAGCTATCTAACTTATCGCTAATCAGCTTTAATTACGACCTAAATTTAAGATAATTACTAGGGGTTTTCGACTGCTATAGGGTATCTTATATAGTAGAGAGTATAAACATACGTAATTAAATATTAAGCTTTAATATTACCTTATTTAAATTAAATAAAACTAGGCCAGTACCTTGAAAACTTTCTTAGATATTCTTTTTAGTAATAGACGTATTAAACGCGTCCTAGAAGGCTAATAAGAACTCTATTTTTATAATATAGTTAAACTGGTTGTGTATTAGCTTCTTAACTTAGCGCCTATACGCTATTTTTAACGGCAAAAAATAACTAATATTTAGTAGCTATAAGATATGTGATGAATATGGCAGCATATATAAAGTAACTATCTTATTCTCTTTACAGTATTTAGTAAATTCCAGCGAGTTATGGCTTTTATAGCTGTCTAGAATTAATAAACGGTATACACCTACAGTACGCTCTTTTATATGCGTATTAAAGTGCTTTAACTACTAGAAACTAAGCTTATTTATTATCCAGCCGTTATTAGAGACCTTAAATGTCTATTAAAATAGTATGTTAACTTCCTAGTACCAGGCAGAAAGATAGTTTTTATCTTTATAAATAATAAAGAGTAGAAGTGTGTATTCTAACGTGCTAATACTTTAAATCACTATAATCTACTTCTAGTTACCTAGCTAAATAGCTTTTAGTTAATGCTATCTTTTAGAGCCTATAATAACTTTTTACTAGGTTATTATACCTATCTGAAAGCTAGATTCGTTAAAGTTATATATATCTTTGTTTTATATACTATATTTAGCCTTTATATTACGTATAAGGTTAAACTAAGCTTGTATAATTACTAGTTCTTTCTATTTATAACGCTAGTAGTCTAGTTTTTGATTGTACTTTATTTTAAGCCCTACAGTGCACTTAATAAAGTTGTATGGCTAGTTTATATCTACTAGGTCTTTTTTCTACTCAGCTAATAGTTTATTAGCTATCTCTTAAATAGTATTAAGTAGAGAGGCAAATTCTCTTAAATCTAGCTTAAATATATACTGTTTTATTACCTCCTCTTTAGTTGCTATTAGATTTATTAAATTAGGCTTAATATTATATCATAAGGTGATTCCAGCGCGTCATGTTTATAGACTTAAAAAGAGAATATTAAAAGTACACGTAGTAAGTTAGAGACTAAATATTTAGCCTATTTTAAGAGCTTAGATAGTAAGCTATATTTGAGCTTCTTTAGAAATCAATTACAGGTCAGTAGGTAAAGATATTATAGTATTAAATATTTTAATATATAGTCTTAGTAAACTAATTAGCTCACTTATTTAACCAGCTCGCTTATAAAATACGTTATAGTATTTAGATAATTTATTTATTAGTTAGGAAAATATCTGTATTTATTAAAATAATATATTTAAAACCTTAGTATTTATATTAAGACTCTATAGTATCTAGCTTTTTATTAGCTATAATTAATAATTAGAGTGTTACCCCACTAACTTATAAAGGTTCTTTAGTATATATAAAATATTATTAAAATTCTCTTAAATTACTTAAAAGCTAAAGGAGTAATACTTTATACTAAATAAAGTTTATACTCTAGTTAATACTATAGATTTTATAAGAAATTATTTAAAATTCCTTAAAGAAAACAGCGCCCTAGGCGAAAATTTCTTTTCTATAATATATATTAGTAGTTAAAAAAATACTTAAAGTTAATATATTTAATAAAATAGATATAAACGCTGTTTCTTACTATAAAATATTAGAGTTCTCTAGTTATGTCCTAAAAAAATATAGGAACTTTAAGAATATTAAGATAATTTTATAAATATTACTACCACTACTTATTAAAGCACTATTAAATAAAAAATAGGAAAAAAAATTATAGTATTATATTTCACACTATTAATATACTAATATCCCTAAGTTTTATGGCTTATTATTATCTTATTATATTACTACAATTTTATTCATAAATTTAGTTAGAAAGTTAAATATAAAAACTATTTTTATAATTTAATTATTAAGAAATAATTGAATATAACATAAGTTAATACTATTATCCTTAATTTTAGCAAGAAAATAGGAAATATTCTTAATTTTCTTAAGATTAATTATTATCTTTAATTATATAAATATTATTACTTATATAAGACTAAAGAGTGCTCTCTCTTTATAAGTTTTAAAACTAAATTTATTAATAGTAACAGAGTTTATAGTATATATAGAAATTTTTATAAGTTATATTAGATAAAAGAGAGGCTTAACTAATTATATAAAACAACACTATATTTATTAAGAAATTAACTAAAATTTTTATATTCTAACTATAACTTAAGCTTTTTTTTCTTTTATTTTTTTGTTATCTTATGGCATAGTAGAACCATAGAGACTATAGTACTTTAATATAATTTTCTAAGATAATAAGAATACTTTAGTCTTAGATCTTTTCTAGTATATAAAAACTTTATTAAAATTTATATAATATCTAGCCCTTACTTTTGTAGCTGTCTTTTTGTTAATAACTGTAATAAACTAGAGCTTAAAATAGTTAACTAAGATAGTTATTTTAGCTTTAACTTTATGCATAACCACGTAACTTTAGTGACTTAATAGAGGTAGCTATTAAGTCTTTATAGTATATATAATTAACTTTTTATTAAATCTACTCTGTTACATCTAATTGCTATTATTGGCCTGGATTCTTATATTTAGATTTAATTAACTTTATTTCTTATAAGAGGCTAAGAGGCCTCTGGTAGTATAATTAACTTTATAGAAAAGTAAAAGGCTTTCTAGTATTTAGGAAAGCTATCTAGCGGTATAGTAAGTATTAATAAATACTAATAACTACTTAGTACCTATACTAATAGCTTAAGCGATGAATCTGCTTAATATAGAATATAATAATAAATAGATTAGCTATAAACTATACTGGTTACTTACTTTATAAGAGTTAAAAGTCCTAGCTATTAAAATAATAATAAGTTAAGTAGAGATTGAACTTAATAACTACCTTACTTAGCGTAATAAAGGGAAAGTTTTATTTCTAGTAAATAAAGCCAGTAACAACACCTCACTTAAGAAAATTATAAACATGTTATAAGTAATATCTAAAAGGCTAATTATACTAGAAGGTTATAATTCCCTATTAAGGCTACTCTTATAAGTCCTAGTAATAATACTAGTAACTCTCTTTATATCAACGCTATAACTAGTAATTAAATTAATAATTAAACTATTTAATTTTTCTAAATCTCTTATATTTAATAGTATATGGTTTTTTTACTCTACGTTTAAGTATTAAGCTAAGACTAAGTTACAATTTAACAGATACTATATAGGCAGTAAGGAAAAACAGATAGACTATTTTTTTTAGTATTTAAAAGAATAAGTAATATAAACTGTTTTTTTATAGCTTTCTAATTAAAGAAATAATGCTACCCTTAAAGCAATATAGGCGTTTATAGACTCCTAGTTTAAAGACTAGTATTAAAGATAAAAGTCTCTAGACAAGCTGTAAAGCATGAAATAGAAAAAAAAGTTAGTAAGAGAATACTATATAGAGTTTAATAAAGAGCTGCTACTAGTAGGAAGTGATTGACTAAATAAAAACATAAAAAAGAATATATTTACTTAGAGATTAAATAGAGAGCTTTAGAAGCATATTACAGCTCTTTTAATAACACTAAGCTTTAAAGAGTACACTTAAAAAGTAATTCGTGTTAGTAATAACCTTATATAGATTATATTAAGTAACTATAGGACTACTACGGCTATTTATATAATACTATTTATACTAATACTTAAACTAATAAATTAGGAAGTAATATTCACACATGCAGGGGCAGTAAAGCCATAGGATAATTAATCTAAAATACTTTAAATAAGCTAAAAGGAATTTAACTAATGCTATAAGTAAGATTTTTATTATTAATACAATTCTCCCAGCTATATAAAGAATAAGTATAAATATATAAAAGTAAATTAGTTATGTCTAGCTACTATAGTGTTAATAAAAGCTAGACAAATAAACGCTAATAAAAAAGACAAAGAAAATAGAGATAAAGGAGAAGAAGAAGAAGCATTAGAAAAAAAATAGCTCTTATTTATAGTCATAAATAGAGGCCTCCAGCCGAAATAAGTAAGATAGTATTATAAAGAGAATAATAGAAGTTCTAAAATATATATATAGACGTAGACTTTATTGCTATATATTTATTAATTAACCAGACAAATATCGCATATATAATAATTAATACTAAGTATTTATGCTATAGTCTTATAAGCTTTATTTTTACTATTAAAGCCTATTTAGCATGTATTAATATAGCTTTATAAGGGATTATTAGAGTACATAAGAAACCTAGAAGGATTACCTAGGTTATATAAATTAACCTTAATATTAAAGAATATACTAAATAAGCCTATATATATGTTATTAATAACGTGCTTAAGTTTAATCTTATTTTAAGCAGACTCTAAATAAACTAAAATAATATTATAATCACGCCAGTAAAGAAATCATTCTATATTCATACTTTAAGAATAAGAGTTTATAGTAAGAAAGGGAAGAAACTGTGTTAGTAAAAGCTAATAGAGATTAACACAGCTACTTTTTTAATATAAATAAATAAATTAAAAAGAATAAGTAAGATACGCATCTTTATAGCATCACTAGTAGATATTTAAAAGGCTTTAGTGTTTAAACTAAAACTAGATTCTAGAACACTACTTTCTAAGGCTTATCAGAAGTATTTAAAGCTATTTCTAGAGAAAAAAGTAAACAAACTCCCACTACTATAAGATTATAGAATAGACTATTATATTAAACTTAAAAAGATTAATAGGAAGGACCTTAAGGTCCTATAAGAACTGCTATATAATATATTAAAAAAGAAACTACTAGTACTATAAAAAGAGTTAATACTACTACTAGAAAAGGGCTTTATTTATATAAGCAACTCCCTAGCTATAGCTTTAGTATTATTTATATATAAGCTTAGTAAAGGTTTTTACTTTTATATTAACTACCGCGCGCTTAATAAGATTTCTAAGAAAAATAAATACTTTCTTCTCCTAATTTATAAAACGTTTAGCTAGATTAGTAAGGTAAAATAATATACTAAACTCAACATTTTAATAGCCTTCTATAAGATTTATATTATAAAAGGAGATAAATAGCTAACGGCCTTTTATATAAGATTTAGACTCTTTAAATAGCTGGTTACATCTTTTGGACTAGTAAAAGCCCTTAGTATATTTCAGCAGTATATAAACTAGACTCTATAGAAGTATCTTAATAAGTTCTATTTAACTTTTTTTAATAATATACTTATCTACTTTTTAGGCTTACTAGAAGAGTATTACTAGTAAATTAATCTAGTACTATAGAAACTTAGCGCTGTAGGTTTATATCTAGATATTAAGAAATACAAATTTAAAACTAAAAGCATAAAATATCTAGAGTTTATTATTAAAGTAAAGTAAGGAATTTAAATAGATCCTGCTAAAATAAAAGTAATTACTAAGTAGCAGTCTCTAATAACTATAAAAGAAGTTAGAAGCTTTCTTAAATTCACTAATTTTTATTATTAGTTTATTAAGTCTTTTTTAGAAATTACTGCCCTACTTATAAGACTTATAAGTAACGTACTGTTTTAATAAACTAATAAAGAGCAAATAGTATTTAATAAGCTAAAAAAGATCTTTATATTAGAACTAGTACTAGCCTAATTTAATTCTAATTATAAGACTATTTTAGAAGCTAACTCTTCAGGTCATATAACTAAAGGAGTCCTTTCATAATACGGCGATAATAGTATATTATATTTATATATATACTTTTTAAAAAAGAATATATCTATAGAGTGTAATTACGAGATATATGATAAAGAACTTCTTATAATTATTTATTACCTAGAGGCATAAGATGCTGAATTACGGTCTATTAAAAAATTCTAAGTTATTACTAATTACAAGAACTTTAAGTACTTTATAAGGCTTTGAAAATTAAGCGAAAGATATACACGCTAGCAGTTATTCCTTAGCTAATATAATATAAAGATTTAATATAAGCTAGAGAAAGAAAATATATAAGCTAATACACTATTAAGACGTAAATAAGATTATTTAAGTAGAGAAGATAATAAAAGGCTAAAAAGCCATATAATTTAGCTACTAAAGCTAGTAGTTATATATTAGAAAAAAGAGCTTGAATTAAATAATAATAGGCAAGCAGTATAGACTTTCTCTACTTAAATTAGTTTTTTAATAATTATAGAAGATAGTATAACTAAAGCTTAGAAGTCTTATGCCCAGGAGTCTCATAACGAGCTTAAATAAAGATAGTATAATATAGTACTAAATAATAAAGTGTACGTAAGAGTAGTATAGGCTTTTTATAATTAAAAGCAGAGATTTTCTCTAGAGCTTAAACTAAAAGTTTCACTAGCTAAGTACACAATTAATAAAGATAGGACCCTTTATTATTAGAATAGGAAGTAGATACCTGACTTAAAGCTATTAAGAATATTAATTATTTACTAGATTTATTTATTATAAGTAATAGGATACCTAGAACAGTAGAGCACCTATTTAATATTAATAAGAGATTACTTTTAGCTAGGGATATCAAACCATGTACAGTATTATATTTAAAATTATAATATTTATAACTATATAAAGCTATAGAGAGATTACTAGCAAGAGCTATTACATCTATTACCTATTTCTAATCATATTTAGAAGGAGATCTCAATGGATTTTGTAACTAAATTACTAGAAAGTAATAGCTGTACGGTCTTACTGGTAATTACTAATAGGCTAAGTAAGAATATAACTCTCTGCTTTCTTCCAAACATAGATATTAAAACAGTAATATAGGCTTTTATCTATAAGGTTATTGCTTACTATTAGATTCCTAACGCTATAGTATCTAATCGCGGTAGCTAATTTATCAGTAAGTTCTAGACTAAGCTTTATAAAATCCTATAAATTAAAAGGTAATTGTCGACAGCGTTCTATCCGCAAATAAATAGTTTAATAGAAAGAATAAATAGCATAGTCAAGGCCTATCTTCAAGCGTTTGTTGTGTGGGACTAAGTAAACTAGGCGAAACTCTACCTAATGGCTGAGATTATAGTAAAGAGAAGAAACGCTATCTTAATAAAAATAAGCCCGTTCTTTCTCTAGCACGGATACAATGTAGAACCGCTGTAAGTAGATATTAGAATTAGGCGTAATATAACAGCTTGAGACCTAAAAGCTAGCGCTAGGGAAATTGTGGGAAAGCTGAAGGAGTGTATCAACTTAGCACAGGCAACTATAGCTAAGGCATAGTAAGAGTAAGAAAGATAGGCAAACTGACATTAGGATAAAGCCCCGTAACTGCGTGTTGGAGACAAGGTATAGCTGAAGCTCAGTAACCAACTCTCCACTAGACAAGAAAATAAGAAGCTGGACTAGAAGAATGCCAAATACACTATGGAAAATATAATTAGCCTGTACGCTATAAAGCTAAATACGCCCCCAAGGCCAAACCCAACGTTTCATGTAGATAGACTATGGCTAGCAAGTAACGACCTATTACCAAGCCAGCCTACGGACGACCCTTAGCCGCCACTAATCCAGGTGGATGACCACGAAGAGCACGTAGTGCAGGATATCGTCGCCGAGGTATAGACGAGACAAGAGCGAGGCTACTAGCTACGGTACGAAGTGAAGTGAAAATGCTATGCATTGACAACTATGGAGCCAGTAAGCCAGCTAGAAGACACAGCGGTGTTGGACCGTTGGAAGGAGCATACGGCGCCTCTGTGAAAAGGCAGACACAAACTCCTGCCAGCAAACTACCGACGAGAGCTTCAGGAGAAGCCACAGCAAACAGAACCTGAGATAGGCCTATAGGGGCCCTCGGGTAAACGGTTCACCAGAGAGCCCCTATCTAGTCTATAAGAAGGGGGGTAATGTAATGGGCTAGAGCCTAGGATGGTTAACTAAGACAGTTGTCTCGGCTTTGACTCCGTGCGTAACCACGTGACCTTAGCGACTTAGCAGGGGTAGCTATCAAGTCTCTGTAGCGTACGTAGTTGACTCTTTATCAAATCCACTCTGTTACACCCAATTGCCATCATTGGCCTGGATCCTTACACTAATATTAGAACTTATAAATAAACTTAAAGGAGCTAAATAGTTTAGCCTCTTTAATATTAAGAATAAATATTATTAGATATAAATAGTTAAAGAACATAAATAAATAATAGTATTTAAAATAAGATATAGATTATTTAAATACTTAATTATACTAATAGGACTTACTAACTGTAACGAGGTTCGATAGCAGCGTAGTAATCTCTATTGTGTGAGGTAAAACAAAGTTAAAGCTTGCCCCTCAAAGAGGGCGGGAGGTCTGAGATATATACATGAGGTCACATAACATAGTCAAGTAACAGCTGTAGGGCGCTGGTGCAGCGCCACCGTTACAATTATCCCCCCCTTCTTAGAGCAACTGTCCTCAGTCGCTGCCCCTAACAGCAGCAAACAGTAGGGCCTTTATGGCCACTAGGAGGACTAGGCTGGGCTGGCGTCAGTAAACTCCCAAAAAACCTACTTCACAGGAAAAACTAGAGAAGACTGCCACCCGAATGCTGTACGCCGACAAGAAAGACGCCGTAGTTGTAATCGCTGCATGAAAATTAATTAATATCTTGTTGGTATCAATATCCGCATTGAATTGACTTCTTGTCCGGATTGGATTGACTTCTTGTCCACATCGAGTTGACTTCTTGTCCGGATTGGATTGACTTCTTGTCCGCATCGAATTGACTTCTTGTCCGTATCGGATTGACTTCTTGTCCGCATCGAATTGGCTTCTTGTCTGCATCGAATTGAATTGGCTTCTTGTCTGCATCGAATTGGCTTCTCGTCTGCATCGAATTGGCTTCTCGTCTGCATCGAATTGATGTTTGTTTGAATCAGATTGCCGTCCACATCGCATTGATGTCTGAGCTTAAATCGGATTGCTGTCCGCACGAAATTGATGTCTGAGCTTGAACTTTCATAGATAGCCAATACTCTAAGGACTACTGCACTATCAAGCAATATCGGTCTATCAAGCAAGGAGCTTCTTCTTCTGATCTCGCGGAGCGTCTAACAGGCACGACGGCTCTGCTAGTAAGGCCACCAGCACCGCTCCTCTCCAGCGCTCTGGCTGGGTTTATCCTGCGAGTAGCCAGCGACCTTCTGTGCCAGATTCTACCCCAGCGTTGCCTTTTGGGATCAACGTACTACTGCTGCCTCGCTGGGCCAGCAGGCGGGTTCTTCGACCCTCATGCATCTAGCGCAGGCTCGTCACCTCGCTAGTATACGTATAAGATGCAGAAGACTCTTGTTGATGTGTCCGATGTATGTCTGTAGACGCCACGTGGCGTTCTCCATTGTGGCAGCTCCGCTGCCTGCTCAGGCTTGCCGCTTGGGCTTGCATTCTTGTTCAAGCTCTCATCTCTGCGGTATGTAGGGCTCGCGCTCGCGCTTCGCCACGACGTCGTGTCGACACATATACTTCGTAGGCTCGTACCTTGCCTATAGTATTAGCTAAAGGTGTATTCTTGATAGAAGGGGTTTAGAGTTGGTAGGTTGTTAAGAGGTATTTATCCCCCCCTTCTTATGAGCTCGTCCTCGAGCTCATCAAAAAAAATTTCGGCATTTTTTGATGATTTTCATGATTTCTCATCGAATTTGGTGGGTCCAACGGAGCAAAAGCCGAGCGCCTGGCGTACGACGCTGGTGCGACAGTTCTGAAACTGCGACGGTTGCAGGACTGTGGCAGTTGCGGCGATTGTAAGATTGCGACGATTGCGAGATTGCGACGATTGCGAGATTGCGACGATTGCAAGCTTATGGCGATTGCGAGCATATGGCGATTGCGAGATTATGGCGATTGTGAGATGGTGAGGATGCGAAAATGAGAGCTGGAAGAATAGGAGAATTACTGGGCCGCTATCCCATAAGATGGTAGAAGCTTCAAAATTGTAACGAGGTTCGATAGCAGCGTAGTAATCTCCATTGTGTGAGGTAAAACAAAGTTAAAGCTTGCCCCTCAAAGAGGGCGGGAGGTCTGAGATATATACATGAGGTCACATGACATAGTCAAGTAACGGCTGCAGGGCGCTGGTGCAGCGCCACCGTTACACTAACGTACTAGTAATATTTTAGATAATTATTAACTACATACTAAGAGAATACCTAGACGTATTTATAATAATATATTTTAATAATATACTAGTATATATAAATAGAACGTTAGAGGAACACGTTAAGTATATTAAGAAAATATTATAAAAGCTTAAAGAACATAAGCTATATATTTAAATAGAAAAATATATATTCTATAAGACAGAAGTTAAGTTCTTAGGATACTTAGTATCCTAAAACAGAATAATAGTTAACCTAAATAAGGTAAAAGATATACTATCTTAGTTAACACTAATAAACACAAAAAAAGTTTATTCTTTTCTTGGATTTATAGAGTTCTGTAGATAGTTTATTAAGAATTACTTAAAAATCACGTCACCCTTAACAGAACTGTTAAAAAAGGATTAATAATTTAAGTAGAAACAATACAAGGAAAACACTTTTATAATATTAAAAAATATATTCTAATAACTACTAATATTAAAGATGTTTAATTTATGTCTTTAAATAGAGATATATATAAATACATTAAATAGAGCTACAGGAGCTATTCTACTATAAATATAAAATAATAAATATAAATACTTAGTAGATTTTCTATCTTATAAACTTATAACTACTAAGTTAAATTATAATATTTATAATAAGAAACTACTAGTAATAGTTTAAGTATTTAAGAAATAGAGACATTACTTAAAAGGAGCTAAACACTAGATTATTATATATTCAAATTATAAAAATCTAATAGTATTTATAATAACCAAGAAGTTAAATTAACGACAGGTTAGATAATAAGAGTTAGTTTCTATATTTAACTTTTAAATACTTTATAAATTAGAAAGAGAAAATATAGTGGTTGATATACTTAGTTAAAAAATAGACCACATAAGGGATATATTAGAAATCTATAATATAATACTTAAGTAAAGACCAGACAGATCTCTAGAAAACTCATAAATAAATATCAAGATAATAGTTATTATTAAAAATATATAGTAAAAAGAGATTAGAGAATATAACTACAGATAACTATAATAGTATAAAATAGAAACTATTTTTATACTAAAAGCATTATAGACTAAACTTATTAAAGACTAACACTTAACTAAAATATATAGATATTAAGGAATTGAAAAGACTATAGAATAGATTAACAGATACTTTTAAATCTCTAGAATATAGAAAAAGATTAGGGTTATTCTTTTAAAGTGTATTAAATACAGAAAGAATAAAGTATTAAGATATAAAGAATATAGACTTATATAACCAATTCCTTTACTAGACTAACTATAGAAATTAGTTATAATAGACTTTATTATAGAAATACTAATAACAACCACCTTTTAAGGTTAATAGTATAATATGATATTAGTTATAGTAAACTAACTTATAAAATACGCATACTTTAAATTAATATATATAGAGGTTAAAGTAGATAAATTAGTAACTATACTTATTAAACTACTAATAGCATAATATAGATTACTATAAGAATTTATCACAAATAGAGATAAGTTGTTCACGTTAATATTTTAAAAGATATTTATAGAAAAGCTAGGAGCTAAGTATTAACTCTTAATAGTATTTTACTTATAAATAGATAAATAAATAGAATAGATAAATCAGACACTAAAATAATACCTACAGATATACGTTAACGAATAATAAGATAATTAGATTAACTTATTACTAATAGCTGAGTTTATATATAACTCTGTAAAATCATTAACTACTAGAAGATTACTATTCTTTATAAATTATAGTTATGAACCTACGGCTTATTGAGAACCACGAAAGCTAAATAAGATATTAGAATTAGCAAGAATAAAAGTTAAGAAGTTATAATAACTTTATTAAGAGATAGTAAGAAAAATTACCTAAAAAAAAGACCTCAGCAAGTAACAGAAAGACAAATCTAAAGTTAAGAAACTAATTTTTAAGAAGGGGGATAAAGTTTTCCTAATATAAAAAAATTTAGAAATAAAATAACCATTAAAAAAACTAGATCATATCAGATTAGGACTATTTAAGGTTAAATAATAAATAGAATTTATAAATTACGAATTATAACTACCTAAGGATATGAGAATTTACTTAGTTTTTTATATTTTAAAATTAGAACCAGCACTATAAAACGCTAAACTATAAACAAGACTTAAACTTAAGAAAGATATAACTAAGTATAAAGTCTAATAAATTTTAGACTACTAGTAGTTTAGGCGTTAGTGGAAATACCTAGTTAAATAATAAAACTACAGACCAAAGGACAATACGTGAGAGCTAGTTAGAAATTTAAAAAATAGTTTAAAGATAATTAACTAGTATTATTAGATAAACTAGTAAGGGCTTATTTTAAGGTTATATTCTAAAAATAAAATAACTACAGTATGTTCTAATTAAAACTAAAGAATAAAAAAATAAAGTAATAGGCTAGGAGGAAGCTTGAACTATAGATTATAATATATAAATTTTTTAATTCTAAGAATAAGTCTTTTCCTCTTTAAGAGCTTAGACCTTACGAATTAAGGCTATCTCTAAATTAAATATTTTCTTTTCTTTTAAATCTATTTATATAAGTTTATGCTAAAGCTGTAGCTTATAAGCATAAAGCTTAAAACACTAGTCCTTAATAGAATTAAGTTAATAATAAAGTTTTACTTTATTATAGTTAAGGTAATTCTATTTTGATTATAATATAATTAGATTATACTTCACGTTGTGGTCAGCGCAGGCGGAGTAATAGCTAAAACTTAAATTTATAAAGTAATTATCACTTTAGCGGGAACAGTTCAAGTAAGGTGTTAGTATATAATAAGGTTTATTATAAATTTAAGAAGCTAGATAATAAGCATGTATTAGAGATAACTTAGAATATATTATTATTAAAAAACTAGGTAGAGAAAAAAGGAAGTTAAAAATCTTATAATCTAGAACACAGAGTAAAAGACCTGCTATCTTTATACTACTTATAAAAGAAAAAAACTATCTTCTAAGACAAAGACTTAAAAGAAGGGGATAGTATTATAAACGGTAATAAAAAAATAACTATACTTAAAAAGTTAAAGGAATTAGTAATAATAACTAATAAAGCTTTAAAATAGAAACGAATATTTAAGCTTAAAAGGAAGAATTGTAAGTAGATATGGGATATATTAGTATAGGCTAAGGCATAAGCTAAAAAGTAAGAATAAAAATATAAAACCATATAAACAGATATAGAGCATCTATCCACATAATAGAATAAAGCTTAGTAAATTAAAAGAAAGTAAAATAATAGAGTCTTAAATATCTCTAGTAGCCTCTAGTAGCCTCTAGTAGTATTTAATATATAATTAGATAGTATATAATATACGCACGGAGGATCTACTATAAGTATAAGGCATTAAATAATTCATAATTACTTTTAATTCTTTATAGTTACTCTAAAATTAAGATTTATATTTTAAGTAAAATAGTTTAATACTATCCTGTTAAATTTTAACTTATTATATTACTTCTTTTTATCTCTACTAAGTTAACTAACTTCTACTAAGTCTAATGAGCTATCTGATTCGGAAGTGAGGGAACTAATTAACCGTTATAGTAATTAGTTAAACAGCTTATTACTAGTATAATTTATATTAGTAAGTTAGTAACTTATAACATAAAGTATTTAAATAAAGCCTTATATACTAGTATAAGGCTAATATATAAACACGTAGTATAATAAAAAGGCTTTTATAAGATATTACGAATAGTTACCATAACATATAAATTAAAGTTTTAATAAAAGAATAAAGTAGTTTTAGAAAATATAGCTATATTTATTATACTTAAAGTATTAGCTATTATACTTTTAGGCTTTTTATTTAGCTAATTTAAAAAAAATATAGTTAAAAGTATTAATTTTTATAGTATTAGGGTCTTATTATAAAATAGGTTATAATTTATAATAGTATAGTATTAAAAAATACTAAAAGTTATTATTATATAAAAATATTAAGTTAACGTAGCTATTTAACGTGTTAAAGATTTTAATACTTATTATTACTTAGTAAAGCTCATTATTTAATAATTTCCTTAACTATATAATTAGACTAATTTTATTTAATTTAGTATTAATAGTTAGTTTGTAGAATTTAATAAAGTAGGTAATAAAACTTTTTTACTTTTAGTAAAATAAATTAAGTTTATTTAAAGAAATAAGTTTTTTATTTAAGTTTCTATATATAGCTAGTAGAAAGGTAATTAATTACTTTATTATATATATATTCTAATTTATAAAAAGGTTTATAAGTGTTACTAAGTTTTTTTTTATCTTAAGTATATATATAAAAACTAGAAGTATTTAGTAAAATATTAGTTAGCATTATTTTTAAGTTTATAATAGAATTTTCTAATAAAAATAAATAAATTTTTTAACTTTCTAGTAAACATTAGAAAGTTAGGTAGATAATTAGATTTTATTATTACTAATAAAGTAGTAGAACTTAGTATAAAAATTAACTTTACTTACTTAACTATAATTTAAAAAACTTAAAAATAGGTACTAGTTATAATTATAAGTAAAATTAGAATTATAAAATTTAATTTATTTTTAAATAAACTAGTAGTACTTACTAAGGCTTTCTTAATAATAGTTACTTAAACAGTAAAGTAAAAAAAAGTAGACATAGTTTATTTTTAAATTTCTTATAATTTTTTTAGAAAGTATTAATAGATTTTTATTGTTAACTTACTAATATTCTAGCTATATTTATTATTATTATAGTACTTTAGTAAACGCGTTTTATATTATAGTTATTTATTTTTTAAATAACTATATAAGTTCTATAGTTAAAATAAGAGTATTTAAAAAGTTAAATATTTTACTAATAGTAGTAGTAATATAATATAGTGTTATAAAAATACTACATATAAAAAATTAAAAATTAAAAAAAAAGTGTTAATTAATTACTATATATAGTACCAAATAATAATTCAAAATATTACGTAAAAAAAGAAATAAATAAAATAGGCTATAAATAAAATATTTAGACAAAAGCTTATACGCTAGTATAAAACTAATATATAAATATATAATATAATAAAAAAACTTATAAAGAAAGCTTTTTTAGAAGGCTTTTATAAAATATTATAAATAATTACTATAATACTTATTTACTTATAATACTACTTAAAACAAAATTAAAAAAAATAAAAGTAGTATTAAAAAATTTATATTACTATAAAAAAAAGGTAACAAAAATCTAGCTATAATTACTAAAGTAATAATTAAAAGTAAAAAAAAGAACTTAAAAAACTTATAAAAAAAGAAATATTTTATATTTTAAGAAATAATAGGGCTTTATAAAGTAGGCTATATATAAAAAAATTAAGATAAAATTTAAAAATATTAAAAATATTCTTACTAGTAATAATAATTAAATAAGTTTAAAAATAATACTTTTAGCTTTTACTATACTAAATTTTAGCTTTTAAATTCCTAATTTTATGTTACTATAGTTAATAGAAATTAGAAATGTAAAAGCTTATACTAAAATTATAGCTAATAATAAAATTAAATAAAAAGTAGAAATTAAACTTTAATAACTTAAGTAGAAACTAAAAAATATTTTTTTAGTAGTTATTAGTTATAGTTATATATAATGTATTTAATAAGTAAGTGGCTTAGACAAGTAAGCGGTCTATTCTACTAAGTTTTAATAACTTTATAAATAAATAATAATTTAATACTAACAGCTATTGCTATAATATTTGATTAATAAATAGCTATTCTATTTATTAGTTTTTTTATATATTTTTAAGTTATGTTCTATCTTACCGTAGTGATTATAGTATTTTTATTATAGTATATTAATCTTAGTATACTTTCTACTTTAGCACGTTTCTCTTTTAATTTACGTATTAATATTAGCTTAAGTAATTATCTTTAAGCTCTCTGCCTTTATTAGTATTCTTTACTTTTAAATTCACTTTTTTTATTACTTTTTACGTTATATTATAGCTTTATTTATTTTCTAAAGTTTAGTAACTTTTAAGCGTAGTAAGATAGTTTTATGTATTATCAGCTTAGCACCCTTTATAAGCCAATAAATTAACTCAAAAATATAAATAAGTAAGCTATTTTAATACTTTTAAATCTATTTATAAATTAAAGCTTTTTAAGACTCTAATTTAGTAGTAGTTTTAGGTATTTTTAACTCCTATAAAATATTCTCTTCTAGAGAGGGAGATAGTATCTAAAGCTAAATATTAAGCTTTAAGAGTATAGTATTTAGATTAAATAAAACTAAGCCAGTGCCTTAAAAACCTACGCGAATATTACTTTCTATAATTATATCTTAATAGACTATTTTAAATACTAGTAGGAACTTAAGTTTTATAATATAATAAATATAGTTATAGATAAAATCCTTAACTTAGTAGCTATATATATCTTTTAAAGGTAAAAAACAGCCTACATTAAGTAGCTAAAGTAAATATAATAAATAAAATAGTATATAGAATATAATAATTTACTTCTTTTTATAAAGCTACTGAAATTCAAGTGAATTGTGACTTTTATAGCTATTAATTATTAGTAAATAATGTACGCTTATTATATAATACTTTATATACTAATTAAAGTACTATAGCTACTAAATACTAAGCTTATTTATTATCTAGCTATTATCACTTAATGAAATAGGCTAATTTAATAGTATATTATTGTTTTTATACCATACAGAGAGGTGGTACGTTCCTGTAAAGATAATAAATAATAAAATTACTTATTCTTAAGTGTTAATACTCTAGATTATTATAATCTACTTATAATTATCTAGCTAGACTGTTTTATGCTAATTATATTTATTAAAGCCTATAATAACTTTACTACCTAAAATAACTCCTATTTAAAAGCTAGTTTTATTAAAGTTATAGATATTTTTTTTAGTAATATTATATTTTTTCTTAATATAGTATACATGTTTAAACTATAGTTTAATAATTTTAAGATTCTTATATAAAGCTCTCTGGTAGTCATACCTTTAATTATATACTATCTTAACTTCTAGAGTTTACTATATAAAGTTTTCTGGTTATTTAATACTAATCTTACTATTAGAACGCGTAGTAAGTAGTTAATTGGCTATATTTTTTATAGTATTAAACCTAAGAGAAAACCCTTATAAATCTAAGTTAAGTATATATTTATAAGGATCCAGGCTAATGATGGTAATTAGATATAATAAAATAAATTTAATAAAAAGTTAACTACGTATGCTATAGAGACTTAATAGCTACCTCTACTAAGTCACTAAAATCACGTAATTACGCATGAAGTTAAAGCTAAAATAACTATTTTAGTTAACTATTTTAGACTCTAGCTTATTACATTACCCTTCTTTTTATAGACTAGGTAGGGGCTCTCTGGTGAACTATTTATCTAGAAGCTCTTATAAGCTTATTTTAAGTTCTATTTACTATAGCTTCTCCTAAAGCTTTTATTAGTAGTTTATTAATAGAAGTTTATGTCTATCTTTTTACAGAGACACTATATGCTCCTTTTAATAGTCTAATATTATTATATTTTCTAGCTAGCTTACTAGCTCTATAGTTATTAATATATAGTTTTTTTATTTTATTTTATACTATAGCTAGTAGCCTTGCTCTTGTTTTGTTTATATCTTAATAATAATATCTTGCACTACGTGCTCTTTATAGTTATCTATCTAAATTAATAGCAGCTAAAGGTTATTTATAGGCTAGCTTAATAATAAGTTATTACTTACTAGCTATAGTCTATTTATATAAAATATTAGGTTTGGCTTTAGAGACGTATTTAGCTTTATAGCGTGTAAGCTAATTATATTTTCTATAGTGTATTTAGCATTCTTCTAGTCTAGCTTTTTATTTTTTTATTTAGTAGAAAGTTAGTTACTGAGCTTTAGCTATACCTTATTTCTAACACACAGTTACAGGGCTTTATTCTAATATTAGTTTATCTATTTTTTTATTTTTACTATACCTTAGCTATAGTTGCCTGTGCTAAGTTAATATATTTTTTTAGCTTTCCTATAATTTCTCTAGCGCTAGCTTTTAGGTCTTAAGCTGTTATATTATACCTAGTTCTAATATCTACTTATAGCAGTTCTATATTATATCCGTGCTAAAAAAAGAATAAGCTTATTTCTATTAAAATAGCGTTTTTTCCCTTTACTGTAATCTTAGCTATTAGATAGAGCTTTATTTAGTTTACTTAGTCCCACATAATAAACACTTAAAGATAGGCCTTAACTATATTATTTATTCTTTTTATTAAACTATTTATTTATAGATAAAACGCTGTCGACAATTGCCTTTTAATTTATAGAATTTTATAAAGCTTAGTTTAGAACTTACTAATAAATTAGCTACCATAATCAGATACTATAGTATTAAAAATCTAATAGTAAGTAATAATCTTACGGATAAAAGCCTATATTACTGTTTTAATATTTATATTTAGAAGAGGGTAGAGAGTTATGTTCTTGCTTAACCTATTAATAATTACTAGTAAGACTATACAGCTATTACTTTCTAGTAATCTAGTTATAAAATCTATTAAGATTTTTTTCTAAATATAATTGGGAATAAGTAACAGGCGTAATAGCCCTTACTAGTAATCTCTTTATAGCTTTATATAGCTATAGATATTATAGTTTTAAATATAACGCCGTACATAGTTTAACATCTCTAGCTAAAAGTAATTTCTTATTAATATTAAATAGGTGCTCTGCCGTTCTGGGTGTCCTATTACTTATAATAAATAAATTTAGTAAATAATTAATATTCTTAATAGCTCTAAGTCAGGCACCTACTTCCTATTCTAATAATAAAGGGTTTTATCTTTATTAATTGTGTACTTAGCTAGCGAAACTTTTAGTTTAAGCTCTAAAGAAAATCTCTACTCCTAATTATAGAAGATTTATACTACTTTTACGTATACTTTATTATCTAGTGCTGTATTATGCTATCTTTATTTAAGCTTATTATAAGACTTCTAAGCATAAGACTCCTAGACTTTAGTTATGCTATCTTTTATAATTATTAAAAAACTAATTTAAGCAGAGAAAGCTTATACTACTTACTTATTATTATTTAATTTAAGCTTTTTTTTTCTGATATGTGATTACTAGCTTTAGTAGCTAAATTATATAGCTCTTTAGCCTTTTATTATCTTCTTTACTTAGATAATTCTATTTACGTCTTAATAGTATATTAGCTTATACATTTTCTTTCTCTAGCTTATATTAAATCTTTATATTATATTAGCTAAGGAATAACTGCCAGCGCGTATGTCTTTTACTTAATTTTTAAGACCTTATAAAGTACTTAAGATTCTTATAATTAGTAATAACCTAAAATTTTTTAATAGACCATAATTCAGCATCTCATGCCTCTAGGTAATGAATAATTACAAGAAGTTCTTTATTATGTATCTTATAATTATACTTTATAGGTATGTTTTTTTTTAAAAAGTATATACATAAACGCAGCATGCTATTGTCGCCGTATTATGAAAAAACTTCTCTAGTTATGTAACCTAAAGAGTTAGCTTCTAAAATAGTCTTATAATTAGAATTAAATTAGGCTAGTACTAGTTCTGATATAAAGATTTCTTTTAGCTTATTAAATACTGTTTGCTCTTTATTAGTCCATTAGAACGGCACGTTACTTATAAGTCTTATAAATAAGACAGCAATTTCTAAAAAAGACTTAATAAACTAATAATAGAAATTAGCGAATTTAAGAAAGCTTCTGATTTCTTTTATAGTTATTAGAGACTATTACTTAGTAATTACTTTTATCTTAGCAGGATCTATTCAAATTCCTTACCCTATTTTAATAATAAACCCTAGATATTTCGTGCTCTTAGTTTCGAATTTGTATTTCTTAATATCTAGATATAAACCTACGGCGTTAAGTTTCTCTAGTACTAGATTAATTTACCAGCAATACTCTTCTAGTAAGCCTAAAAAGTAAATAAGTATATTATTAAAAAAGACTAAACAGAACTTGTTAAGATATTTCTGTAGGGTCTAGTTTATATACTGCTAAAACATACTAAGGGCTTTTACTAGTCCAAAAAGTATAACTAGCTATTTAAAGAGTCTAAATCTTATATAAAAGGCTATTAGCTATTTATCTCCTTCTATAATATAAATCTTATAGAAGACTACTAAAATGTTAAGCTTAGTATACTATTTTACCTTATTAATCTAGCTAAGCGTTTTATGGATTAGAGAAAGAGAGTATTTATTCTTCTTAGAAATTTTATTAAGCGCGCGGTAGTTAACATAAAAGTAAAGACCTTTACTAAACTTATATATAAATAGTACTAGAGCTATAGCTAGAGAGTTACTTACGTAAATAAAGCCCTTCTCTAGTAATAACGTTAACTCTTTTTATAGTACTAGTAGTTTCTCTCTTAATATATTATACAGCGGTCTTTATAGGACCTTAGGGTCCTTTCTATTAATCTTTTTAAATTTAATATAATAGTCTATTTCATGATCTCGCAGTAGTAGGAGTTTGTCTACTTTCTTTTCTAGAAACAGCTTTAAGTGCTTCTGATAGGCCTTAGAAAGTAGTATTTTAGAATCTAGCTTTAGTTTAAGCGCTAAGGCCTTTTAAATGTCTATTAATAATACTATAAAAATACATATCTTACTTATTCTTTTTAATCTATTTATCTATATTAAAAAAGTAGCTGTGTTAATCTCTATTAGCTTTTATTAACACAGTTTCTTTTCTTTCTTACTATAAACTCTTATTCTTAAAGCATGAATGTAGAACGATTTCTTTGCTAGCGTAATTATAACATTATTTTAGTTTATTTAAGGCCTGCCTAAAGTAAGATTGAATTTAAGTATATTATTAATAATATATACATAAGCTCATTCAGTATATCCTTTAACATTAAGGTTAATTTATATAATCTAAATAACCTTTCTAGATTTCCTATGTACTCTGATGATCTCTTATGGGGCTATGTTAATACACGCTAAATAAGCTTTAGCAGTAAAAACAAAGCTTATAAAATTATAACATAAATACCTAGTATTAATCATTATATATGCGATATTCGTCTGGTTAATTAATAAGTATATAATAATAGAATTTATGTTTATGTATACATTTCAGAACTTCTGCTATTCTCTTTATAATATTATCTTACCTATTTTAGCTAGAGGCTTTTGCTTATAACTGTAAGTAAAAACTATTCTTTCCCTAACACTTCTTTTTCTTCTCCTTTATCTCCGTTTTCTTTGTCTTTTTTGTTAGTATCTATTTATCTAGTTTTTGTTAATGCTGTAGTAGCTAGGCGTAACTAATTTACTCTTATATATTTATATTTATTCTTTATATAACTAGAAGAACTGTATTAATAATAGAGGCCTTATTTATAGCGTTAGTTAAATTCCTTTTAGCTTATTTAAAGTGTTTTAAATTAGTTATTTTATGGCTTTACTACCCCTATATGCGTGGGTATCACTTCCTAATTTATTAATTTAAATATTAGTATAAATAACGTTATATAAATAACCATAGTAGTTTTATAGTTACTTAATATAATTTATATAAGGTTATTACTAATATAAATTACTTTCTAAGTGTACTCTTTAAAGCTTAGTGTTACTAAAAGGGCTATAATATGCTTTCAGAGCTCTCCGTCTAATCCCTAAGTAAATATACTCTTTTTTACGTTTTTATTTAGCTAATTACTTCCTACTAACAGCAGCTTCTTATTAAACTTTATATAGTATTTTTTTACTAACTTCTTTTTCTATTTCATGCTTTACAGCTTATCTAGAGACTTTTACCTTTAATACTAGTCTTTAAACTAAGAGTCTATAAACGCCTATATTGCTTTAAGGGTGGTATTATTTCTTTAATTAGAGAGTTATAAAAGAACAGTTTATACTACTTATTTCTTTAAATACTAAAAGAAATAGTCTATCTATTCTTCCTTACTGTCTATATAGTATTTATTAAATTATAACTTAGCCTTAGCTTAATACTTAAACGTAGAGTAAAAAAACCGTATGCCATTAAATATAGAGAGTTTAGGAAAATTAAATAGTTTAACTACTAGTTTAATTACTAGTTATGGCGTTAGTATAAAGGGAGTTGCTAATATTATTACTAGAATCTATAAAGATAGCCTTAATAGAGAATTACGATCTTTTAGTGTAGTTAGTCTCTTAAATATTACTTATAACATATTTATAATCTCCCTAAGTGAGGTGCTATTGCTGGCTTTATTTACTAGAAATAAAACTTTCTCTTTATTATATTAAGCAGGATAGTTATTAAGTTTAACCTTTACTTAGCTTATTACTATTTTAATAGCTGAGACTTCTAACCCTTATAAAGTAAGTAACCGGCGTAGTTCACAGCTAATCTGTTTATTATTATATCTTATATTAAATAGGTTTATTACTTAGGCTATTAGTGCAGATACTAAGTAGTTATTAGCGTTTATTAATACTTACTATACTACTAGATAGTTTTTCTAAATACTAGAGAGCCTCTTACTCTTTTATAAAGTTAATTATACTACCAGAGGCCTCTCGGCCTCTTATAAGAAATAGAGTTAATTAAATCCAAATATAAGAATCTAAACCAATAATAGTAATTAGATGTAATAGAGTAGATTTAATAAAGAGTTAACTATATACACTATAGAGACTTAATAATTACCCCTACTAAGTCACTAAGGTTACGTGGTTACGTATGGAGTTAAAGCTAAGATAACTAATTCTTCTAGCTTATTAAGCTTTTTTAAATTGGGTTTATAATTACGTTATAAGGTAATTCCAGCGCGTTATTATCTTAGTATTATTTAAAAAAAATTATATACTTTATAGTTAGCTTTTTTTAATTACCAAGATAGCTAAAGATAGCCTGCCTTTAGTATAAATTAATTAAGTATTACTTTATTAATACATTACGTTTAAAAGTTAGTAGGTTGTGATTTTTTAGTAAGATAAACTACTCACTTATCTAGGCTACTTACTTATTAAATACGTTATAGCTATTATTTTATTATAAGAGTACTACATATACAAAATTAAGAGTTTAAAAAGAAGTATTAATTAGTTACTATATATAATACTAAGTAATAATTCAAAACATTACGTAAAAAAAAGAAAAAGAATAAAATAAGTTATAAATAGAAATATATAAAATAAAGTCTATATACTAACACACAGCTAATATATAAATACATAATAAAAAAAAGTTATAAAAAAACTTTTTTAAAAGACTTTTATAAGGTATTATAAATAATTACTATAATAATATTTTCTCTTTAAATTTAAGCTTTTATAAGAAGTATTTATGTTAAATACTAAGTTTAAATTAGTTTAGGTTTTTAAAGTAAAATTCTTTTATAATAGTTATATTTTAAAAGTTGCTTATAAATTCCTATATTAAGTTATTATATTTAGTTTATTTAATAAGATATTTATAGCATTTCTATTTGTAATTTAAGTGTAGTTCTTTAATTTATTTAATATAGTATTTAATTTCTCTATTAACTTTAATAAGTTTAGATAGTAGGTTTTGTTAACTTAAACGGTATTTAAATTTAGACATAATAGGCCAAAGTAATAATATATAGAAAACTAAGTATATATTAAAAAATTTAGAGAGTTCAAGTTAGTATATATATAAAAAAACTATTTAAAAGATATAGTATTTTCTTAAAAACTTTAAGTCTAGCTTTTTAAATAGTTATTTGGTTTAGATATTTTATATATTAAGCTAAACTATATCTCCTATTTAGTAATTAGAAGTAAGTAATTGTTTTTTGTTTATATACTTTTTTTTAAAAAGCCTAAGCTTAAATTATTTCTTCTTAAACTAGTTATTAAATATTAACTATTTTTTTATTATATAATTAGCTTCTACAGCTTATAGTACTTAGTATAAATATTTTTAAATTTTTATAAAAAATTTAAAGCTTATTTAAAGGTGTTAACTTAAGCTAGCTAAAATAAAAAAAACCTTTATAAATTTAAATATAGTATTATTAGATTTAAACTGCACTAAAAGTAGTTAGTTTACTTAATTATTTTACTAGTAGTTTATATATGCATGTAAGACTTACTTTATTATATTATTAACTCTTTTATTTAACTATTAGTTTCTAAATAATAAGTAGAAAACAATTAGAGTTTAATTTATAATTATTTATATAGTTTATTATAGAAAACAAAAATAAATTATATTTTTTAATTTAATATAATTTCTAGAAGACTGTAGTCTATTTATATACAATAGTAAAAAAAAATTAGCTATAACTAAAATAGTTATTTTATTATAAAAAATTAAATGTTAATATTTTATAAAATAGTTTACTACTACTATAATACTAATATAGCTTTTAGATTTTTAAAAAATTAATAATAAAATCTACAGAAATATCCTTCTACCTTTTTTTAGAAATAGAGAGAGGTTTTAAAAAACTATAGTACTTTTTATAAAAAGCCATAAATCTTTAATAAGTGTAGTAATAAAATATATATTAATATATTATTTTAAATATTTAGAGCTAGTAGTATTTGTGTTATAAAATTTTAAAAATCTTTTTATTATTAAAATAGCTACTAGTAAAAAAATTATGTACGCTGCGCACGTGACAGAAGACCTGAGCTTCTGAGGGAAAGCACGAGCCCTGGCGTATCAACCACTCGGATGACGGTTCCTCCGCCATCGTCCTTAAACACTTCCCATCTCCACAGCTGAATCTTGAAACTTCTCTCTACAACATCTGCCATATAACCATGTTTGCCCTTTTCCACTACCTAAAGCGCCTCTACAAAATCTTCAAACCACCTGTCGCTCCTAAGAGCACTGATGCGCTCCGCTTCGGTATTCTTGGAGCTGCCAACATCGCGTGAGTTTAGGACCACTCTCCATATTAATTATTTCTAATAGAGTTATAGACCAATGGCCTTAATCATCCCCGCAAGATCTCACCCCGACGTCATCGTCGCAGCAGTGGCAGCCCGCGATTCAACGAAAGCAGAAGCATTTGCAAAAAAATATGGTATTCCTGTCGTCCACAAGACTTACGACGGTGCGCCTCCCTATTATACTACCTAGGCTATCCCTTCAAGGTTTATTATTCGCAAAGCGAGGGGTATGTCCGAGTGAACATCCGCTCACGTGTCAGACTTAATCGCCGACCCAACTATCGACTGCATCTACAACCCGCTCCCAAACGGCTTACACTACGAATGGACTCTCAAAGCTCTCAAAGCTGGAAAACATGTTCTCCTCGAAAAGCCCTCTGTTTCCAACGCCACCGAAGCAAAATCCCTCTTCCGGCACCCCATTCTCAGTGAACCCGATGCACCAGTCCTCCTAGAAGCCTTCCATTACCGTTTTCATCCCGCATGGCAGTTTTTCTTGACTCTATTTAAGCCAGAGGACGTTGAAGAAGTCGACGTCCAAAATCATCTCATGGCGGGCGTTTTCCCGCATCATGATATCAGGTTCAACTACTCCCTTGCTGGAGGCACGCTCATGGATTTCGGAACCTATGCTGTGAACTCTGTTCGCCAGATATTCGGTTCCGAGCCTTCTACCATTAAATCGGCGACATATCGACCCATGCCAGACGGACATGATAAGCAAATCGACCAAGCCATCTACGCGACGTACGAGTTTCCAAACGGCGGCACGGCGAAGATTGAATGCGATCTGCAATCTAGAGGCGGGTATTGGTTTCCTTGGCTGACGAAGAATTGGCCGAGGCTTAATGCTTTTCTGCCTACGTTGAGTGTGAAGTTGAGGCCGACAGAGGAGTCAGTGGTGAATGGACTGCGAAAGTCGACGCGGAAGATGATTGTGTTTCATAATTATATGGGACCGATGTTCTATCATCGTATGGATATAATCACTACGACTGAATTCAGTGGGGAATCGGTGAAGTCTGAGAAGAAGATCCAGTACGAGAAGGTGTATAAATGGTCGAAGAGCAATGGGGGGAAGAAGGGCGAGGAGTGGTGGGCAACATATCGGTATCAGTTAGAGGAGTTTGTAAATTGGGTGAGAGGGAGGAAGGATCATGGGGTGTGGGTCGATGGTGAGGATTCGATTCGGCAGATGGAGATGATTGATCAGACGTATTTGAAGAGTGGTTTGCCTTTAAGGCCGACGAGTAAGGCAGTGGATGGTGATATGTGATGCTCGCAGATGGGGACAGATGAATGAATTAGCTGTGAGGAGCTATTCCACACTCTTTATCATATTTCAATGATCTCCGTCTTTGGGTAAAAACCGAGGTCTTCAAAGGCCTCCTTTTTCCCAGCCAGCCCGAGTGCTCCATGCAAGTAGCGTTCACCTATCAGGACATAATGATTCTCAACTCCACGTAGAATATACAGCTGGGCGTTAAAACTTAGTTCTACAAAGCGAAAACACATCAAAATATACCAAAACTTATTACCTTTATTAACACATATAATTAACATTTAAAAGATTATAAATAATTACTAATTCTTTTACTTTATTTAAAATTAATTTAGAAAACTAATTTTACAATTATTTAACAACATTATAGAATAGAAATAAAAAAAAGTATTTTCTAGTAACGTATTTCATAGGGGACTGGCCCGCCCGAGTGACCAGCCCACCTCAAAACTCACCAAAAAATCAAGAATTCGCACCTTAATATCTCAACAACCACATGATAATAAATTCTAAAAATTTAATAGGTTATTGATGGTGCCTAGAAGTAGGGACTCATGAAATTTTTGGGGGCTAGAAATTAATCATTATTAAGATAGTGGTATTTCGGCCCCCAAATTCACCTTTTCTTAAATATTTTAATAACGATCAATTTCTAGCCCCCAAAATTTCATGGATTCCTATTTCTAAGCGCCATCAATAACCTATTAAATTTTTAGAATTTATTATCATGTGGTTGTTGAGATATTGGGGTGCGAATCCTTGATATTTTGGTGAGTTTTGAGGTGGGCTGGTCACTCAGGCGGGCCAGTCCCCTATAAAATACGTTATATAATTATTATAAGAGTATTATGTATAAAAAGTCAAGAGCTTAAAAAAAAGAGTTAATTAATTACTATGTATAATATCAAGTAATAATTCAAAACGTTGTGTAAAAAAAGAAAAAAAATCGTTATAAATAAAAGTTTTTAAATAAAAACTTATGTACTAACATAAAACTAATATGTAATTACATAATATAAATAAAAGTTTAAAAACAAAACTTTTATAAAAATCTTTTTAGTATATTATAAATAGTTACTATAATAGTACTTAGTTTTTAAATTTAAGTTTTAAATTTTTTTTATAATAATTATATATTATAGTAACTATTTATAATATTTTATAAAAGTTTTTTAAAAAACCTTTTTTATAACCTTTTTTTTAATTAAGTGTTTATATATTAGTTATATACTAGTATATAAACCTTACTTTAAATATTTCTATTTATAACTTATTTTTTTTATATAATATTTTAAACTATTACTTAATATTATATGTAATGGGCTAGAGCCCAGGATGGTTGACCAAGACAGTTGTCTCAGCTTGACTCCGTGCGTAACCACGTGACCTTAGTGACTTAGCAGGGGTAGCTATCAAGTCTCTGTAGCGTACGTAGTTGACTCTTTATCAAATCCACTCTATTACACCCAATTGCCATTATTGGCCTGGATCCTTACATTTGGATTTGATCAACCCCATTTCTCGCAAGAGGCCGAGAGGCCTCCGGCAGTACAATCGACTTTGTGGAAGAGCGAGAGGCTCTCCAGCATTTGGGAGAGCCATCTAGCGGTACAGCAAGCATCAATAGACGCCAACGACCACTCAGTACCTGCACTAATGGCCCGAGCGACGAACCTGCTTGATGCAGGATACGACAACAAACAGATCAGCCGCGAACTACGCCGGTTGCTTGCTTCACAAGGGTTGGAAGTCCCAGCTGTTGAAACAGTGATGAGCTAAGTAGAGGTTGAACTCAACAACTACCCTACTTGGCGCGACAAAGGGAAAGTTCCATCCCCAGCAAATGGAGCCAGCGACAGCACCTCACTCGGGGAGATTATGAACGTGTTACGAGTAATGTCTGAGAGGCTGACTGCACTAGAAGGTCGCGATTCCCTATTAAGGCCACCCCCACAGGTTCCAGTGACGACACCAGTAACTCCCTTCGTGCCAACGCCACAACCAGCAATCGAACCAGTAGTCAAACCATTCAATTTCCCTGAACCCCCTATGTTTGATGGCACACGGTCTCTTTACCCTACGTTTAAGCATCAAGCTAAGGCCAAGTTACGATTTGACGGATACCGTATGGGCGGTGAGGAAGGACAGATGGACTATCTCTTTCAGCGTTTAAAGGGACGAGCAGCACAAACCGTCCTCCTATAGCTCTCCAATCGAAGAAACAATGCCACCCTTGAAGCAATGTGGGCGTTTATGGACTCCTAGTTTAAAGACCAGTACCAAAGGCAAAAGTCTCTAGACAAGCTGCAAAGCATGAAACAGAAGAAGAAGTCGGCAAGAGAATACCACATGGAGTTTAATAAGGAGCTGCTGCTAGTAGGAAGTAATCGGCTAGACGAAGACGTAAAGAAGAGTATGTTTACCTGGGGATTGGACGGAGAGCTCTGGAAGCACATTACAGCCCTTTCAGCAACACTAAGCTTTAAAGAGTACACTTAGGAAGTAATTCGTGTCAGTAACAACCTCATGCAGATTATATTAAGCAACTGTAGGACCGCTACGGCTATCTATACAACGCTATCCGCACTAACGCCTGAACTAATAGATTAGGAAGTGACACCCACGCATGCAGGAGCAGCAAAGCCACAGGACAACTAATCTAGAACATTCTGAGTAAGCCAAAAGGAATTTGACTGACGCTGTAAGTAAGGCCTCTGTTATTAATGCGGTTCTCCCGGCTATATGAAGAATAAGTATAAACATGTAAGAGTAAATCAGTCGCGCCTAGTTACTATAGTATTAGTAAAGGCTAGACAAATAGACACTAACGAAAGAGATGAAGAAGATGGAGATAAAAGAGAAAAAGAAGAAGCATAGGAAAAAGAATAGCCTTTGCTCATAGTCACGAGCAGGGGCTCCTAGCCGAAATAGGCAAGATAACATTATAAAGAGAATAGCGGAAGTTTTGAAATATATATATAGACACAGACCCTATTACTATACACTTATTAATCAACCAGACGAATATCGCATATATAATGATTAATACGTGTTTATGCTATAGTCTTGTGAGCTCTGTTTTTACTACTAAAGCCTATTTAGCGCGTATCAACATAGCCCTGTAGGGGATTATTAGAGTATATAAGAAACCTAGAAGGGTTACCCAGGTTATATAAATTAACCTTAATGTTAAAGGATATACTGAATGAGCCTATGTATATATTATTAACAACGTGCTTAGGTTCAATCTTATCTTAGGCAGGCCCTAAATAAACCAAAATAATATCATAATCACGCCAGCAAAGAAATCATTCTATATTCATACTTTAAGAATAAGAGTTTATAGTAAGGAAGAGAAGAAAACTGTGCTAGCAAGAGCTAATAGAGATTAGCACAGCTACTTTTTTAATATAAATAGATAGATTAAAAAGAATAAGTAAGATATATATTTTTATAGTATTACTAGTAGATATTTAAAAGGCCTTAGCGCCTAAACTAAAGCTGGATCCTAAAATACTACTTTCTAAGGCCTATTAGAAGTACCTAAAGCTGTTTCTAGAGAAGAAAGCAGATAAACTTCTACTACTATAAGATTATGAAATAGACTATTATATTAAACTTAAAAAGATTAATAGGAAGGACCCTGAGGTCCTATGAGGACTACTATATAATATATTAAGAGAGAAACTATTAGTACTATAAAAAGAGTTAATACTGCTACTAGAGAAGGGCTTTATTTACGTAAATAACTCCCTAGCTATAACTCTAGTACTATTTATATATAAGTCTAGTAAAGGTCTTTACTTTTATATTAACTACTATACGCTTAATAAGATTTCTAAGAAGAATAAATATTCTCTTCCCCTAATTCATAAAACGCTTAGCTAGATTAGTAAGGTAAGATAGTATACTAAGCTTAACATTTCAGCAGCCTTCTATAAAATTCGTATTATAAAAGAAGATAAATAGCTAACGGCTTTTTATATAAGATTTAGACTCTTTAAATAGCTAGTTACACCTTTTAGACTAGCAAGAGCCCTTAGTATATTTCAGCAGTATATAAACTAGACTCTATAGAAGTATCTTAATAAGTTCTATTTAGCCTTTTTTAATAATATACTTATTTACTTTTTAGGCTTACTAGAAGAGTATTGCTGGTAGATTAATTTAGTACTAGAAAAACTTAGCGCTACAGGTTTATATCTAGATATTAAGAAATACGAATTCGAAACTAAGAGCATAAAATATCTAGGGTTTATTATTAAAGTAGGGTAAGGAATTTAAATGGATCTTATTAAGATAAAAGTAATTACTAAGTAGCAGTTTTTAATAACTATAAAAGAAATCAAAAGCTTTCTTAAATTCGCTAATTTTTATTATTAGTTTATTAAGTCTTTTTTAGAAATTACTGTTTTATTTATAAGACTTATAAGTAATATACCGTTCTAATAGACTAATAAAAAGCAGATAGTATTTAATAAGCTAAAAGAGATCTTTATATCAGAACTAGTACTAGCCTAATTTAATTCTAACTATAAGACTATTTTAGAAGCTAACTTTTTAGGTTATATAATTAGAAGAGTTCTTTTATAATACAGCGACGATAGTATACTATGTTTATATATATACTTTTTAAAGAAAAACATACCTATAGAGTATAATTATAAAATATATAATAAAGAACTCCTTATAATTATTCATTACCTAGAGGCATGAGATGCTAAATTATGGTTTATTAAAAAATTCCAGGTTATTACTAATCACAAAAACCTTAAGTACTTTATAAGGCCTTAAAAATTAAGTAAAAGATATACGCGCTAGCAGTTATTCCTTAGCTAATATAATATAAAGATTTAATATAAACTAGAAAAAGAAAATATACGAGCTAATATATTATTAAGACGTAAATAGGATTATCTAAGTAGAGAAAATAATAAAAAACTAAAGAGCCATATAATTTAGCTACTAAAGCTAGTAGTTATATATCAAAAAAAAGAGCTTAAATTAAATAATAATAAATAAGTAGTATAAGCTTTCTTTACTTAAATTAGTCTTTTAATAATTATAGAAGATAGTATAACTAAAGTCTAAGAGTCTTGTGCCTAGGAGTCTCGTAACAAGCTTAAATAAAGATAGTATAATATAATACTAAATAATAAAGTATACGTAAGAGTAGTATAGGCTTTCTGTAATTAGAAGTAAAGATTTTTCTTAAAGCTTAAACTAAAAGTTTCGCTAGCTAAGTACATAATTAACAAAGATAGAACCCTTTATTATCAGAATAGGAAGTAGGTGCCTGACTTAGAGCTATTAAGAATATTAATTATCTACTAGATTTATTTATTATAAGTAATAAGACACCTAGAACAGTAGAGCATCTATCTAATATTAATAAGAAATTACTTTTAGCTAGGGATGTTAAACCACGTATAGCGTTACATTTAAAACTATAATATTTATAGCTATATAAAGCTATAAAGAGATCACTAATAAGAGCTATTACGCCTATTGTCTATTCCCAATTATATTTAGAAAGAGATCTTAATAGATTTTATAACTAAATTACTAGAAAGTAATAGCTGTATAGTCTTACTAGTAATTATTAATAAACTAAGCAAGAACATAACTCTCTACTCTCTTCTAAACATGGATATTAAGATAGTAACATAGGCTTTTATCCGTAAGATTATTACTTACTATTAGATTTCTAATACTATAGTATCTAATCACAGTAGCTAATTTATCAGCAAGTTTTAGACTAAGCTTTATAAAATTCTATAAATCAAAAAGCAATTATTAATAGTGTTCTATTTATAAATAGATAGTTTAATAAAAAGAATAAATAACACAGTTAAGGCCTATCTTTAAGCGTTTATTGTGTGGGACTAAGTAAACTAGGCGAAGCTCTACCTAATAGCTAAGATTATAGTAAAAAAAAGAGACGTTATTTTAATAGAAATAGGCCTATTCTTTCTCTAGCACGGATATAATATAGAACCGCTATAAGTAGATATTAGAACTAGGCGTAATATAACAGCTTAAGACCTAAAAGCTAGCGCTAAAGAAATTATAGAAAAGCTAAAAGAGTATATTAACTTAGCATAAGCAACTATAGCTAAAGCATAGTAAGAGTAAGAAAAATAGGTAAACTAACATTAAAATAAAGCCCCGTAACTGCGTGTTAGAAACAAGGTATAGCTAAAGCTTAATAACTAACTCTCCACTAAATAAGAAAATAAAAAGCTAGACTAGAAGAATACTAAATATACTATAGAAAATATAATTAGCCTGCACGCTATAAAGCTAAATACGCTCTTAAAACTAAACTCAACGTTTTATATAGACAGATTATAGCTAGTAAGTAATAACCTATTACTAAGCTAGCCTATAAACAACTCTTAGCTGCTATTAATTTAAATAGATAACTATAAAAAGCACGTAGTATAGGATATTGTTACTAAAATATAGATAAAACAAGAGCAAGGCCACTAGCTATAGTATAAAGTAAAGTAAAAAGACTATACGTTAATAACTATAAAGCTAGTAAGCTAGCTAAAAGATATAGCGGTATTAGACTATTAAAAGAAGCATATAATGTCCTTATAAAAAGATAGACATAAACTTCTGCCGGTAAACTACTAATAAGAGCTTTAGAAGAAGCCACAGTAAATAGAACCTAAAATAGGCCTATAAAAGCTTTTAGGTAAACGGTTTACCAGAGAGCCCCTATCTAGTCTATAAGAAAGAGGGTAATATAATAGGCTAGAGCCTAAAATAGTTAACTAAAACAGTTATTTTAGCTTTAACTTTATGTATAACTATATGACTTTAGTGACTTAGCAGGGGTAGCTATTAAGTCTCTATAGTATATATAGTTAACTCTTTATTAAATCTACTTTATTATATCTAATTACCATCATTAGCCTGGATCCTTACATTATATATAGTAATTAATTAATACTTTTTTTTAAGCTTTTAACTTTTTATATATAGTACTTTTATAATATTATGTTATATTATTAACTTTCTATAAAATAAATAACTTAAAACTTATTAAAATTTTTAAAAACTTTATTTTTAACTTATTATAATAGTGTACTATTATATGTACTATATTATATATATAACTAGCTAACTAGCTAGCTTTTTTAAACTAGTTAATTTATATTAGTTATTAGCCTCTATTTTATCTATTTACTTTATATAAGATTTTCTTTTTTTAGTTATTTTTTTTATAACTGCCTAAGTTTTATATATAGTACTAATTTAATTTTATTATAAATTTAAATATTATTACTTACAGCTTTTTGTAATACTTTTAACTCTAAAAGTAAGTAATAAATTACTTATAAATATTTTAGTTAGATAAAAAAATTACTACTAAAAAAGTTTAAATTTTTTTTATAAAAAACTTTATAAATTAAAGTAAGTATTTACTTACTTAGTTTTTACTATTACTATTTTTTTTATTAATAAAAGTCTAGCTTTTATTATTAGTATATTTAAAAATAACTTAAGTTTTATAAACTTAATACTTATAATAACTTTATCTATATTTTTTTTACTAATTTTATTAAAATAACTACTTAACTTTTTAACTTTTTT
Source organism: Zopfia rhizophila CBS 207.26 (assembly GCA_010093925.1). Taxonomy (NCBI): domain Eukaryota; kingdom Fungi; phylum Ascomycota; class Dothideomycetes; family Zopfiaceae; genus Zopfia; species Zopfia rhizophila. The sequence continues at coordinate 1,666,185 of ML994615.1, forward strand.
TAGCTAATATTTTATATTACAAATATTTATTAAATAACTATATAATAAGTTTATAAAAATTAAAAATTAGTACTTAACTAAATAAGTTTACTTTTATTATACTATTAACTACTTATAAAAAAACTTTTAATTTAGTAAAATTATTTTAATTAAATACTATATAAAGTTTAATAAATTTATTTAAAAGTATTTATAAAAATTTAAATTAAAAAACTACTATATAAAAAGAGTTAGTTTATATAAACAAAAAAAACTAAATTTTTTTTTTATAAAATTTTATAAATATACTTAAGAATTTAAATAAAATAACTTTACTTTAATTATATATTTAATAAAAGTTTTTTACTTTAACTTTTACTATACTTTAATTAAAATTAACTTTTTTAATAATTTTGTTAAATATATAAATATAATTAATAAATGTTATAATAATATACTAATATTAATTTAAAAAAAATTAATATAATTTACATTACTTAACTATAAAGCTAAAAGCTATATTATAAAAAAACTTTAATACTATAAAAATTAATATTAACGTTTTTTATAAGCGAGTGAGCCATATATGCGAGTGAACCACCTTAACCGACTCCCACCACTTCAACAGCTAATAACAACCCACAACCATTAGCTATTATTACTAGAATTGATAGGTAGATGGCTAGCCTCAGCCTTAACCTGTGTACACTTCCTTGCATCGTGCCCAGTCTGCCTGCAGCGTCTACAGCGCCTAGGCTGTCGTGGGCCATCAGCTCTATGTCTCTTACTAGAACCTAATTCTACTCTTATCTGCGCATCAACATCAGCCTGAGCTAGTATAGCTGCACCTTCTGCCTGTGATAGAGTTCCTAGTCTCTGTATACGCTTCTTTTTGCGCTTCCTACGCTCTGATATGACCTTATTAGCCTGTTGTAGGGTGGCTAGCTGTGAGTGTATTAGGACACTAGCGTGTACCATCATCGACGCACCCTTTATAAGCTGGTCTAGTGATTCCAGAATTAACGTAGGTGAGCTATTCTGGTGCTGCTTAATACGTCTACGTAGGTAAGTAGACTGACTGTCTAATTCAGCGACGTTGCTGGGTGTCTGGGGTTCCCATGGAGTCGCCTCTGTAGGCAGCTCAGGTGTCTGTAGCCTGACATCTAGATTCGATAGAACGACGTCTGGGTTAAATGGAATGAGGCCTGTACCTTGAAATCCTCCACGTATATTACTCTCAGTAATGAGGCTAGATAGGCTGCCTTGAAGAGTGGCAGGAAGTCAAGCTTGGTGACGTGGAAGATGTGATTCCTGACCAGCTTATCAACCTCTTCTCTGTAGGCTCACTTAAGAGGTGCAAAGCAGCCTACATCTAGAGGCTGTAATAGATGCGACGTATGTGATGGCATATAAAGTGTAAGAATATTCTTCTTCTTATAAAGTAGCTGAAATTTAAGAGACTCGTGGCTCTTATGGCTGTCCAGAATCAATAGACGATTAACGCCTACAGTTCTATTCTTCGTGTGCATGTCGAAATGCTCTAGCCACTCAGCACCTATCTCATTTATTATCTAGCCATTCTTGCTTATTGCGATTGCCCAGCCTGGTAGTAGGTCCTCATACCAGCAGGATAGATGATAGACTCTAGCGAAGATAATGAATAGTGGAATTAGCCAGCCTTAGCTATTCACACCTTGAATAACAGTAACCTATTCTCTGTTACCTGGCTGTACAGCCTTAGGCTGACTACGTTGCTCAGAGCCTGTAATAACTTTAGTAATTAATAAGACACCCATCTGGAAGCCTGTCTCATCAAAGTTATACGTGTCTTCGTTGGTGATGCCATGCTTCGCTTTAAAGTTGCGCACAAGGTTGAACTATGGCTGTATAATAGCAGGATCCTCACAGCGAGCACGCTGATAGTCGTACTTTCTATTATATTTTGTTTTGATTTCCTTAGTTCTCTTGACAAAGTTGTGTGGCCATAGGACGCTGACTGTTAGGTTAGATTGCTTAGCCAGCAGATAGTTAGCCATCTCTCTTACGTAGATGAGCTTAGGCGCGAATCCTCATGAATTTAGGTCTAGAATGTGTACGACAATAGCTCTCTCTTCTAGCTTCGTGAGTTTCTTTGAATTGGGCTCACAATCACGTCGTGTAGTAGTCCTATTAATTTATCGCTTAAGTGTAGTCTTGTTAACTTCATAGGTTGCTACCGCGTGTTACACAGTCTGGATTTGATTCCGCTAGATAGCTGAGATAGCTAGGGACATTCTACCTTCGCTGCGGATAGATTTAGTCATGATTTATTAAGCCATAGTTATTAATAGTTAACGCGTCGTGATTCTTGGTTAAGGTAGTTCACTCACATATATAGCTTACTTGCTTATAAAAAACGTTATAAGTTATACATTTTTTATTTAATAATTTTTTTTTTTTTCATTTTAAATGTAGTAAGTATAGTTACTTTATTTAAATTTTTTTTTTACTTAAACTTTAATTTAATAGTCTACTTTAAAAAAACGTTTTTTAAGAATTATTTTACTTATTTTTATTTAGTTTTAATAAATTTTATAGTTAAAAACTTAATTAGTAATTTAGACCTAACTTATTAAAAGTTTTATTTTAAAAATAAATTGTTTTTTAAAATACTTTTAATATTAAATATTTATTAACTTATAATATATTTTATAAGTAAGTAAACTATTTAAGTATGTAAACTACTTTTATTAAATAATTACCCCTTTTTTAATAACTTTATAAAAGCTTAATATTATTTAATAAAATTTTAAAATTAGCTTTTTTTAGTATAAAATATAGCTAGAATTAAATTTGCATAAAATAAGATTACGTAATACTAAGTTATTAAGTTTAAAATTTAGTTTATTTTAAAAGCTTTTTTTAGCTATTTATATTTATAATATTACTTAATAATAAATTATAAAATCTTAAATATAAGTTATTTTATATATAATTTACTTTATATAAAGCTTTTATAGTTATAAAATAAGTATGTTTTTAAGAACTTTAAGTAAAAACAAGTTATAGTTCCTACTTTTTAGAATCTTACAAATTACTAATACTATAGCTTTAAAATTCTAATATATTATAGTTTTAAGTTTAAATAACTTATATTTAAGATTTCATAATTTATTATTAAGTAATATTATAAATATAAATAGCTAAAAAGTCTTTTAAAGTAAACTAACTTCTAAGTTTAATAACTTAGTATTACGTGATTGTATTTGTATGTAAAGTTAATTCTAGTTGTAATTTATAATAAAAAAGCTAATTTTAAAATTTTATTAAATAATATTAAGCTTTTATAAAGTTATTAAAAAAGGGGTAATTATTTAATAAAAGTAGTTTACATACTTAAATAGTTTACTTACTTATAAAATATATTAAACTTTTTACTTAATGACTAACTTTTAAAACTACTAAGTAAACGTTTTATATATTATTTAATAAAACAGGTTATTTTACTTTATTACTACTTTAATTAATATTAAAGTAATTAATATAAGTTATATTAATAGATTTTTAGTTAGTATTTAAAAACTTTATTTTTTAATACTTTTTACACATTTTATATTCTACTAGTTTTAATAGAAAATAACTTAAAAAAAAGCTATATTTTATATACTATTAGTATAACTTTCTATTACATAAATTATATTAAAAAGATTTGGTTTTATATAATAGTTATAAAAAACTATAAATTAATTTTTAGTTAATTTTAAATAAAAAAGTATAAAATTAACTTTAATTATAATATGTAAAAGCTATTTCTTAATACTTTTAGTTACTAAACTTACTACTTATACTTATTTTAATTACTAATACTTTTAAAGAAATTTACTAATTACTTAAAAAACTTTTTTATAAAACTTTTATTAAAAAGCTTTTATTTTAATATTACTTACTTACTTTACTTTTAAACCTACTTTTTAAAGTTACTACTAACTATTTAAGAATAATATAATAACTAGTTAACTAAAATAAACTATTAATTATAAGAACTTAATATTTACTTAAAAGACTCTTTAGTAAACTATTTTTTAAAAAAGTTTTACTTAAAAACTAAATTTACATTTAACTACGTACTTAAATCTAATATTAAGTTAAATAAAAACTTTATAAAATAGCCTTTTTTTTTAAAGTCTTAGAAATCTTTTAATAAAAATTTTATTAGAAGAATTTTACTAAAAACTTAAACTTAACTTAAATATAAATATTTATTTAATAAAAGTAGTACTTTTTACTTAACTTACTTAAAAATATAAACACAAATTTTTACTATTTTAATAGCTAATATTAATAAAGTTCTAACTTTAAAAACTTATATAAACTTATTTATAAAAGTTTTAAAAAAAATACTATAATATTTTTAAAATGTTTTTATATAAAAAAGTTAATAAACTATTTAAATACTAACTATATAACTATAAAATTATTTTTTAAAAACAACAACAACAACTTAAATTTAGCTTTTTATATAAAATGTTTTAAAATAAACTTAAAGTTTTTAAAAAGTATTTTAATAAGTACTTTACTTAAAAATTTATTATTATTTTTTTAAATATATTTTTCTGTTATTTTTATAAAGAAACTTAATAAAAGTTTTTAATTTTATGTAAATTATTAAACTTTTAAAACTATTACTATTAAAAACTATTATTTAATTTTATTAATTTAATAAACTTTATTATACTTTAATAAAGTAAAATACTTTATAAAACTTAATATTATTTTAGTTTTTAATTACTTTTATATTATAAAAATAAATAAATAGTTAACAACTTTTTAAACTAAATATAGCTTATTTAAGTATTTTATAATACTTTTTAAGTTAGTTAACATACTAAGTACTTTATAATATTATATAAATAATATTTTTTTAAATTATAGTTTAATATGTTTTATATAGTTTATATTAATAATATTTTAATTTATAGTAGTTTTTTATAATAATACTAGTAATATATAAAATAAATTCTAAAAGTTTTTAAAAAAAAGCATGCTTATAACTTAATATTAATAAATATAACATTACATATACTAAAGAAATTAGTATAAATTTAAATAAAATAAAAAACATTTTTAATTAAAAAAATTCTTTTAAAGTTTATTAATTTCTACTAATAATTTATTAATATTTTTTTTATATTATAGCTTTATTTATAGCTTTAATAAAAAAACACTTAATTTAAATTTAATAATATTTATTAAAAAACATTTAAAATTTTAAAACTTATATTTATAACTATTTTAATTTTTTAACATTTTAACTTAAAACTACTAATTATTATAAAAGCAAATTTTTTAAATTATATAACTACTAGTATACTTTTTTAGAAAAATAAATAAAGTAAACTAAAATTTATTATTTACTTTTTAAAAAAACTAAATTCTATTAAATGTAACTACAAAATTAAAAAAAAAATTACTAGCTATTATAAACTATTTTAAATAATAGAAACTTAAACTAAAAAATAATATTTTTTTAATTTAAGTATTAAGTAATTATAAAAACTTATAATATTTTATTATTATAAAATAGTTAAACTATTAATAAACTTATTAAATTAAATACTTATTTTAATTTAACTTTATAATTACATACTAACTAAGCTAGTAGTTTTATAACTAAATTCTAAAATCTAAATACTTTTTAAATTTAAAATACTTAGTTATTTCTATTTTTAGTATTTACTAGCTAGTTGTACTAGAATTATATAGTATATATTTTAAGAATAGAAAGTATTTTAAATATAAGTCAAAAATAGCTATAGTAATAAAAATTACTTATTTATAATATAATTACGTAAATAGCGTAATATCTTCTTTATAAGTTTTTAAGATAATATTCTATTAGTAAAGAAACTACTAAATAAGTAAAATACTTAATTTTAAGTTACTAAAGCTAGTTTAGTTATTAATATATAATAAAAACATAACTAATAGTTAATTACATAATTAGTTTAATATATAGTATAAATATACTATATATAGTATTTAGTAGAAATTAAATTAAAAAGCTATATAGTTAAAATTCTACTTTTAACTTATATAAAACTATTATAATAATATATTAGTATTAAGTACTTTTGTTACGGACTATAATAAAAATAAAAGCGTAACTAAAAAAACGTTATTATAAAAGAAATAGTATAAGAAAATATATAAGAGATACTAAAGAATAAAGGTAAACTAGTAAAGACAGAACTTACAAATAAGATTACTCTAAAGTAAGTTTAAGTTCTATAGAGAATAATATCTTAAGTAGGTAAGTAAATCAAGCAGCTAGCTATAACAAAACATAAAAAAGATAAATATAAATAAAAATAAATAAGAATAAGTATAGACTTATCTTCCCTTATCTTCTTTAGTAGTATTTAGTATACTTTTAATTAGAATATAATATACATATAAAGGATTTACTATAAATATGGAATATTAAACAGCTTATAGTTACTTTTAATTCTTTATAGTTACTTTAAAATTAAAATTTATATCTTAAGTAAAATAGTTTAATACTATCCTATTAAACCTTAACTTATTATATTTACCTTTTTTTATTTTAACTAAGTGTAATTAATCTCTACTAAGTCTAATAAACTATCTAATCTAAAAGTAAGAGAACTAATTAACGTTATATAATTAATTAAATAACTAGTTATTAGTTTAACATTACGTTAGTAAGTTAGTAACCTGTAATATTATAATTATTTATCTTAAAAAAGTAAAAAGAAGCTATTAGATAGATTCTAATACTATATTATTTAAATAAAGTTTATAATAACTTACTATAAGGATAAATAAGAACTTTATTTATTAAAAGAAAGTAGTAGTGAAGAAGAAGTTATAGTAGGATTTTTATCTACAACTAGAAGTACATCAGAAAGTTAAAAAAGTATATAATAAATTATCTAAAAATAAAAAATAGTTATTATAAAGTTATGTAATACTTTAGTTAACTTATAGTAACAAGTAGTAATAGGAAAAGCTATAAAAAAAGAAATAGCAAAAATATAGCCTTTTATAAAGTTTAATGGTAATAGAGATAAACTTAAGATCTTATAATAGCCATAAACCTTTACTATTAATTTAATTAAGTATTATTTATAACTAATTAAGATAGAATCTTAGCGGCTGGTATGAATATAATAGAAAGAACCATAAAATAGTTTAAACTACTTACTAGAAACTATCTAGTAAACGGAGATTCTAACTTAGGAATAAAAGAACTTATAAACTATAACAGCAACATATAACAAGCCTTTAAGAATTATAAAAGCTTTAAAAAGAAAATAATTATAGTCTTTAGGGAAATTAATAAAGAAATAGAAATAATCTAAAAGCTTTAACAGCTTAAGTAGTAAACATTAGTAGCTAATTATATAATAGAGTTTAAATAAATCTAATTATAACTTAACTAGATAAACTAACTATTAGTTATGATATACTATAAAGGACTGAAAGATAGAATTAAAGATAAAATCTCTAGAGGCAAATAACTAAGCATATTACTTAAAATTATTAAATAAGTAATAATTATTAATAACTATTAGTACTAATAAGAGTAAGAGAAGAAAGTATGTAAATAACTAGTAATTTATATACCTAAAAGAAATAAAAAGAACAACTAAACGTATAACAAAATAGATATTAACTATAATAAAGTATTTATTAATAAATAATAAGGAAAGTAAACTAAAGAGTAAATGAAACGCTATATATAAAAAGCTTATTTAGAATATAAAAAACAGAGACATTTCGTTAAAGACTGTAAGTAATAATAAGTAAATATTAAAAAAGCTTATATTTAAACTAAAGTGCTAAAAGAAGTTAAGATAGCTATAGTCTAAATAAAATAAGCTTAAAACCAGATCACTAAAGAAGCTATTATATAAAAAATAAAGAAAGAATAATATTAGATATATAGGAGCCATATACATCTTAGAATAGAATATAAAATACTATATTAGTAAGTAAAGAATTATTTAATAGAACTAACTAATAATATAACTTTTATAATATAAAAAGTAGTAATACAACAACATAACGCTAAAAGCTATAAGGATATATAAAGATTTCGCGAAATTATAAAACAGAAAGAAGGACCTTTTAAGAAGGAAAATTAGAAATTCAAATAACAAAAAAATCACGAAATAGAAAATAGAAAGGAATTTATATTTATAATAATTATACAGTACATGCGCTGGAAATACTGTTAAATATATAAATTAAAATACTATTTAAAAGAATATTATATTACTAAACACTAAGAAGTTATTCTAGAAAATGGAATATATAAATACTAATAAGTATTACAGTTAGTAGAAAATAAATAATATAAAAAATTAACTACATAAGAATTAACTACATAAATAAATGAAATCTATTAATAAATACTTATACTAGTAACGACTTATGTGATGTATTATCACCCTATTAGATATCTAGAGTTAGAATAAAATTAAGATAAAAAGAAAAAAGAAACTTTTTTACTAATTTTATAAGTATAAGACGACGATACTGCAGATAAAATAATAAAAAAAATACTAGATATATATAGTATTAGATTATATAGAAATAAACTATAAATAGAATGAACACGCTATACGTGTTGAGAGACTAAGGATAAAGAAAGTATTATAATAACTAGCTAATAAAAAGAAACTTAACTTATAATAAGAACTAATTTACACGAACTCGGAAGATAAGTTATAGAACCTAAATTTAAGTAAATATAAACAGCTGTTATAGGATAAATGCTAGCGGAAATATTAATTATACTAGACTAAATACTACTAAGAAGAATAGTTAGCTATAGAATCACATAAGAAACTCACATATCAAGAGTGTTTTTTAGAATGGAAATATAAGAATTATAAAGAACAAGTTAAGAATATATATAAAATACTTAATAAGGAAGTATGTTAACTCTAAAAATGCTTAATCTACAGACCTAAAAAAAAAAATACTAAAGAAAAAACTACCACTTAGGAGTTAACTATATATAAAAAACTAGAAAACTAGTAGACTATAACTAAGCTACTAGAGAGCTAAGAAAAGGTTAGAAAGAATATATTAATTATATATATATAACTAAACTAAAGGAAACACAAAAATAAGCTATATATAAATGTATATATTAATAGTAATTAAATACTAGTACTTATAAATAATAGAGCTAGCAAGACACTAATATTAAATAGATAGATATAGAAATACTAGATACTAACTAGAGTTTTAAATAAACTTATATGAATAAGACACATAAATAATAGTCTAGCAGCATTTAAAAAAAATCTAATTAATCTTAAAATAAGAAATATAACTATTTAAGCAGCAGATTATAGGGATAACTACTATATTAAAATTATAAATTTAGATAATAAAAATTTTATCTTAGGATAGAACTAGCTAGCATAATAAAATCTAATTATTAATTAGAAATGAAAAACTATAGAAACCAGAAATAGCCACTATAGATAGCTATAATAAGGAATAATCTAAATAAAAAAAACAATACTTTATAAGACTAAATTCATTATACTAAAAGAATACCAGAAAGAATTTAGAGAATGGTTTTTTAAAGAAGCTAAAAACTAACTACTAGAATACTAAGACTAAGACTATAGGATTATACTTAAGAAAGAAATAGATTTAAAACTAAAACTATTATACCAGGTACCTATTTATTAACAAAAGGAATTATAGAAGTTTCTGTAAAAAAACTAATAGAAGGGATATATATAAATAAGCTAAAATAAAATAGCTTTACTAATACTCTTTATACAAAAAAAAATAAAAAGCTAAGATTATATATTGACTATAGATATCTTAATAAAGCCATAGTAAAAAATTATTACTTTATATTATTAATATTAGAACTTATAGATAAGCTAAGAGGAGCTAAGTGGTTTAGTTTCTTTAATATAAAAAATAAATATTATTAAATATAAATAGCTAAAGAACACGAATGGATGATAGTATTTAAAATAAGATATAAATTATTTAAATACTTAGTCATGCTAATAGGACTTACTAACATACTAGTAATATTCTAAATAATTATTAATCATATACTAAAGGAATATCTAGACGTATTTATAATAGTATATCTTAATAACATGCTTATATATACAAACGGAATACTAAAAGAACACGTTAAATATACTAAGAAAATATTATAAAAACTTAAGAAGCACTAGTTATACATTTAGACAAAAAAATATACGTTTTATAAAATAGAAGTTAAGTTCTTAGGATACTTAGTATCCTGAGACGGAATAGTAGTTAATTCTAATAAAATAAAAAATATACTATCTTAGCTAATACTAATGAATATAAAAGAAGTTCATTCTTTTCTTAGATTCATGAAATTCTATTAATAATTTATTAAAAACTACTTAAAAATTACTGCACTCTTAATAGAACTGTTAAAGAAGAATTAATAATTTAAGTAAAAATAACACAAAAAAAGCACTTTTATAATACTAAAAGAAATATTTTAATAACTACTAATATTAAAGATATTTAATTTATGACTTTAAATAGAGATATATATAGACGCATTAGACAGAGCTATAAAAGCTATTCTATTATAAATATAAAATAATAAAAGAAAATACTTAATAAATTTCTTATCTTATAAACTCATAACTACTAAGTTAAACTATAATATTTATAATAAAGAACTATTGGTAATAGTTTAAGCATTTAAAAAATAGAGATATTACTTATAAGAAACTAAATATTAAATTATTATATATTTAGATTATAAGAATCTAACGACATTTACGACAACTAAAAAGTTAAATTAATAATAAATTAGATAGTAGGAATTAGTTTCTGCTTTTAACTTTTAAATACTTTATAAATTAGAAAAAGAAAATACTATGGCTAATGTATTTAGTTAATAAGTAGACTATATAAAGAATATACTAGAAATATATAATATAATACTTAGATAAAGACTAGATGGATTCCTGGGAAGCTTATAAATACATATTAAAACAATAGTTATTATTAAAAACATATAGTAAAAACAAATTAGAGAATATAATAACAAATAATTATAATAGTATAAAACCGGAACTATTTTTATATTAGATGTATTATAAAATAAACTTATTAAAAACTAGCATTCAGCTAAAATACATAGATATTAGAGAATTAAAAAAACTATAGAATAGATTAACAGACATTTCTAGATTCCTAGAATATAAAAAAAGGTTAGAACTATTCTTTTAAAGTGCATTAAGTACAAGAAGAATAAGATATTAAGATATAAGAAATATAAACTTATATAACTAATTCCTTCACTAAACCTACTATAGGAATTAGTTATAATAGACTTTATTATAAGAATACTAATAATAACCACCTTTTAAGGCTAATGGTATGATATGATACTAGTTATAGTAAACTAATTTATAAAATATACATACTTTAAACCAACTCACACAGAAGTTAAAGCGGATGAATTAGTAACTATACTTATTAAATTACTAATTACATAATATAAACTGCTATGAGAATTTATTACAGATAGAAATAAATTATTTATATTAATCTTCTAGAAAATGTTTATTAAAAAGCTAGAGATAGAATACTGCCTTTTAATAGCATTTCACCTACAAATAAATAGACAAATAGAATAGATAAACTAAACATTAGAATAATACCTACGAATGTACGTGAATGAATAATAAGATAATTAAATTAATTTACTACTAATAGCTAAGTTTATATACAACTCTGTAAAGTCATCAACTACAGGAAAATCACTATTTTATATAAACTATAGTTATAAGCCTACCGCTTATTAAGAATTATGGAAACTAGATAAGATATTAGAATCTATAAGGATAAAAGTTAAGGAACTATAACAACTTCATTAAGAAATCGCACAAAAAATTACCTATAAAGGTAATCTTAGCAAATAAATTAAGGACAAATCTAAGGTTAAGGGACTAATCTTTAAGGGAGGGGATAAGATTTTCTTATTATAAAAAAATTTGGAAATAAAATGACCATCAAAAAAACTGGATCACATCAAATTAGGACTATTTAAGATTAAACAATAAATAGAACCTATGAATTACGAACCACAACTACCTAAGAATATAAGAATTTACCTAGTTTTTCATATTTCACGACTAGAACCAGCACTATAAAACGCCGAATTACAGACAAAACTTAAACTCAAGGAAGATACTACAGAGTATGAAGTCTAATAGATATTAGACTACCAGCGATTTAGGCGTTAGTGGAAATACTTGGTTAGATAAAAGGACTATAGACCTGAAGATGACACATAGGAGCCAGTCAGAAACTTAAAGAATAGTTTAGAGCTAATTGACTAGTACTATCGGACGAACCAGTAAACGCTTATTCTAAGGCCGTATCTAATGAGTATAGAGAATGAAGGATGTTCTACTTAAAACCTGAGAAAGAAGGCGAAGCGACACCTGACGCTGTAGGTAGTAGTGTGCTAGATTAACTCTAATGGTTTTACTCTTCCTCCTCTATTATACGAACTTTGTTAATTGAGGTAAGCTCGCGCTGGAACATCTCCTTCTCCTGAGAATCTATTTGGGCTAACTAACGATGAATTCATCTCTTGTGGGCTTGAAGCTCCTCTTCCTGCCGGTGATGAGCCAACAGATCGTCCTAGGCTTTCTTGAGCTGTTAACATAGTTTCTCCTTATCATGATCTAAACGATCCCATTCGGGTTACGAAACTATGAGATTGCACTTTACGTTTTGATTAATACACTTGGAGCATTGCCTAGAAGCTAGATTCACTAGGTAATGATGGTTGTCGTCACGATAATAGGAGCACGGGGACGGCATACGACAGTTATTCCTTAGGACCCTTTGAGCTAAATGGTGAGCTCGTTTTAAGGATGATTCCACTTAAGTCATTCTTAGGAAATTAGAAGGACAGGAAAGGTGTAAGGAGTTCTTATGATCTCAGCTTTCACGCGGAGGACCAGCTGCCTTTATACTGCCTATAGAAGAAAGAACAGAATAACCTTCAGGCTGAAGGCTTAGAGGAAGGGGATAATGTTACAGACTGTAACAAAGATGAAAGCGCAACTAAGGAGGCGTTACTGTAGAAGAAATAGTATAAGGAAATGTATAAGAGATGCTGAAGAGCAGAGGCAAACTAGCGAAAACAGAACTTACAGATAGGATTACTCTAAAGTAAGTTCAAGTTCTATAGGGAATAACACCCTGAGTAGGTAAGCAGGTCAGGCGGCTAGCTACGGCGAGACACAAGGAAAATAAGTGCAGATGAAGAAGATAAGAACGGGCATGAACTTATCTTTCTTTATCTTCTCTAGCAGTATCTAACATACTTCCAATTGGTATATAATGTACGCATGAAGGATCTACTATAAGTATAGGACATTAAATAGCTCACGGTTACTTTTAATTCTTTGTAGTTACTCTAAAATTAAAATTCACACCTTAAGTAAAATAGTTTAATACTATCTTGTTGAATCTTAACTTACTGTATTTACTTCTTTCTATCTTAACTAAGTGTAACTAATCTCTACTAAGTCTAATAAGCTATCTAATCTAGAAGTAAGGGAACTAATTAACGTTACATAGTTAGTTAAATAACTAATTGCTAGTTTAACATTACGTTAGTAAGTTAACAACCTGTAATAACTTTAAGTTTAATAGATACTTATATATTTTTAAGTAAATATTTTATTTATATAAATAATACTTTTCTTATAAAACTATTTATGTTATTTACTTTAATTATAAAATCTATTTTTTCTTTATTATAGTTACTATTAAATTTTAGAATTACTTTTTCTTTATATTAATTCTAATTTATATATTTTACTTTCCTAATTTTTAAAGCTTTCTTAAATTCTTTACTTAGTTTACCTAGTTTTTTAAATATTATTATAACTTATAATAATTAATTAAAATATAGTAGTTTTACTAATTACTTTTACTTATAGCTTTTTAAATTCTTAATACTTTTCTATATTTATTTTAAAAAAGAAGGTTCTTATATATAAATTCTTAAAAAGCTAGATTTTTAGTAAACTTAAAATTTAGACTATATAGTATTTTTATATTATTAGATGTAATTATAAACTCTACACTTTTTATACTAGTATTAAAATTTATAGTATTTAAATATTTTTTATAAATGCTTATACTATAATTTAATAGTTGTAGTAAGTAATTTTTTTTTAAAAAAAAATAAGTTAAAAAACTAGAAATACTAGTACTAATAATAATAATTTTTATTTTATAAAGTTTTCTTAAAATAATTTAGATTCTAAATTTTATAATATTTAAGTATAGTAAAGTTAAGTAGCTTTACTAATATATTACATAATTAAGTAAAACCTTTTTAATATAGTAAATAGTAGAAAATATTATAAGTATAAGTAAAAAAACGTTTTAATTTTAGATTAGCTTAAATAAATATAAAATAAAAACTTCTATACTTTATTAATTTTACTTTTATATAAAATTAGTTTTTACTAGCTATTTATATAGTTTATATAATTTTAGTAATTTCTACTCTTTTAAAGTACTTAATTTTAACTTTAATTTAATTTAAAATATACTATCTTAAGTATATAAATTAAAATGAGTGTACTAAATTCTTTAACTAAGCTTTAAGAAAAAGCTATATAAAACTTAAATATAAGAAATAATTATATTTACTTAAAATAGATAAAGTTAAACTAAACTTAAAATAGAATAAATAGAATTAAAGTACTAGTATTTATAGTTAATAAAAAATATAGCTAAATATATAATATAGCTAAACTATAAACTATTTATAATTTTTAAAGCTACTTTAACTTCTAGTTTTTATAAAAAAATAAAGGCGAGAACTAAAGAGTATTTATAGTTATAATAAGTTTTTTTTTTTACAAACTTTTTATAGTAATAAAAGTAAAAGTAACTTTATATTAAGTAGTAATTTATAAGAATTTCTAACTAATTTAAGTTTAACTATTTAGTACTATACTTTCTAAAACTTTTACCTTATAACTAGTATTATTATATAGTAGTATTAATAATTTACTATTTAAATACTTTAAAAAGATTATAATATTAAAACATACACTATTTATAATATTTTTATTATTAAGTATTAAATATTTAGGTAGAGGTTCTTAAATTAAAGTACTAATTTTCTTAAATCTTAATTATTATTTATATAAAAAAACTACTAAAAGAAAAAAAGAACGTAAGTTTTTAAATAGTACTAGTAAGTAATTAAATTTTAGTAAAAACTATAACCTATAATAAATATTTAATATATATATATATTTAGAATTTAAAATATTATAGTAAAGTATTAACTACTAAAAAATATAAAAATAAGTTTATATATTTCTACTTATAGTTATAAAAAAAAATTTTTTTTTTTTTTTTTTTATATAAAATTTTTTTTTTAAGTTTTACACTCTAAATTTTTAATTATAAATCTAGAAAATAACCTGTATTTATGTTACTTTAAGTAACTTATTTCTGCTATTATGAAGTATACTAAGTTTTTTAAAAAACTTATAAAAATAAAGCATCTAACTTTTATTAAAACTATAAAAAAATAATTTTTAAATAAATAAGTTTTATACTTACTTACTATATTTTTACTTATATATTCTATTAAAAAATTTTGCGATTTTAGTAAAAACAACTATATAGTAAAACTTAAATACATTTTAAAATTTTTTAAAATAGTTTTAACTAAAAAGATTTATAATCTACTTTTTAATAAATAAAGTAATAAGTAAGCTTATAAATAAACTTTTTAATATAAGTTATATAAATAATTAAAGTTTTTAATATAATTAATGCTAGCTTTATTTATTTTTATTTAATATTTTTAAATTAGCTATTTATTAAACTAACTATAATATCTATATACTATATTATAAATATAAAAATAAATCTTACTTATAGTACTCAAAGAGTAGTTAAAGTAAAGTAAAGAATAATATATTTAAATAAAATAAGAATAGAAAATAAAATGTAGATAAAAGTTCTAAAAATATTAAAAGAAAAAAGAAAAATAAATTTAAAAACTTTTAAAATGTATAAAATAGATAACTTTTTAAATACTAACTTTAACTTTAGTAGTAGTTTAGAAAAAACTTTTAAAATAATTAAAGTTGCTTATATTATAATAACTAATAAAAATAAAAAGTAGTTTAATTATAAAAAGTTTTTAAATTATATAATAAAAGCTATAAACATAGCTTATAAAAATAAAAGTAAAAAGAATAAGCATAATAAAACTATAAATTATAACTAAAATAATAAGTATAGGAAAAAAAACGTATAAGAAAAACAATAAAAATAAAAATAAAAATAAAAATAAAAATAATAATAATAATAATAATAATAATAATAATAATAATAATAATAATAATAATAATAATAATAATAATAATAATAATAATAATAATAGTAATAATAATAATAATAATAGTTTTTTAGTTTTTTAAAAATAATTATAAAATAATTTAGTTACATAAATTTTAAAGAAAAGTAATAGATTTTATTACCAGTTTTATTATATATGTATTTTAAGTAGTGTATAATAAAATTAAACACTATTTAGTATTTAAAAACACAACTAAAATTAACTTAATATAGTAATTAAATAAAGTTTAAAATATAGCTTTAAAGTTTAATATTCTAAATTATTTCTACTATTTACTTTATTTAGTATACTATTTATTAGGCTATTTAGCTTTTTTTTATATATATTAATAAATTTATATTCTAAAAGTAAGTTAGAATTTAGTATTTTATAAAGCAAAACTCTATAAAATATTTCTCTTAAACTTTTATACTATTTAAAGGTAGTAAAAATAAAATATAGAACTTATAATAGTTTTATATATTAAAGTTAAAAGTTTTATTACTTATAATATTAATCTTTATGTACATAAAAGTAAATAAATAATATATATATTAGGCTATACTAAATTTTAGATTAATAAGAACTTTTTCTAATATATATTAATAATTATACTTTTTTTAACTTCTACTATAATTTAATTGTATTAAATTTAAGTAATTTTATTAAAGTAGAAATAAAATATATAAATAAAGTAAGTAAGCTTAAAATTAAATTTATTATAACTATAAAACTACTTAATTATATTATTATTACTTAAATTTTATAAGCTATTTATTTATAGCTATTTAATTCTTTTATTAATAATATTATTTATATTACTTTTTTTTTAGATGTAGTATTTTAAACACTAAGCTAGTAAAATTACTTAGAGTTTTTAACTTTTCTATTCTTTTCTAAAATATTTCTAACTGGTTTAAGTATTAGTATACTAAAGTAGTCTAATAATATAGTAAATAAGTCTACTAGTTTACTTATAATAATAAGAACATCTTTTTCTACTATAGTAAAATTTCTAGAATTTAAATATTTAGTAAATAAAAATAGAATTTAACTAGCTATTTAGTTTTTAACTTTTCTCTTTATTATAATTTATGTTCTATATACTCTATAAAATAAAAATCTAAATAAAATAAGTAGTTTTTATTTTAAATAGTAATATTACTATAAAGACTTATATATAAACTAAAGTAATTATTATTTAATAACTTTTTTAGTATTTTTAAAATATAAGTAGTTATATCTTAAAGTAATTAAAAATAAAAAATAAAGTAGTCTTCTATTTAACTAAATAAACTAGTATAGTTTATTATAGTTTATTATAAAATTTCTATACTTTATTTATTTAAGAAATTTTCATAATATTTAAATTCTGAAAAAATTAGCTATTATAGTTTATAAAAACTTAGAATTTCTATTTATAGTATTACTATCACTTAAAGCAAATATTCTATTATTTATTTAAAATATTAAAGTATTTTAGATAATTTTATAGTATAGTACAAAAACCCTTAATTTAAATTTTTAAAAACTTTTTTTTATAATAATATTAAAGTAAACTAAATAAAACTTATAATTTAATAAATTAAAACTTATATTATTTTAGTAAAAAAAAATATATATACTTTAAATAGAGCTTATTAGTATAATTAGTGTTAATAAATAACTTATTAAAGAGATAGTAGTATTTTAAGGTACTTTTTAAAGCTAAGTAATAATTTAAGTAGTTAAATTCTAATACTTTTTATATAAGTATATTTAGTATTTTATTTTTAAGACCTTATAATAACCTTAAAAAATTTAGAATTAAAAGTATAAAGTTATGTTTTTTTAAGTTTTTTATAACTATTTAAAACTTCTTTAAAAAGGCTTAAATACTACCTTTTTAAAAAATAAATAGTAACTAAAGCCTAAATTTATTATATGGCTAAAAGTAATAAAATAAAAGTATTAATATATATAAGTATACTACTAATTTATAGTACTACTTTAATAGTTTTATTTAAATATATAAATATAAGAAATAAAGTTTAGTAAGTTAATGTAACAAGGTTCGATAGCAGCGTAGTAATCTCTATGTGTGAGGTAAAACAAAGTTAAAGCTTGCCCCTCAAAGAGAGCGGGAGGTCTGAGATATATACATAAGGTTACATGACATGGTCAAGTAACGGCTACAGGACGCTAGTGCAGCGCCACCGTTACAATTATCCCCCCCTTCTTAGAGCGACTGTCCTCAGTCGCTGCCCCTAACAGCAGCAAACAGTAGGGCCTTTATAGCCACTAGGAGGACTAGGCTGGGCTGGCGTCAGTAAACTCCTAAAAACCTGCTTCACAGGAAAAACTGGAGAAGACTGCCACCTAAATGCTGTACGCTGACAAGAAAGACGCCGTAGTTATAATCACTGCATGAAAATTGATTAATAGCCTTTTGGGTATTGATATCCGTGTTGAATTGACTTCTTGTTCACATCGAAAGAAATTTGAATGAAAGCTTGATAGGGCCTCTTGCCTACAGGAAATTCGAACTAAAGCCTAACAAGGCCTCCTGCCCACAAAGAATTCAAACTAAAGTCTGATAGGCAAGAAAATTCAAATCTGAAGCCTAATAAGGCCTCTCGCCCATTAGAAGATTGAATGAACCTTGGTAGGTCATCTTGCTCGAACATTACAGCAGCAACTCCACGTCCTGCTGTGCCGCCCTGCCACGGCTCCTTGAGTAGAGTTTAATGAATCTCTTTCAAGTTAATGGCCAATGTTTGGCCAGCTTCCTAGTTCGAAGACTTCTTGCCTGAACGTAATAGTAATAATCAACTTAAACGTAGCTTATACACACTCTAGGTAGCAGCATTTTTAGCTTGCGCCTAGGTAGTATAGCAAGAAAGTAAAGTCAACTTCGCATAGAAGCAGATTAAGGGACACACTCTTTATGGGATGAGGTATGTGGCTGGTCTTGCTGTTAAGGCGCTGGTTGAGCGCTTTCGTCGCGCTTCTGAATTGCCCAGGAGTCCGTCTTTTAGAGCTCTTAGATTATAGCGATAATTAACTTAGAAGGCCACTCGTACACACTCTTAGGGGTAGCAACCTTTTTAGTCTGTATCCGAATAATATGGTGGGGAATTACCACTTCTTCCTGTGGGTTGAGCTCCACCCTAATGGGATAAAGACATACATCCGTTAAGTTGACTTCGTACAAAAGTTGATTAAGGGAGACATCCTCTGTGGGATGGGGCGTGCCCGCTCCTTGTTGAGCTGTTTTCTAGCTACCCTCCAGCTCCTCTCCTATGGCCAGCAGGGGCGAGGACTGGCTCTGATCTTTTCAAGTGCCCTCCTTAGAGGCGCAAAGGCACGCTTAGCTGCCTTCCATCATGTGGCTTGACTGAGTGCAGCGTTCTTGCTGCTAGAAGACTCCTGCCAGCGTTCTGAGCTGATGAAAACTGGTTGAAGGCACAGCGCTGACTCCGCGTACGCTGCCCTCTTGCCAGCCATCTTGACTTCACGACAACTTGTCGTAGGCACAGCGCCGACTCTGTGTACGCTGCCCTCTTGCCAGCTATCTTGGCCTGACAACAACTTATTGTAGGCACACACTAAAGATATCGATGTATAGGCGTAGCGCCGTTGCTACCCTCGCTACACCAGCGTACAGCAATCCTTCTTATGGGCTTACGACACTGCGCCAATAGGTAGTAGACAGCCATGAGTAAGATAATTGCTCTGTAGCTATGCAACAATTTAGATGCTTGTAGGAAGGATGGCTCTGTTGCCAAATCTCCGCCCGCCCGCCCACTTGGCTCCATCGCCATAGGGACCCTAGCGGGGGAGGTTGATGTCGATATCGATGCGCATCGGCTGAGCAGCGCCATCGCTGCGACAGGGTAACTATGAGTAATGTCTAGTTAGCCATATAATAGTATGGAGGTTAGGGTTAGGTTTGGTAGGTTGGTAGGGTTATCTATCCCCCCCTTCTTATGAGCTCGTCCTCGAGCTCATTAAAAAAAATTTTTGGCATTTTTTGATGATTTTCATGATTTCTTATCGAATTTGGTGGGTCCAACGGAGCAAAAGCCGAGTGCCTGGCGTACGACGCTGGTGCGACGGTTCTGAAACTGCGACGGTTGCAGGACTGTGGCGGTTGCGGCGATTGCAAGATTGCGACGATTACGAGATTGCGACGATTGCGATGATTGCGAGCTTATGGCGATTACGAGCATATGGCGATTGCGAGATTATGGTGATTGTGAGATGGTGAGGATGCGAAAATGAGAGCTGGAAGAATAGGAGAATTACTGGGCCGCTATCCCGCAGGACGGTAGAAGCTTTAAAATTGTAACAAGGTTCGATAGCAGCGTAGTAATCTCCATGTGTGAGGTAAAACAAAGTTGAAGCTTGCCCCTCAAAGAGGGCGGGAGGTCTGAGATATATACATGAGGTCACATGACATGGTTAAGTAACGGCTACAGGGCGCTAGTGCAGCGCCACCATTACAGTTAACATATTTTATAAAATTATATAAAAAGCATAATTAAATATAATTAAATTATTATATATTAACTAAAAGTCTAGATTTGTTTATTTATTAACTTTAATTTTTAAAAAACTAATAGAAAACTAACTTACTTTAATTACTATAAAGAGTATATATATATTAAAATATTTGCTTAAAGTAAATAATTAGGTTTATATAAATAATACTAAGTTTAGAATAATATAGTAAGTACTAAAAATTACTTAAAAACTATATAATTAATAAAAATATAATAGGTAAATAGTTTATAGTTAAAAATATAAATTTTATTTTAAAAATATAGTAACTATTTAAACTATAAAAAATAAGAATTAATAGTAGGTATAATATTTTACTCTACTTTAAATATAATTTGTGTATATATTTTAGTGTTCTTAGTAATAGTAAAAGAAAACTTAAAAAAAGTAATTATAAATGTTCTTTTCTACTATATTTAGTATAGTTATGTGTTTTCTTTTAGTTTATTTATTTTATAGTATAATTAATTTTATTTACTTTATTTATATTATAAATATATATTTTCTTAAAATAACTATAAACTTTATAAAAATCTCAATAAAACTTTTTTTAATTTACTTTTTAAGTTAAATAATTATATAAATGTAGTTTTAAGGTTAGTAGCTAAAATAACTAAAAGTAAAAAATCTACTTTAAAAAGTAGTTTTTTTTAAGTTTTTTAAGTAGAGCAGTTTACTTATAAATATATAACTTATAAATACTTTTTTTTAATTATTTTTCTAGTACTAGTGTTTAGTTATATAGTTAGAAATTCTTATAAAAAAAATATTTTCTATTAATATATACTTTATATTAGATTTAGTTTTATAGCTAAATCTAGTTTTATTTATAATATTATATTTTATCTTATTTTAGT
This sequence comes from Zopfia rhizophila CBS 207.26, assembly GCA_010093925.1. Lineage (NCBI taxonomy): Eukaryota > Fungi > Ascomycota > Dothideomycetes > Zopfiaceae > Zopfia > Zopfia rhizophila. Next base: position 1,687,998 of record ML994615.1, read on the forward strand.
AGAAATAGAAAAGAAAGTATATAATATAATAAGTTAGCTAGTAGTAACACTTTTTAACTAGTTTAATAACTATAGGCTTAGTAAAATATTTAAAATTAATTCTACTATTTTATTATATACTAACTATTTATATGTAGCTTAAAAATAATAAAAGAGCTATTTTATAGTTTATATACTAAGCTACTATTTTCTTAATAATATAAATTCATTAGGAAAAAAATTTGTGGCTAAGAATTTTATATTCATGCTATTCTAGTATTTCTGGTATTTTAAGATATTTAGTAGTATTTAGTTACTAAACGTGACTCCTCCTATAGCTCTACTATAAAATACAGCTAATTATAACTTTATTTAAGTATTTAATAGTATTTAGCTGTTAAATGTGACTTCTTTTATAACTCTTCTACTAAAAAGTACAGCTAATTATAACTTTAACTATAAGTATACAGTAAGATGCTATAAAATGCTATTAAATACTATAATATACTATACTCTTCTCCTAAATTCTATACTATTTTACTTATATAATAGTCTAGTTTTTGCCTATCTATTTTCTAAAATTTATTACTAATATCTATGGGCGCTATAAGCCTGTAAAGTTACTATTTTATATTTATATATACTAAGTTTCTTTATACGTGAAGAGCTAAACTTAGTTTTTTTTTAGCTCTAATAAAATTTTCTCTTTTCTATTCTCCTTTTTTTATATATTTATATTAAACTAATATTTGGGTTTATTAAGCCCTTTACTAATTTATTTACTAACGTGTATCTAGACCTGTATTGAGCTATCTCTAGAGCTTTATATTAAGCTATCTTTAAAGCTTTATATTAAGCTATTTTTAGAGCTATATACTAAGCTATCTTTAAAGCTCTATACTAAGCTATTTTTAAAGCTATATACTAAGCTATTTTTAGAGCTATATACTAAGCTATTTCTAGAGCTATATACTAAGCTATTTTTAGAGCTATATATTAAGCTATCTTTAGAATTCTATATAGAGCTCTAGATATAATATAAAAGCCAATTTCAATTTAGTATAAAAGCTAATTCTAATTTAATATAAAAAAAAAGAAAGTAAATAGAGCTTATATAGTATTTTATTAATTTATATAGTAAATTAGTAGTAGCTAGTAATTTAAAACTATAGTTTAAAATATACGTACTATATATAAAAAGTAAACTAAATATAAGATATATAATATGCTTAGCATTAAATTTATAAAATACGCGTAATAAATAAATTATATAAATATTATAAATAATAATAAAAGCTTTAGAGAATATAATCGCGCATTTTGTAGTATTTTATAAGACAGTATTATATTTAGTAGCTTAATATTACTTTAAAGTTAAGATTATAAGCTATAGAATAGGATATATAAAATACGTAAATAGTAGCTAACTATTACTAAATATTATAAAAATACTACCAATTTTTTTCCTAACACTTTTCTTATTTAAAATATTAGTATTTTATTTATACTATAAACTTATAAGTAAAATAAACTTAATTTTAATTTTATTAGCTCTTTTAATTTTATATTAAACTAAATACTAAGAATAAATCACGGTAACTATTTATAATATCTTATATAAGTTATTTAAAATGTTTTTTTTATAACTCTTTTTTTTATTACATATTCACGTATTAGCTGTGCGCTAGTGTATAGACTTTATTCTAAATATTTCTATTTATAACTTATCTTATTCTTATTCTTTTCTTTATATAATATCTTGAATTATTACTTAGCATTATATATAGTAACTAATTAATACATTTTTTTAAGCTTTTAACTTTCTATATATAGTATTTTTATAATACTACATTATATTACTAACTCCCTAATAAAATAGATAACCTAGAATTTATTGAAATTCTCAGGGACTTTATCTCTTAACTTTTAACTTTAAAGATAAGTAATAAATTGCTTGTAAAAACTTTAGCTAAATAAGAAACTTACTACTAAAAGAGTATAGAAACCTTTTATAAAGAACTTTATAAATTAAAGTAAATATCTATTTATTTAATTCCTACTATTATTATCTTCTTTATTAATAAATGTCTAGTTTTTATTATTAGTATATCTAGAAATAGCTTAAGTCTTATAAACCTAATATTTATAATAACTCTAACTATATTCTTTTTACTAACTTTATTAAAATAACTATCTAACTTTTCTATCTTCTTTAGCTAACATTCTAAATTATAAATATTTATTAAATAACTATATAATAAGCTAATAGGAAATGAACACTAGTATTTAACTAAATAAATTTACTTCTACTATACTATTAGCTATTTATAAGAAAAAACTTTTAATTTGGTAAAATTATTTTGATTAGATATTATATAGAGCCTAGTAAACTTACTTAAAAGTACTTATAAAAATTTAAACTAAAAGACTACTATATAAAGAAAGTTAGTTTATATAAATTAAGAAGACTAAAGTTTTTTTTTTTTAGAATTCTATAAATATGTTTAAGAATTTGAATAAAACGACTCTACTTTAATTACGCATTTAATAGAAGTTTTCTACTCTAATTTTTATTATACTTTAATTAGAGTTGGCTTCTCTAATAATTTCATTAAATATATAAACATAATTAGTAAATGTTATAATAATATACTTATATTAGCTTTAAAAAGAAAATAATATAACCTATGTTATTTAATTATAAAGCTAGAAACTATACTATAAAAAAACCTTAATATTATAAAAATTAATGTTATAAGCTATACTTTTTTTTATCTAGCTAAAAAGAAATGCGTTTAAGAAAATCTTTATTTTAAATATTATAAGCATAGTTACTTTATTTAAAATTACTTATTTCTTTTATTTAAACTTTAATTTAATAGTCTACTTTAAAAAAACATTTTTTTAATAGTTGTTTTACTTATTTTTATTTAGTTCTAATAGATTCTATAGTTAGAAACCTAACTAGTAATTTAGACTTATCTTATTAAAAGTCTTATTCTAGAAATAAGTTGCTTTTTAAAATATTTTTAATATTAGATTTTTATTAACCTATAGACCTCTTACTTAATAACTAACTCTTAAAACTACTAAGTAAATATTCTGTGTACTATTTAATAAAATAGCGTATTTTACTTTATTACTATTTCAATTAATACTAAAGTAACTAGTATAAGTTATATTAGTAGATTTTTAGTTAATATTTAAAAACTCTATTTCTTACTGCTTTTACACGTTCTATATTCCACTAGTTTTAATAGAAAATAGCTTAAAAGAGGTTATATTTTATATACTATTAGTATAACTCTTTATTATATAAATAACATTAAAAAGATTTATTTCTATATAATAGCTATAAGAAACTATGAATTAATTTTTAGTTAACCTTAAATAAAAAAACATAAAATTAACTTTAATTATAATATGTAAAAACTATTTTTTAATACTTTTTATTACTAAACTTATTACTTATACTTATTTTAATTACTAATACTTTTAAAGAAATTTACTAATTACTTAAAAGATTTTTAATAAAGCCTTTATTAAAAAGTTCTTATTTTAATACTACTTACTTACTTTACTTTTAGATTTACTTTTTAAAGTTACTACTAACTACGTAAGTACAATATAATAACTAGTTAACTAAAATAAATTATTAGTTATAAGAACTTAATACCTATTTAAAAAACTTTCTAGTAAACTATTTTCTAAAGGGCTTTTTATTTAAAAACTAAATTTATATTTAAACACGTATTTAAATCTAGTATTAAGTTAAATAAGAACTTTATAAAAAAGTCTTTTTTCTAAGGCTTTAAAAATCTTGTAGTAAAAAGTTTACTAAAAGAGTTTTACTAGAAACTTAAACTTAATTTAAAAATAGATATTTATTTAATAAAAATAATACCTTTTACTTAACTTATTTAAAAACATAAGTATAAAGTCTTTACTATTTTAATAGCTAATATTAATAAAACCTTAACTTTAAAACTTTATACTAACTTATTTATAAAGGTTTTAAAAGAGAGTTATAATATACTAAAAACTTTTTTATATAAAGAAGCTAATAGGCTACTTAAATACTAACTCTATAACTATAAAATTATTTTTAAGAAAAGTAACCTAGATTTAAATCTCTTTATAAAATATTTTAGAATAAACTTAAAGTGCTTAAAAAGTATTTTAATAAACACCTTACTAAAAAAATTATTAAAGTAAGTTCTTTTCTAGTATTTTCTTCTATTATCTTTATAAAGAAACTTAATAGAAATATTTAATTTTATGTAAATTATTAAGCTTTAAATACTATTACTATTAAAAACTATTATTTAATTTTATTAATTTAAAAATCTCTATTCTACCTTAGTAAAGTAAAGTATTTTATAAAGTTTAATATTATTTTAGCCTTTAACTACCTTTATATTATAAAAGAAAATAAATAGTTAACTACTTTCTAAACTTAATATAGTTTATTTAAGTATTTTATTATATTTTTTAAACTAGCTAACACACTAAGTACTTTCTAATATTATATAAATAATATTTTTTAGCTATATCTTAATGTATTCTATACAGCCTATATTAATAACATTCTAATTTATAGTAACTTTTTATAGGAATATAAGTAATATATAAAATAAATTCTAAAAACTCTAAAAAAAACTAGCTTATAACTTAATATTAATAAATGTAAATTTTACTAAAAACAAGTTATATTTTTTAGGTATATTATTTTTATAAAAAAAATTAGTATACATCTAAATAAAGTAAAGAATATTCTTAATTAATTTTTTTTTTATAATATAAAGAATATAAAAGTGTTTTTAAAGTTTACTAATGTTTATTAATAATTTATTAATAATTTTTTCTATATTATAGCTCTACTTATAGCCTTAATAAAAAAAACACTTAATTTGAATTTAATAATACTTATTAGAGTGAATTTAAAATTCTAAAGCTTATATTTATAACTACTTTAATTCTCTAATATTTTGACCTAAAACTACTAATTAATATAAAAGCTAACTTTTTAAACTATATAACTACTAGTGTACTTTCTTAAAAAATAAATAAAATAAACTAAAATCTATTACCTACTTTTTAAAGAAGCTAGATTTTGTTAAATATAACTATAAAATTTATAATAAGAAATTACTAGCTATTATATACTGTTTTAAATAATAGAAATATATACTAAAAAGTACTATTTTTCTAATCTAGGTACTAAATAATTATAAATATTTATAATATTTTACTACTATAAAGTAGTTAAGCTACTAATAAGCTTATTAAATTAATTATTTATTTTAGTTTAACTTTATAATTACATACGAACTAGGTAAATAAGAAAGAAAACTAGATATTTTATTTACTATATATAGAATACTCTAGTTTAAAAAGAAGCTTGTAAAGCTTAATAATAAATACTTTTCTACTTAAAACTATTTAATAATATATTAGAATTTAACTTAACTAAAACAAATAAATCTATTTAATGAATTATTAAAAATAAATATTTAAATAATAAGTTTATTTAAGAAATTTTATTAGTAATGTAGAATAAAACTTATTATTTTAATTTTTTTTTTTAAGTAAATATAAAAACTAAAAGGGTTAATTATATTACTATAGCTAACTAATAATATCTAATAATAATAAACTTAAAATTAAACTCTTTTAAATTATACCCAAGCTCCTGCAAAGTCGTTCGTTCCAAACTGGCCTAGCGCCTGCTACTCTGAGGCCTGAAGACCTGAGGTAACTCGTTCTGCTTGGTGGCTCATTGACCAGATAAGGAAGGTAGAATATCCAATGAAACCACGTCCTCGCCGGTCATAATCCCAGATCTTCGCACGTAGGCTTTCATCACCACAAGAAGCTTGATAAAGTCCAATTGATACCTGTAGCAATTAGATTCGACCTTACTCCTAGCAGAACGTCACCATATTGTAATCAGAATCTTCCTGGCGATATATCCTTTTCTAGCTCAACATACTATCCTATTAGCATCATCATGCTACATGCTCGATTTGGTGAAGGGTGCTGTCGACGGTGAATTTTCGGTATGCCGTGCGCTTGTTGAGGGGTTGTAACTTCCTCGCCCAGTTGTGTCCTGGTGAGCAGGCATGTACGCTAGTAGGCTCACTTTTCCTCGCCTCATGCTCCTGTTAAGCCCTCATTCACTAGACTCACCTTTTACCTGGGCAATTCTTTAACCTCTTGCAATTCAACCACTAATTCTTCGAGGTTGATGCACCTGGACGGGCCGCCACGATGACGGGATCCGGATGCGAAGACCGCCACCACTTTACTTTCAAGGAGCTCGAACCTGGAAAAGGGTCCAATGAACAGCCATACCTCAAAGTCCTGTTCTTCTTCAACAAGAAGCCGGGAATCACTGAGGGGTTCTTCCATGAGCACTTGAAGATAGTTTACGCTGATTTGACCATGTCTACGAAGGATATTGGAGTGAATCTTGTACGTTAAGTCCAAGTTCGTTTTCGGCAGTACAACCCAAGCAGTTCATCCACTGACGCTACGGACATAGTTCCACCAAGGATCTCATCACAGAGATGCTTGCCCTGCTTCTAGCACAGGGCATGAAGCTCGTCCTTTACGATTACCGTGCCGAGTTCCAAGCAAAGGATACGAAATACTACCTAAAGTTTGTCAACAGTCTCTATGCTGAGATAGCGATCCCAGGTAGGAAAAGCAAAATGAGAAACTACATACATAGGCTGGTGTTCTGGTACCCAGAGGATTCGAAGAAATTTGTGGATCTGGCTTAGGGGTCCCATATCATGACCGAATACGACAATCTCATCTTCGGCAGCAAGGCCAGGACTTCTGGAGGAAAGGATGGCATTTCACCAGATAACACTCGCCTCAAGTACACCAAGGTGGAAGAGAAGGATTCCTAAAAGGGGTTTGGAGGCTCTGAGATTGAAAGCGATATAAATATTGGCACCTTCCTTTGTCCAGCAGGCTCTTGGTTCAGAACTAGGAGGCACGAGCGAACCATCCTGCACCATCAATCCTGATATGCAAGCTTATTACTAGCTTTGATAAACAACCCAAATAAGACGGCAGTGAAAATAAACCAAGTTGTCGTCCGAAGATATGAGTACTTCTGCCTCGTGACCTTGATGTATAGCCCGATATACACAATCCGCAGCGCGAGGTAAACGCCCGTTGCCGCATTCAACGTGCCTAGATCAACATCAGCAGCGAATCCTCGCATTGATGCAGGAGAAATGATGCTCTGGGATGAGAGAAACTTACTCGCAGGCAGTCCGGCAATATTACCTGCGATCACGGCACCAATAAACAGCGGCGCATTCTCCATCATGTTCTTGTGCGCAGCCTCCGCTCTCTCGAACTTGGCGAAGACCTCTGCTGGGACAGATTTTTGGTATTTCGCGGCCGTATCCACGCCTCGCGGGTTGCAATTATCCCACTTCTTGTTGTTGGCTTTCTTGATCAATCTCACCTGAAAACAAAAGTCAGCTCCCTCGTCCGCAGTGGTGAGATTGCCGGAGTTGTACACCATGAATATGTGGCCACAGGCCCATGACCCAGTACACCGGAATGCTGTAGATGGAGAAGTTGAGAACCATTTTCGCGTGCAATTGAGGGGAAATATGAAGGATGCGAAGGATCAATGGGACTTTTTAAATGAAAGGAAGCTACGCAGTAGAAGCCTAATGCAGGCATGGAGTCGGAGAAACCGGGGTTAATTTAGACCATCCTAATGGGGTGAAAACTTCGGCACAACTTGCCTGATCACTAATATATCACGGAGGGAACTGCAAGTCTTGCCTTTATCTCTTAAACTTTCTTTTCACCGCTGTCTTCTTCGCAAACTTTTCCACCTTCGATTTTTCTCCCTTGAACTCTGATGTGAAGAGGGTTGGGCGTACCGGCAAGCCTTGGGCTACACATGGCATCCTGTCTGCCTTGTAGGATTGTCCGCAGCGTGATGTGCCGTTCATGCTGTGCCACAAGAAAGAGGGCCGTGTAACGGGTCACCATAAGAATCCTCAACAAAAGAAATTTATGATATTTTGATTCAATTGGCGGTTCTTTTGAATGAATTTTTATTTGGTGTATCTAGCAATTTCTTTCTTTAAGCCTCGGGCACTCCTGTTTAACCATTCCACAAAAGTAATCTATTGCTCAACTTCATGAACATTCATCGTTTAAGTTTCAAAAATTCGCAATACTATGACGGAGCCGATACAAGGGTATCAGCAGTCGACCCAACTAGCTCCGTGGACCTAGAAAAGGACAAGCACTGTCACCTTTGGGACCCCCAACTTGATCCTCGAAATTACACTCAAATATCGTCGGTGATTTGACATGATGTTTCTAACAAGCCTCATAAATGGGCCATGCCAATATACAACTCAGGAATTCTCGGTGCGCCCAAAGCCACCTTGTTTCATGTATTCCGTCAACGCCGCATGCGCCTCAACCGCCAGCTCAACGTAGGCTTCCTCCATCATTTGACTTCATAAAAGGGCAATGCTCCAAATACGACACAATTCCTCTTGAACAATAATCTCTTGTCGATATCCTCTCGATTATTAGGCCGAAGCAAGCATTTCCGCATCCAGATCGGTCTATATAAATCATTTCAACTTTAAATATACATCCCGAAAAACATGCTCGATCGCCAAAACATGTTGAAGTCTGAATCCGTTATTTTAGTCTTTACCACAATCGTTTTTGCCCTTGCCATTACCTACACCATCCAGTCATGGCAGACTGTATTCCACGACGGCACCAACATTTACGACGCTGAACCTTCCAGCGAGTATTTTATTTGACCTCTCCAACTTTGATATGGCTGATTCTCTTTGCAGCACGTTCAACCTGATGAACCGTATGACGCGTTTTATCACCATTGTGCTAGCAATAATCAACACGGGGTTTTCTATCGCTCAAGCGCTGTCCATGACATACGGCATCGTCATTTCGTCAATATTAATGATGGGATTGACTGCTACCGCGGTTGTCTGGATCGTCACATTTATGCGGGTTCTAGTTCTGAAAAACTCCGGTAGGATGGTATGAAAAGCTGTTCTACGTATGTCGAATAAGCTAATCCACAGTCAAAATCTAGTGTACCGTACCAACACCTGCTCAATCGTAAGGGGAGTACCCAAGGCTCTTGGGTTTTCTTTTGCTTTGAACCGTTTGATCAGGTGTCGTGAGGCTGTTGTTATGGAAGAGCAGACTAGAGAAGTGGACAAGAGGACTGATGGGTGTTGCGATTCTGGCGTTGAAATTGGTGAGGAAGGATTGAGTAATGTAAATTAGGAAATGGAAGTGGGGGATGTTGGTAGAATTCGTGGACCCTATGATAGCTTCATACTTTGGTAAGTAGACGTAAGGGTATTCTCACTGGCAGGGCTGGGTTTTGGGCGAAGGTCGGAAGGATCGAAAATATCCATAACTTAGGAGAGGAATAAGGAGTGGCGTTAGGGTATGAAAATTCTGGCCTTAGTCTTGGAAATCTGGACTTAGTTTTGGTTGTGTGGGTATGAAATTCTGAAGCCATTCCGAGCAACGCGTACAGAGAGCGTTATCCACGAGCATCTTCCTGGACAGGTACGTCAAAAATATGAAATCTCGAATACGACTTGTTCTCATGTTGATATCTTAAGCTTTCTGTCTCCCTACTAAATTCATCATCTGTCCGTGAAAATATCTCCCCTCCCTTCAACCTAGCCGGGCTGCCTTCGGCCCCTCATATACTGTCCAACCGTAACTGGATCACGACTTGAATATATCCAGGGGGAACGCATCCGCAACCGCTTTATATCCTGCCCCATTCGGATGTAAATGATCCCCTCCATCAAATTTTGCATCCAACTGACTTGGCTGACTAGCACTAGCCACAACCTTTGCAAAATCAATCGTATGATCAAAAGTCTTAGACTCTAAAATCCACTTGTTCACCCTGACTCTCGTAGCCTCCCTATTCGGATCGCTATAGCTCTGTCCGGAGCCTCCAAAGGGCATGATTGTGGCGCCGATGGTCACGAGGCCCGCTTTCTTTGCGTCGGCAGCGATCTGAGTGAAGGCTTTTATGAGGGCGTCGCCGACGGCGGTTTGGGCTTGGGTCGAGGTTGATTCATTGCCGATGTCGTTTACGCCTTCGAAGATCATGACCCATTTTACACCGGGTTGCGTGATGGCGTCGCGCTGGTAGCGAGAGACGAGGCTCGGACCGAGACCTTCTCTGAGAACACGATTGCCACCCGCTGCTTGGTTACATATGGCGACGTTAGTTATACCGGCGGATACCGTCTTGGCGAGGACGAGATCCGGCCATCTGCTCAATATTAGCTTTGTAGTTGAGATTTAAGTTTCTGCAAGATATAGCGAATACCGATTGTTCTTGTTGTCATCACTTCCGCGTCCATCTGTTATGCTGTCACCAAGAATAATGAGGGCGCGAGTGTCAGTTGGGACATAGGCTTGAACAGCGCTGACGAAGTACCTAACTTCGCTATCAGCTTTCAGATCTACAATGGAACATAATAAATCATACCAGTGTACAGAGCTTGTCCCACTTATCGTCGTTGCATTAACCTTGTTACCAGATACAAACCAGGACGTGGTTCGGCTTCCCGGATGGCCAGTTATACTATTCCCCGATTGTCCGGCCTTTGAATATAAAGATACGGTAATCATTTGCTGCGCCTTTATCGGAAAAGCGATCTCATCCGATACCACCACTTGGCCTTTAGGAACAGTAAACTCGGATTTACCACCGACTGTGATTGCCGCAAGCGGTGATACTTGGATTCCACTCACGCCAGCGGCTCCACCTATAGGAAGTCCAACACTTCCCTCTGTGATTGGTAGATCACTTCCACCAAAAGTATTCGATATCGCGATTTTGATCTTTTCGGCGGCTATGGACATGTGTAACGTTTGGCGAAGCGTAGCATCCTTTAGAACACCTCCTGAGCTCTACAACTGGGGCATTTAGTTGTATTCAAAAGTAATGGAAACTGGGGTCGCACAAATTGTGAGGGTGGCATGTTATTCTGCTCCACAAGCTGTGGCATTGATGTCCAGGTATCCACCCAGTGGAATCCATCCTGACGCTTTTCGGTCCCTTCGATTGCTCGAGCGTTTACACTTGACGACAGTATCGCAATTGTCGCAAGTGCGACTGAAAGAAATCTAGAGTAAAACCCCAGCATGATGTATTAGGATAATTCTCGGCGAAATAAAATCTAGGGAAGTGAACAAGACCGATCAAGGGCGGCGACCCTTTAACAATATTCGCGCTTTCCATAATTTGGAAATTTGAGAGCAGCAAGCCGAATAGTTAATATGCACTTGCAAAATGTCCAATTTAAGCAAAGAGAAGGAAGATGGTCATACCTATTCCAGATATCTTCCAATGCGCGGACGTTTGAGGCTAATTAATAACGCGGGGTATATGAGGATATTCATAGCCCTGGAAATAATTTATGCAGACATACCTGGGTAAGCTCCCGGAAAATCCTGTTGCTTGTGTTCCCTTTCCCCAGGAAATATAATCGGTACTCTGGCTGCCGGTTGCGGCGTTTGAACGCTGGGTTGGCGTAGCCTTTCACATCGCCCGTGATGATATCTGCCTCAGGCACGAAGTTCCCTGAAACCTGGACCTCGATACTAAAAAAGGATTCTTGAATACCGACCGAATATTTCTAGAGGGAAGATAGTAAAGGGCGACTGAAATAATTCTCCAAGGAAAAAGGATATGCTTTTTCAATCCAAAAGAGTATCACAAACGAAAAATTCCCCCTAACTTACTCCGACGCCCAAAAGACAACCACAGAGTCCCAATCCCATGACCAGATTTTAAAATTCCTCCTCTATCATTGACAGGTCTTCTATTTCTAATTGTAGACGTTTCGTCTTCTGACTAAAGCTTTCAGCTCTAACTATGTCCTCACACCTTCCCTATTTCAGCATAACAAGCCTCCATTTCCATCTAACCCCTATCCCATCCGCACATTCCTGTCGCACTCTCATCGGCCCTACGATAACCCTCTCGTAGACCCTGTCTACTCCCCTTTCTGCCAACGTCACATATATCCAGTCACATTCCTCAGTCGCACTATACGCAGTCAAAACAATGTACAGTACTCCTGAACCGAGTGCTTCCTCTGCTTCTCCATCTAGACCGGATCAAGTTTTGCATGTTCCAGATCTCCACAATAGACCTTGAGAGAGGAGCAGTAAAGGAAGTTCACGGTGTACGTGTTTAAGAATCGTAAATTGACGGCACAATCTTGGTTTTAATATGGAAGCTGCTGGTCCAGGAACTGAGAAGAGGCGGGGTGGGCCGATGTGATACATGGAGTGCATAGCGCGTTGTTCTCTAATCGATGTAGGTTTATAAGTGTAAAACTTGTTGAAGAAACTATGACACTTGCGGTCTGCGAGGTCATTTCCAATGGGTATGTCGTACTTGGCGATGGTAGAATTGGAAGAGCCGTAAAGAAAGATCGAAGAGATAAGCGGGATGTAGTTGTAGAAGACATTGTGCTCGACTTGAAAGTTGTAATTGACAAGTCCGACCCAGCCTATCTGAGACCAGCTTGGGTGCTTGGTCACGGCTGATATCCGCCGTCGGATATCTTGCGGCTGGGAAGGAGCCCAAAGCAGTGCTGCCGTTCCCAGTAATTTCGCTGGGATTCCTTGCAATGCCAATGCATGGGACATTGAGACAGGGGTCGCCGACGACTTCTTTGAATACGCCCGTGAACGCAGCGAGAATCTCGTCTGGATGGGTTAGATCCCGCCTTGATTAATCTTCGACAACTCTCTGCCATAATCTAACAAGTCATTGTTCAATGACTTTCTCTTACCATGAAGCCTTTGCAACTCCGAAATCTTCGACTCGAACTCATACCAATGTGACGTGCTTACGTGAAATAGACATGCATCCCCAGCATCTTCCGGACCAATTTCTTTCTCGCCAATTGGCTTCTGGAAAAGAGGAAAAACAAGTTCATTTTCGGTGAAGAAGGTGAATCTCTGGGGTAACCCCTTTGCCTAAAAAGTCCATGCTCGAGTATCCCATACGTATGTCTGCAGCGCTGTGGACAAATAAGGATTCCCAATTGAAACTCTTAGCTGTCCGGACGGCACTTCTATGGAGATATGATTATTGTGGGATCCACCCCTTCCTTCGTAGGTTCCAGGTAGGCCGGCATTCGAGACTCTGGCTGCTATTGCCCAGATTGTAGCGATGGCGCTCCTGTAGATCAAATCCATGTTGTCCATGTTCAAGTGTTGGTTTCCGCATCCTCTTGAACAATGAATATGGCATCTACCCAGAGATATCTTTTCCCGATCTTCATCAGAAACTGCATGGCATCTCGAATCGTCCGAGGAAGGAGAAGACAGCCATTTTGTTCGAGGTTTTATGGGGTCAATGAACAAGGATGGGACAACCACTCTAAATCCGTTTTCTAGGCCCTGTAGACATTGGTAGCATTGCCCCACACGTAAACCAAAGCAAAATATCGGCATGGTTGGCGCACCCGTACGATGGATTCTTCTTTAGCATCAATGAGCCAGAATTAGCCCGTCCGCCAGGCTCTTCGGAATGTAGACCAATTTTGGAGGCCGTGCTCATGGCCTTGGTACGTCTCTAACTAGGCCCTAACTAGAGCACGATTGATTGTTTTCGGAATTGGCAGTCGGAGAAGATAATTGGCGTGATTTGGGGAATCGCCTCGGATCGTTGAGCGGGCAATAAGCTCAAGCTGTGCAAAGGCAACGTGGTCTTCAGAGGAGCCTTTGCTCCCCATGTTTGAACATGAAGGTTCGAAAAGATCCGGTTCGCATAAGGTGAAAAACTAGACGACTCTTTTCTTCCTCAATCCTGGAATTGCACTCCACTTGAATGCTATGTCGAGTCCAAACCTCAGGCTCCTCTTTTGGACACCCAACTGGAACTGCCCGAATGGGAGTCGAATACTTGTAATTTGATCATCGCTGCTATCGCGCCACTGCTGGAGTGCCTCAGCAATAAGTTGACAGAAAGGGCAAGATGTCGAATTGCGAAGAACACATCCAGCTTCCCCGAGGGGATTAGGAGTATTCTCTATTTCAAGCATTGGCTCAAGATCAAGTGCTGTACAAATATCGCATGGGTCCAATCTTTGAAATCCAAACTGCTTCACGTTGGGCACATCAATAGCTGTCAGTGGGAATTCGTCTTGAACAGTGAGAATAGTCCGTTTGAATCTGCTAAATATCAGTCTTTCTACAGAACTATGCCGGAAGCCGAGAGGCCAGCTCACTACTATGCGTGCAATCATCAAATGAGTTGAAGGAAATGTAGAACTTCCCTGTTGGCTACATGCATACAACCAACTGTAATGCCATTCTTGACAAAATATTCATCGTTCCTAGCCTTTATGACCACTACTCTTGCGTTCTGGCTGGACATATTTGAGATAGAGCGAGTTTTCGTTGAACTGCATGGCACACATGACGTACATCATGGATTGAAGGAGCAAGAGAGGGTTTACAATGGACTGGATACAAGCAGATGATTTGGGTTAACGTTCAACTGCGGCTGCCGACGATAGGATTTTTAAAGCCGGATGAGCTTCATCGAGTCGAGACTAAATAACCAATTCAGCTGCTACGGATGATTCTACAAGAATATAGTAGACTTTGTAATCCATATGATTAAACTAGACAAAACAGGTCACGTGATACGACTCAATCTACCTGAGGTAGCCTAGGAATGAGGCTGATTGCTCTGGGATACGCATCGGCAATTCCTCCATCAACGTTAAAGCTTTCCCCACACAGCAGGTCATCGTCCCACACTCATAACTCCTTCTCCCCTTAACAACCACTCCCTGCTCGCTCTCCACCACCTCCTCACTTCCCTCCTCAACACGGTCCACAACTTTGATCACCTTCTTCCCCATCACGAACTTCCAAAAATTTCCAATACCCTTTCTCCTCTCCACAAGCGGCATAATCGTAATAACTAGTGTCGCGCCGAAAGCTGAAAGGAACGTCAGAGCCACCAAAATCTAAAGAAGGTTTTGCTAATGATATACGACGTCCTATACATGGGCATTGGCTACTCTCGTAATCAGCATACTACGTAAGGAGAAAAAGAAGAAGGACGAAGAAGGGCATGGAAGACTTGCTCAAATAATCACGAAGATCGCGCGGAGAATCGGTGTGATCAATATCGCATGCATCTTTCCTTTCTCCAACACTTTCTCGGTCTCAGGTGTCAAATGCTCGAGTTTCTCTGCTCTGTCAGTTCCTCAGGCGTTATATCCTTGATATTGCCATCATCCACAATCTTGATATCCGCTCTCGGCCTACTCCAATCAAACTTATCGGGGTCGAGTATGAAGGTGCAAAGTACGGAATAGTCTCACTCGTGGTCGCAACCGTAACCTCTCCCTCAAGCGCGTACGTACTACCTATCCAGCACGCAATCGTCGTCAGACTGCCCAAAATTAGTGCTACCACAACCGCTACGTTTCCACAGAACGGCGCTGCAGAAAGAGAACACAGTGCAGAGAGTTAAAGACGCCTATGCAGGTGACAAGGTAATTGACGCCAATAGTGGTGCGTGTAATCCCAGTGGCAACTATGGCCATGCGAACGGACCAAATAACGACGGCGAGATGCGACATCCGGAGGAGGCGACCGCCGGGAGTGGTGGGGAGATGTAGGCTGAGCAGACGTCGTACGTATATATTACCGTGATTGAGACCTGGGCAAGGTCAGTACTTGTCGACGCGAAGAAAGAGTTGCTTACGATATCTGCACAGAACTCCGAAGTACAAGTCATGAAATTCATGATGACCACAAAGACCGCAACCTCTTTCCCCATCAGTGCTTGTACTGGGTAAGGCAGTGCCCAATCCTTGCGAAACATCTACGTCCGTCATCGTATGCATAGCCGGCGATCCTTGTAGTGCTTGAGCGGCAAGCCTCAGGGTAGTAGCGAGACAAAATGATATGGAAAATCATGAAAGACCTCCAATAATGTATTCTAGAAGAGTACTGGCAGGATCCGCAGTGATGGCTTTCTAGAAGAGCTGAACGTCGATCATGGTGCTGAATACGACACACCAGAAGACGACTCCCAATAACATGCCTTCTTGAGATCGAGGGGTAACGTATTTACCGCCAGTGTTTCCCAAAACATGATCGGTGTTGGTGGCCCCGGGTAGGAGGTCATAGACTCTGTCTAGACTTCGAAGGATGTCGCTATGTGTGTAAGTAATGAAGAGTCCTGCTGAAACCATTGCGTAAATGATGATTGTATGACTTTCGAGCCGTTGGAATGATCGCAGATTGAGTTAAGAATGCCGACAAAGGGCGAGAGCCTACCTGTAATCCGTAAGAATGGTCACTTTGATGCCTTCTGTCAACGTGTACATCACCACTCCGACTGGCAGTAGCCGTACTCCGACAATAACATTCCTATCAATACCGTGAAAACAGTGCTTCCACCAACTAAAATATTTACGCAATTAATTGTGGCATAACTAGTTGAATAAAGGATGAGATCCAGATGACCGGCAGTTCCATAATGGATTTTCATCACCTCAAGAAAGGCATGCGCACCAGTAGCTCTTCTCTTTAGCTTGATAGCTGCATCAGCAAAAACAAAAAATATGAACCGTAGCACCGGCATTGTAGATATTTGGCCTTAAAATGCCATAAAGGTATGCCCCAGGCCGTGAAAGTAAAGAGATTGGCGGCAATTGTCCAGGGGGATACCACTGCGGAAGCGGTAAGGCCAGTGTGGATGGAGCGCTTGGCCGTCATAAATATTTCAGAGCCTTCAACTTCATTCTGGAAGCGGGCAAGAAAAACAGCGAGCCCTGATTGCAGTCAATCGAGGAGTACTAGATTGACGGCCTGTTTGGTGAACCCCCCTACAGCTACACCAATGCCTAGGTAGCTACCTTCGGATGCCTACACCTCGCCGTTTGTGGAAACTCTTGCAGTAATAAACGTGTAGGTGAATTAAAATACGACAGTATCAATGTAGGTAGAGTATAGCTGCCAAGGCTAAGGATACTTTTTCGGGCGAATTGGATGGCGTGGTTTAGACCTACGTGTAGGTGGTTTTGGCCAAAACCCACCTCAGGTCTGGGGGTATTAGGTGGTGCTGTAGGTGTAGGCCAATTCGCAAAAATTGTTATTATCACGCATCACAAATTCAACATACACGCTCACACACATACATGGGAGACACATGTATAGAAAGGAGAAGGAAGATGGAGATGAGGAGATAGACTTATGAGTCTGAGGTGGGGATGTATGACGACAGGGCTCTATCACATGTTAGCATGTGAGCAGCACCTACCTACTTGCCTAATACTACGCGGGGTTGGGTGGATTTCATAACACCTCTGTAGATTAATTACGCTCGGAAAACCACATAGGTAACCTACAGCTACGCGTAGGAGGTTCACCAAACAGGCCGTGAGGTGAATGAGAGGTTGAGATGCTTACACCACATACCATCCGCAAAGGCTGCGCCAAACCATATAATTATGCCATATCCAGTGCCCGGGGACTTCAGTTGATGTTCGTTAAGCCACCTATGTTAGCATACTTTAGGACAAGATGTGGCCAGAAGGATTAACTGTTTACAGGGACAAAGCAACTGACAATTGCTAAGTCACAAAACTTCGAAGTTACATAGTATAAAATCTTACATGCTAGTGAATTTTAGATGTGTGAGGCGAGCGAGGTTAAAGGAATTAGAAAAGACCTAACTCCAGGCAAAGAGAAAAATCCCTTTTCCTTTAGGATTCCCGATCAGCAGCATATCTAGACGATAGACAGTCGAGACAATTACTTGGTGTTATCTTCATGACGTCCCTTGCCTATCACTGGCCTTCCTCAAGTCTGACATGGGTCTCGATATGTATCCGTGGTAAGGTAATCAATCAACCAGAGAATGTGGAGTGATCGAAGCTGTTTTTCCCATGGGTGAGAACCGAGTCAAAAATAATCTACGGAGGGTGAGAGCAATTTCGAATTACGAAAAGTAACATAAAGAAATCTAACGTTCGAGTTTGAGGGCCCATTTTATAGGGGAGATAAACAAATCTTGACCTCACCACAGAAATGATCCTTATCTGATCGACTTTGGAACGGGTGCCAATACTAGAGGACAGGCTCCGAACATACTACAAGGTGCTTATATCCGTTATCCCGCTCTTGGTGCACGAAGGTAGGAGAGAGGAAAGTGGGTGGGCATCGGAGAATTATTCGGCAAAGTATTGTCATGGGGCTAGATTACGTGTAAAAAGCGAGCGCCGTGGGTATTCGCTTTGAATAGCCCAAATATCATTATTCTACAATTTTAGTTTTAATTCCAAGCTAGAGAAGGAATCAATATTGGACAAAGTTCTGAACAACTGTTCCGGATTCGTCATTCCTTCTGCAGATTACGATTTAGAAGTAGTTACCCTGATATACCACGTGGAGCAAATGGACAACAGATCCTAACTCTATTTCATAAAGATATATAAGGAAACAGAAGGAAACACTGAAACAACAGGATACACTCGGACATAAGCACATATCTCCTGCCACCCTCTAACTCATTAGAACGGGTCTTCAGAGATATTGGTGTAGTTGAAACTGCTAGCAACAAACGATCCCTCATACTGACTACCCAAATCCAGCCTGCTCGGCAAATCCGGCCGCATCTCTCCATATCCAAGATTATAAGTGGCTTCAGAAGGCGGTGGCATGGTACTTCGGCGCCACTCATGGATGGGATTGGATGTAGGGCGAGAAACGTAGCCGCGGATAGGTTCGCCAGGCGTAGAAGGTTTGTTAATGGCGCCAGTAGGAACGTAGGATGCAGGCAGGGCGGAAAGGCCATCTTTGATTCTGGTTGGAGCATATGATTGGGCTGGGGTACTCAGCTCGCCGTATAAGCCTTCCTGGCTATATTCGGAAGGGGAATCTGAGAGAGCGGGACTGGTGTGGACAGTAGCAACTTCGCTGCACGAGAGAGATGGCCGCGCCGGGATGATGTCCAAGGGGATGTTGTGGCTATTCTCTACTTCTACTCCATCTTGTGCTTCAATATCAATGGTCTTTCCAAACTCCTCCTCATAATTAGGCTTGCTCTTGTGTTGGTGGAAGTTCAAGGCCAGACCTATGGTGACGATGAGAACTACGAGAGGGGCGGCAATTGAGGCCCATTTTGGCCTCATCGGCTTGTCCATGCGTAGAATAAAGTCAGGAGTCGGCAATGTAAAAACAGGCAGGGGAGGCGTGGTGAGTGAAGCCATTATTGTTGACAATTGCGACATGTTCGAAATGTTTCCGAGACCCTGAATAAATGAGCTAATTGTTACAATACTAACCTCAAGGGCAAATACGTGATACTGACAAATTTCGCGGTTGGCAACGTGCTGTCCAAGAGATTGTGAAGAGCACGATGAAGGATTAATATTGCAGGCGGCGACGTAATATACGAAGGGAAATAAATTCGCAGTGAAGAGTAAAGCAAGTTGTAGATAGGCTGCAGTTAGATTAGCCTTGAAATGTACTGGCACAGCGATTGCAATTACCGAGCAACTAGAGATTAGGACACAGCGTTGAAAATGAATGGCAATTGACTATTGCGTGTATACGGCTCTACATGTTAATGCAAACCTCGAATGAAGATGTAATCAGACAGTGGGGGGAGGCTTCAAAGCTCATTGGAAATTTCCAGTATTT
Source organism: Zopfia rhizophila CBS 207.26 (assembly GCA_010093925.1). Lineage (NCBI taxonomy): Eukaryota > Fungi > Ascomycota > Dothideomycetes > Zopfiaceae > Zopfia > Zopfia rhizophila. The sequence continues at coordinate 1,707,738 of ML994615.1, forward strand.
GGGGGCACCTGACTGAATATGCCACGTTGTGTAGTTCACCGCCCTGAGTCTCCGTTCCTCTGCCGTCTCCTAACCTCCGCCGCACTGAGTCCCTTCTCTAGCAGCTGCTGTGAATCTGACCTTGGGCTCGAGTATTTCGTTCGGAGATCGGTCATGGAGATAGGTGGAGGCTTCTTATGTTCTTTCGGATCAGTCGAACGCATCCTCCGCATCTCACGTTCAAGTGTGGCGGCCAGTCTCTCCAACAGCCACTGCGCCTCAGTTTTGTTTCCCATCAATGGACTGCGAACTCCCAGCCAACTCCAGGTATATGGACCTCCATTCTCATTGTCTCCGCCGTCAGCAACGCCCAAATTAGGATACTTGTGTTTGGACCTGTCATGTTTGGCCTGCGGCTTTCTGTGACAAGAAGCATCGGTTTCGTCTTTACCAAACAGTCGCAGGTAGTAGGACCATTCCTGGTAGGTGTATTGTTTCGGTGGCGAGGCATCGATGTCCCTCATAAGCTGTCGGAATTCCTTGGCCAATACGTAATGGTAAAAATGGGTATCTCGTTCAAGTGTATCTCCATGTTCTCCCGCTTCTTGTGCCTCCCTAAGTTCATCCTCTTCTATATGTTCTGTCAATCGGTCAAGAGTGGTCTGCTCGGTTGCGCCAGTTGCATGCTCCTCTTTGCCATTCTCCTTGTGCAGCTTCCCAATGTCCATTCTTTGAATACTTGTCCTGAGAGTCGACCTGACTCCGTGATCGCTAGGGAGGACCGTAAGCGAACCAACCCAAATAGTAAAGTCTTTGAAAGCTTTGATGAGCGTATCGCCCATGTTGCTAATGAGGATGGTCAGAGTTGGAACCGCCAGCAGAGACCAAAAGACGAAGAAGGGTTTGCCAGAGTTGCTAGAAAGGGCATAGTCTCCATACCCAATAGTAAGGAGAGAGGTATAAGCGAAGTATAAGGAGACGAAGTAACTCCAACCTTGAGGTTTCTCTGCATGCATAAAAACAAGAGCACCAAGAAACCACAATAGAAAAGCAGCGATGGAAGACGTCGCAAGGGAGAAGTATTTGCGGGTTCTCTCTGCTTTCTCTTGCACTATCCTCATCACTCTGAATTCCTGCTCCCTTCTCTGAGATTCGGAGAGACCTTTCTCCGAGAAATTGATCTTTTCAAAAAGGCCCACGCGTATGGTCCGTTCCTCTCCATTAAGAGACGACAGAACACTTTGCCTTTTTGTTTCCATGAATCTGGCGGACATCTTCTCCTTTCCCCTTTGAAGGACTAATGATCGAATAGATCCAATAACCAGACCGACCATGACCATCCCCCCAATAGCATAAGGAAATAGCAAAGATCGACCTGTGTGCGTTTTGGGAACGTATTCGCCGCCAATGCCAATAGTGAACAAGGTAAAATCCGCCCAATAGACGGCATCGAGGTATTGCCAACCCTCGACCTTTGAATAGACGAGGGCTCCCAAAAGAATATACACCATGAAACTGATTGTCTGCAACATCAGCGTCCTCTGGGGAGTTGTAAGCCGGAATTCCTTTGGGTAGTGCCCCCTGTATGCTCCGACCACAGTTACAATCATTAACAACGCAATGATGCAGTATAAGCCTGCAGCAATAATTCCATAGTAGTAGGCCTGAGTAAGCGCGTGCTCTTGCATGGGTTGTGTGCGGAAGGTGGACGATGAAGCCAGTGCCACAAGAACGATGAGGAGGACGGAGGATATAAACCAACCAACAATGGTGATGGGTTGGGCGATAGCGAATGACAGCCGTCGAGCCATGTTCAGTAGCAATGACATGTTTGCGATGATGGCGAAGGTAAGAGATATGGAATTAATAGCTATCAGCCTGCGCAAGATTCTTATCAGCTACTAGCTTATTAGTTCAGTGAAGGTAAGAGATGAAAAGAAGACGCTACCATTTTGGGTCGTTGACAGCTTCGCCATGGCCTTCGTCCTTCCCTGGAGGGATATACACTCTCCAATTCTCAACGAGTGAACATATACTAAAGGAATTCGCCATAGGCCCAAACGTGCCTGCGATGAGGGGACATGCTGTAGATGCAAACCACCAGCGACTGCGATTGTTAGATGCATGCAGTGTGAATTTCCGAGCTGCCTCCAGTACCCTGGATCTAGAAAGCTTTGCTCTTCTTCCTCAGCTTGCTTTTGATCTTCCTCGTAGACGTTCCGCTCGACGTCTTGGGCTGCCTCTTGCGCTGGCTCGTCGAGGCCAGGGTCATTCATGGTGGGGGTTGATGAAAGCGGAGCGAAGAAAAGTCAAGGGAAAGACGGAGGGATGGAGCATGCCTGATAGCGAGGTTATCAAAGGAAAATAATATGGTAAACAAGGAAGCGCACAAACTGTGCCTCGTGAGCAGATCTGCGATGGTTGGCCATCGCTAAGAGTGTGCAATGACGTTTGACTAGCATCTGTTGCGAGGCGATCTTAGTCGGGTGGAAGCCGGCATTCTACCCCGAAAAGTAACACTCCCATCGCGCTTACCCTCTCGTGCACGGCCCCACCAGCAGCCACACTAGCCACACCCCACCATTTACCCCACCAACTCTCTCACTTCCTTCGGAATCTACGACCTTTCTACCCACTTACATCACTTATCCCGACCCAAAATTCCATCAAGTTAGAGTAGCGTTGTATATCTTCTATTCCGTCCTTTTTGAGCTTCTTGCTCGTTTCCCACGTTCTTTTCCCGCTATTCTTGAGAGATTTGCTGACTTTGAACCTGCAGGATATAGCTCCCGACCCTGCGCCATCAAGCCCGCCGAAGACATCCAAGAAGAAGAGCCCTAGTCATGATAAAGAGCTGAATGACATCTAAGAAGAGTATGTAATACCTCACTGCTACACGCATTGTCCATACTACAAGCTCAGAGAATACGGGAGTTTAGATCTGGAGCTTAGGAAGCCAGCTTTCACCCTCACCTTAAGTGCTGGCGAAGGCTTTGGAATGGCAATTCCTTGCCTCTTCCGAGCTTCTAAGCCTTGCTTCTTGGAGATTCTGAGGGTTGTGCATGGCTATTCTCTTGTCAGCATTCTCACCTTTATCTGAGCTTTATCTAAGCTCTGTATTTAGCTTTTCCTTTATAAAATCTTGTTAGACACGAGCTTGTCTCCTGCCTTTCGCGGTGGAATATATGCTTACTTACTTTCCGTATAGAATAAAAGTATTACACAAGTTATCTACTGCACTTATTCTATTAACCTTATAAACTCTTCGTGATCCCTGAGAAGTGTCTACTAATATCTTATTACTCTTATAACCTAGTAGCTAGTGATTAAGATAAATGCCTTAGTAAATAAATACGCTAAGAAGTAGGAGAAGTAAGCAAAGATGTCTAAGTCTATAAAAAAAAAAAGTCTTATATATTAATAAATCTTACTAGAATATTTCTTATATATTTTAAGCTTTTATTAACTTTTCCTTGTAATAAGCTCCTGTTAAAGATTAAGTTATATATATATTCTTTTTTAATTTTTCTAAGATAATATTACTCTGGATAACTTAGCTTTGTATATAATATTCTATTTTTTACTACTATCTTTTTTATAAACTTATATTCTTTAAGCTTTTTAGAATATATTACTAACTTTAACATCTTTTAGGTCCTAGTTTTTTAGTAATAGAGTAAGTAAAGAGTAGATTATAAAAAAAAAAAATACTACTAGTTTCTTAATACTATTCCTGCTATATATGTGGTATAGTAAGTTCCTTTTTTTCTTATTTTTTTTATTATATTCTACAGGCTTTTACTATCCTTAAATAGAAGATACTTTAAAGTAGTAATATATTTAATAGTATAGAGATTTATAAGCTTATTTTATATAGATATTACTTTAAAAGACATATATTTCTAGTATATTATAAGGTTTTCTTGCTTAAATACTGGTGTATATTATCTACTTATTCTAAGTTCTAATACCTTTAGATTAGTCTTTATAAGATAAGAGTCTATTTTTATTATAATTCTTAAGCTTTAGCTGCTATTATATTAATAATAATAAATTTCTTTACTAAAATACTAGCTAGCCTCTTAGGTGACTTTTTAAGTAAAGATATTTAAAATATATAAAGATAATTAAAAGAAGCGCACGGTATTTAGACTATAAATTAAATATATTTTTATATTTTCTTTAAATCTTTATTATATTTTCTAAGAGTTCTAGCTAATTTACTTTTGTTTACTAAATATTAGACTTTAAGTATTTTAAAGTTACCGCAGTTTAAAGAGCCTATTATAAATATAAAACTAAAATTATAATCTTTAGTATATATTCTTAGTATTTCTGAGCTTTAGATATAGGTTTTATTATTAATTCTAAGCTCTAAACTTAAAGCACTAATAAGAGAGTAAAAGTTACGTAATATATAATCTAAAGAAAAAAAAAAGAACACTAAAGATACTATAATAATAAGATTAAGAAATAAAAATATAGCTACTAAGTTTACTATAGTTTTCGTAGGAGATGTTTAATATTTCTGATGAATTTTACTTTTATTCTTATAAAATTTTATTTCTTTTTATTTTTATAAAATATTCTTTAGCTATCTTTCGCTTTATTTCTAGTTTATTTCTATATATTTACTATAGTTTTTAGTTATATTTATAGGATTTTACAAAGGCCCTTTAACACAAACAGCTTTAAGAAATATATTAGATATTACAAGATTTAATTCTATATAAGCGTAATCTATAAATATAAATAAAATAGCATAAAAATTAATACTTATTACTATTCTTATTATTATTCTTACTATTATTCTTAATAGTTTGAAATTATAAGGTTTTTTACTAGTTTATTAGTTTTTACAGCCTTTTTTTTTTTTTTTTAATATTTTTTTATATTTATTTAGGTTACATATCTAGGGTTTGGCGCTGCCAGAAAGAGTTAATAATAGAACCTTAAAAAAAACATAAATATTAAAGATAGTATAAAAGAACTCTAGTCTTACTAAGTTAATTATTACTTTTTTTTTTATAATTATAAAATACTTTTAATATAGTCTTCTATGTACCACAGTAGTTAAATAGCTGGATTTTATAAGTTATAAAATAATTATATATATAAAGAAGGAAAGCTAGCGTCTTATTATCTAAATATTAAAATAACTAAATATTATCTCCTAAAATTAGAATAAAAGAAGTTTATATTTATCTAAAGTCTTTAGCTTTAAGTACTTAATTTATTTATTATTAGTATTATATTACGCCCGCTTAATCTTAGTATTCTAGACTTATTAAGATTTTTATAGTAATTAACAGGGAATAGTTATATAACTTATAATAAATATATCTTTTTTAATATACTATATCTCTAGTAGAGAGGCCTGCTAATAATAAGAAATATATAAAAATTACAAGAAATATAAGTAATTACTTTATATAAATATTTATATAGTAGAAGATCTTTGGACTCTGTACTATCTAGAGCGTTATTACTAGTTAGTAAATGCTATATATTATAAGCATATATCTTATAATTTCTAATATAATTTAGACTTATTATTTGTAAAATTTTATAGCTATAATACTACAGCCTAGTGTTACTATTTCCCTAGAATTCTAATCTATAAATTATTAAACCTAATAAAATAGTAATAAATATTAGAAATTTAATTATACCTTAGCTTCTTCTTTAATGACTTTAGTTTATATAACTTTATATTCTATTTTTTCTGCTACTAGTAATAGTGCTCTTATATCTTAGCCTTAGAATATTAAGTTCTTTTTAAAAACTTACTATTTTACTTTTTATTCTCTAGTTCTTTTTAGTTTTTAATTAATTTCTATAGGGTGTAATATTAGCATATAAATCTATTAAAGCCTAAGTAAAAAAAGTTTACTTATATCTATAAACTAGCTTTAAATAAGACTTTAAAGCTAAATTCTTAAGTAATTTAGATAAATTAAATTAAACACTAGCTAATACTGCTAAGCCTTTACTTAAAGATTATTTATAGTAAGAAATTACTCTAAAGCTAGGTAGTAGCTTATAGCTATTACTAGACTCTTATAAGTCTTAAATTCTAGAAACCTAATTAATACTAGGATTATTTACGTGTAGTTTGGAGTTAATAAGAGTACTAATTTTTTTTAAAAACTTTCCACTAAGTCTACGTTAAAGCTTAGCTTTTTTTATCTTATTTTTATTTACTATAGTTTTTAGTTTTTTTTCCTGTTTTACTGACGATTTACGCATGATAACTAGTAAAAAAAAAAGAGAGAATAGTAAAGATTATTAGTATCTAGTAAGTAAAGGAAAATAAGGTAAGAATATATAAAATTTTATAAATAAATAGATTATTATTTATAATAAGAAAATGTATTATCTTTAGTGTATTTAACTAGAAAATAGACTATACTTATATGCCGGCAGATAAAATAGAGAGATAAATAAAATTAGAAAAATAGTATTAGAGACTACAGGAAATTTTGCTACTAATTCTAGTATTAATAAGTTATTTAAATATACTTATAGTTTCTACTATATATAGAGTATAGAATGCTGTTATAATATAATAGGTTTAAATAGTTTTTTTAAGACCTTCTAATCTCGTTAAATACGCTAATTAGATAATAAATAATTATAATACTATTAAACTTAAGACTCTAACTCCCGTATCTATAGAGCTTTATAATATTTTATTTCTGTTCTATTATAAAGTATTATACTTTACTTTATTTAAAAGAGTAACTACTATATAACTAAATCTTCTCTCTAATTTCATAAAGGTTTTACTAAAAGTAGTTAAGAAAAACAGTATAACTCTTAAGATCTTTATTAAAACTAATGTTTTTAATATAATATATTAGGAATAATTTATAAGTTTCTGTGTTTTATCTATACTTAGCTTTAGTTAGTCTAATATAAAAAAAAGGTAAAAGAGAAAACTACTTATAATTCCTAAGATATTAAGCTATTTAGCTAGAAGTATTAGTATATTAAGCTATAACTTTTTTTAGTTAAAATACAAGAACACCTTAATATCTATATAAATAATAAGTAATAGAAAGGTTCTTAAATTATATAATAAATTATTTTTAGTTTATTATATTTTATAAAAGCTTAGTAGAAGCTCTATTTTACTAGTCTATTTATTAAACTACTATAAATTTCAGTATTATATATTAAAAACCTTATTAAGGCGAAGCAAATATAAGAAAGAAATAGTATATATAAGGTTTATTATAATATGCTGCCGTTAACTAGCCTAAGACTTACTATACTAAGGATAAGAGTTCTATTAAATACTAGATATTTAGAGATAATTAGCATTAAACTTATATAATTCTTTTAATTTTATTATAGAAATTACTTATATATTTTCTTAGGTCTTACTCTTTTGTACTTATATAAATTATAATAATTAGCTTATATAATTTTATATAATATAATATTTCTATATATCTTTTAGCGCTTAAGGCCTTTTATATAGCGTTTAATAATAATAGAATTAACTAAGTTTCCCACTTAGTTTCCGTTACTATTATTTATAAATATTAAGGATTTATAATTTATTTTATAGACATAAAAGTAGAACACTGCCGCCTGTATTATTAAGGTAGAAGAGAATAACTATAACTAGCTATCTATATTATAGAGATTAGAAATACTAAGAGTTTTAAGAGAATTTATTAAGTCTTTTAGCTTTTTATAATAATACTTAATTTAAGTATATATAATTAATAGAGTTTACTCTATAATAATAGAGATATCCTATAGGCCTAGTAGTATATAGTTTTTAATAAATAGCTTATATTTTAAGATTTAGCTATAATAATCTCGTTAATACCAACAGATTGTGAGGAAATATTTAAAATATATAAGATATAATTCTAGCGTGTTGACTTTACTAGAAAAGCTTTAATATCTTTATATATATTTATAAATAATATATCTAAATCAGCTTATATAGCCTGAAGATTTTTATAGAATATCTTAGTAAGCTTTTTAATAATTTAATTCTAGTCTTTTATTTTATTATTAATATTTATATTAACTTAGTTAAACTCTTCGTTCCCGTCCTCTATAATTTACCAATAAATATTAGTAAATACATTATTTTAAGAAATTATAATTACTATTATTATTAGGTTCTATAAATTTATAGTAATACAAGCAGTAAGAGATAGGCTTTAAAGTAATATAAATAAAAATATAGAATAATTAAAAATAAAAATTTTAGAAGTCTAAAGAAAGGAACTTAGAAAAATACTAAAGAATAAAATAGAAAAAATAGAAAATTATATAAACTTAGAGACTTAAGTTTTATAAATATAATTTCTAGTTAATACGTAATAAGATAGTGCTTTTTATTTTATATAATAATTTACTTAACTAATTTTATTATATTTTCTAAGTTACGTGATATCTAATATTATTTTTTTCTAAATTAGAGCCTAATTAAGCCGGTTAGGTATAGACTTATATCTAATTAATAGTAATACTATATAGCTAAACTTTACTTATTTTATTACTTATTTTATAGGTCTTAGTAAATATAAGATATTTAGCCTCTTTCTAGGCTACTTAATCTTATAAGAAATAAGACTATTCTAAATATTTCTAATATTTTCTAAATATATATAATAAGCATATTTTTGTGCTGTAGGTGGCAGTAACTACTAGTAATTAATTATACTTTAATTTTTACAGCTTGTGTTTCTAAAATCTATAGGTAATATAAATAAACTTAAGAAAATATTATCCCTTAGTAAAGAAGAGCTATAGTATAAAATAATTTATAATAGTAATTAAAAAATCATTTAAATTTACCAGTTAAATTACTATATTTACTATGAAACGTGATTTTTAACTTTATTTTTTAGTTACTATTTAGGTAAAGTGCTTTACTTATGGAAGTAACTAGAACTTAATAGTATTTCCTATAATTTTAGTTTTTTTTCTTATATTATCTAGGTAATATGTATAAATAACTATCTCTAGTAGTAATATTATATAAAAGATATAAGCTATAACGTTATAAAGAATCTCTTTTATTTAGAAATTATAAGAAAGCTACGTTGAATCTACTAACTACTTCTAGAAATAATAAGATTACGTTTAATATTAAAGGGCTTTATGCTATAGCTAATAACTTTATTTTATAAAGTTAACTAACTCTTAATAAAATTAATCTCTATGAGAAACTATATACCTATTATTAGAATATATAATAAAAGCTTCTTTTTTTACTAACTACTATAAAAAGGCTATAGAAGGGTATTTAGGTTAAATCTTTTATAATAGAAGATATAAAGAAAATAAATCTACTATAGATATATCTCTAACACGCTGAGACTCTTAAAAAATACTAAAAAACTATATTATATAATATTTTAGTATAGTAAGCTTTAGAAATCTTATAATATTATATATAGCTATTATATATATGTATTACTATACCTCCTAAGAATTTAGCCTTTAATAGTATATATATTTAATAGTTATTCTATCTAATACAGCTTGAATAGTAGTCTATTTATTATCTTCCGGAATATACAGTAAGTAATATTAATTATTTTAATTTTAATAGATATTAATAGCTTTATATTATTCTATCTCTTTTAATGCTATTATACCTACTATTTGTATATAAAGTATCTTATTAAATTATTATAGAATATAAGCTTATTATATATAATATTAGAGATATACAGCCTCCTACATGAAAGAAAGTATATAAGAATAATATTAAGATATTATTAGAGAACTAGAAATGCGGGAGCTATAATCTTATAAAATACTAAAAAAAACTAATCCCTATCTAGTTATAGTAAGAGATTTTTTATTAATTATATTTAGTATTCTAGTGAATATATACTAAGAACTATAGTAAGTAAAGAGTAGGCTTTCTCTAGTATATACTATAAAGTTAGTTACTAACATTATTTTTAGCTAGTTATTAGTATATATAAGTAGTATTCTATTCTAGACGTTTTCTAGACTAACTTTTCCTACTAAGTATTCTATAAGAATTAGAATAATATATAGGAACGCCTTTTCTAGAAGGGCATTATTAAAAAGATATAGAAAAAATAAAGAGTTATTATAAGAATCCAGGCCAATAATAGCAATTAGGTGTAATAGAGTGAATTTAATAAAAAGTTAACTACGTATACTACAGAGACTTAATAGCTACCCCTACTAAGTCACTAAGATTACGTAGTTACGCACGGAGTTAAAGCTGAGATAACTATTTTAATTAATTATTTTAAACTCTAGCCTATTACATTACCTCTTTTCTTATAGACTAGGTAGGGGCTCTTTGGTAAACTATTTACCCAGAGGCCTTTATAGGCCTATCTTAAGTTCTATTTACTATAGCTTCTCCTAAAGCTCTTATTAGTAGTTTACTAGTAGAAGTTTATATCTGCCTTTTCACAGAGGCGCTATATGCTCCTTCTAATAGTCTAATACTATTATATCTTCTAGCTAGCTTACTGGCTCTATAGTTATTAATATATAGTTTTTCTATTTTATTTTATACTATAGCTGGTGGCCTCGCTCTTGTTTTATTTATATCTTAGTAATAATATCCTACACTACATACTCTTTATAGTTATTTATCTAAATTAGTAATGGCTAAGGATTATCTATAGGCTAGCTTAGTAATAGGTCGTTACTTACTAGCCGTAGTTTATTTATATAAAATATTGGGTTTAGCCCTAGAGGCGTATTTAGCTTTATAGTATGTAAGCTAATTATATTTTCTATAGTGTATTTAGCATTTTTCCAGTCTAGCTTTTTATTTCCTCGTTTAGTAGAGAGTTAGTTACTGAGTTTTAGCCATACCTTATCTCCAACACGCAGTTATGGGGCTTTATTCTAATATTAGTTTACTTATTTTTTTTATTCTTACTATGCTTTAGCTATGGTTGCTTATGCTAAGTTAATATACTTTTTTAGCTTTTCTATAATTTCTCTAGCGCTAGCTTTTAGGTCTTAAGCTGTTATATTACGCCTAATTCTAATATCCACTTATAGCAGTTCTATATTATATCCGTGCTAGAGAAAGAATAGGCTTATTCCTATTAAAGTAACGTCTCTTTCCTTTACTGTAATTTTAGCTATTAGGTAGAGCTTTACCTAGTTTACTTAGTCCTACATAATAAACGCTTAAAGATAGGCCTTAACTATACTATTTATCCTTTCTATTAAACTATCTATTTGCGGATAGAATGCTGTTGATAATTACCTTTTAATTTATAGGATTTTATAAAGCTTAGTTTAGAACTTGCTGATAAATTAGCTGCCGCGATTAGATACTATAGCGTTAGAAATCTAATAGTAAGTAATAATCTTACAGATAAAAGCTTATATTACTATCTTAATATCTATATTTAGAAGAGAGTAGAGAGTTATGTCCTTGCTTAACCTATTAGTAATTACTAGTAAAACTATATAGCTATTACTTTCTAGTAATCTGGTTACAAAATCTATTAAGATCTCTTTCTAAATATAATTAGAAATAGGCAACAGGCGTAACAGCTCTTGCTAGTAATCTCTTTATAACTTTATATAGCTATAAACATTACAGTTTTAAATATAACGCTATATGTAGTTTAATATCCCTAGCTAAAAGTAATCTCTTATTAATATTAGATAGGTGCTCTGCCGTCCTGGGTGTCCTATCGCTTACGATAAATAAATCCGGTAGATAATTAATATCCTTAATAGCTCTAAGTCAGGCACCTACTTCCTATTCTAATAATAAAAAGTCCTATCTTTGTTAATTGTGTACTTAGCCAGCGAAACTTTTAGTTTAAGCTCTAGGAAAAATCTCCGCTCCTGATTATAAAAAGTCTATACTACTCTTACGTACACTTTATCGTCTAGTACTGCATTATATTATCTTTATTTAAGCTTATTACAAGACTCTTAGGCACGAGACTTCTAGGCTTTAGTTATACTATCTTCTATAATTATTAAAAAACTAATTTAAGCAGAGAAAGCCTATACTGTTTACCTATTATTATTTAATTTAAGCTCTTCTTTTTAATATGTAACTACTAGCTTTAGTAGCTGAATTATATAGCTCTTTAGCCTTTTATTATCTTCTCCACTTAGATAATTCTATTCGTGTCTTGATAGTATGTTAGCTCATATATTTTCTTTCTCTAGCCTATATTAAATCTCTATATTATATCGGCTAAGGAATAACTGCTAGCGCGTATGTCTTTCGCTTAATTTTCAAGGCCTTATAAAGTACTCAAGGTTCTTGTAATTAGTAATAACCTAAAACTTTTTAATAGACCGTAATTCAGCATCCCATGCCTCCAGGTAATAAATAATTACAAGGAGTTCTTTATCATGTATCTTATAATTACACTCTATAGGTATATTCTTCTTTAAAAAGTATGCACATAAATACAGCACGCTATTATCACTGTATTACGAAAAAACTTCTCTAGTTATATGACCTAAAGAGTTAGCTTCTAAAATAGTCTTATAGTTAGAATTAAATTAGGCTAGTACTGGTTCTAATATAAAGATCTCTTTTAACTTATTAAATACTATTTGCTTTTTATTAGTCCATTAGAACAGCACATTACTCGTAAGTCTTATAAGTAGAGCGGCGATTTCTAAAAAAGACTTAATAAACTAATAATAGAAATTAATGAATTTAAAAAAGCTTCTAACTCTTTTTACAGTTGTTAGAGGCTACCACTTAGTAATTACTTTTATCTTAGTAGGATCCATTCAAATTCCTTGCTCTACTTTAATAATAAACTCTAGATATTTTGTGCTCTTAGTTTTGAATTCGCACTTCTTAATATCCAGATATAAACCTACGGCGCTAAGTTTCTTTAGTACTAGATTAATTTACCAGCAATACTCTTCTAGTAAGCCTAAAGAGTAGATAAGTATATTATTAAGAAAGGCTAAATAGAACTTATTAAGATATTCCTATAGGGTCTAGTTTATATACTGCTAAAACATACTAAAGGCTCCTACTAGTCTAAAAGGTATAACCAGCTATTTAAAGAGTCTAAATCTTATATAAAAGGCCGTTAGCTATTTATCTCCTTCTGTAATATAAATCTTATAAAAAGCTACTAAAACATTAAGCTTAGTATACTATCTTATCTTACTAATTTAGCTAAGTGTTTTATAGATTAAAGAAAGAGAGTATTTAATCTTCTTAGAAATCTTATTAAGCGCGCGGTAGTTAACGTAAAAGTAAAGACCTTTACTAAACTTATATATAAATAGTACTAGAGCTATAGTTAGGAAGTTATTTATATAAATAAAGCTCTTCTCTAGTAGCAGTATTAACTCTTTTTATAGTACTAGTAGTTTCTCTCTTAATATATTATACAGCAGTCCCTATAGGACCTTAGGGTCCTTTCTATTAATCTTTTTAAATTTAATATAATAGTCTATTCCACGACCTTGCAGTGGTGGGAGTTTGTCTATTTTCTTTTCTAGAAACAGCTTTAGGTACTTCTAATAGGCCTTAGGAAGTAGTATTCTAGAATCTAGCTTTAGTTTAGGCGCTAAGGCCTTTTAAATGTCTACTAATAATACTATAAAAATACGTATCTTACTTATTGTTTTTAATTTATTTATTTATATTAAAAAAGTAGCTACGCTAATCTCTATTAGCTTCTGCTAACACAGTTTCTTCTTTTTCTTACTATAAACTCTTATTCTTAAAGTATGAATATAGAATGATTTCTTTGCTGGCGTGATTGTGATATTATTTTAATTTATTTAGAGTTTACCTAAAATAAGATTAAACTTAAGTATGTTATTAATAATATATATATAAGCTTATTTAGTATATCCTTTAATATTAAGATTAATTTATGTAACCTGGGTAACTCTTTTAGGTTTCTTATATACTCTAATAATCCCCTACAGGGCTATATTAATACACGCTAAATAAACTTTAGTAGTAAAGGCAGAGCTTATAAGACTATAGCATAAATACCTAGTATTAATTATTATATATACGATATTCATCTAGTTAATTAATAAGTATATAGTAATAAGATTTATGTTTATATATGTATTTCAGAATTTCTACTATTCTCTTTATAATACTATTTTATTTATTTCGGCTAGAGGCCCCTGCTCATGACTGTAAGTAAAAGCTATTCTTTTCTTAATACTTCTTTTTTTTCTCTTTTATCTCCGTCTTTTTCGTCTCTTTTATTAGCGTTTATTTATCTAGCTTTTACTAATACTATAGTAACTAAGCGTAACTAATTTACTCTTATATATTTATATTTATTCTTTATATAGCTAGGAGAACTGTATTAATAATAGAAACCTTATTTATAGCGTTAGTTAAATTCCTTTTAGCTTACCTAAAATATTTTAGATTAGTTATTCTATAGCTTTACTACCCCTACATGTATGAGTATTACTTTCTAATTTATTAGTTTAAATATTAGTATAAATAGTATTATATAGATAGCCATAGCAGTCCTACAGTTACTTAATATAATCTATATAAGATTATTACTAACACGAATTACTTCTTAAGTGTACTCTTTAAAGCTTAGTGTTATTAAAAGAGCTATAATATGCTTTTAAAGCTCTTTATCTAATCTCTAGATAAATATACTCTTTTTTATGTTTTTATTTAGCTAATCACTTTCTACTAGCAGTAGCTTTTTATTAAACTCTATATAATATTCTCTTACTAACTTCTTTTTCTATTTTATGCTTTATAGCTTGTCTAGAGACTTTTACCTTTAATACTAGTCTTTAAACTAGAAGTCTATAAACGCTTATATTGCTTTAAGGGTAGTATTATTTTTTTAATTAGAAAGCTATAAGAAAATAGTTTATATTACTTATCTCTTTAAATACTAAAAGAAATAATCTATCTATCCTTCCTTACTGCCTATATAGTATCTATTAAATTATAACTTGGCTTTAGTTTAATGCTTAAATGTAGGATAAAAAGACCATATACCATTAAACATAAAGAGTTTAGAAAAATTAAATAGTTTAACTACTAGTTTAATTACTAGTTATAGCGTTAATATAAAGGGAGTTACTAGTATTATCACTAAAATCTATAAAGATAGCCTTAATAGGGAATCGCGACCTTTTAGTATAGTTAGCCTTTTAAATATTACTTATAACATGTTTATAATCTCTTTAAGTGAGGTACTATTGCTGGCTTTATTTACTAGAAATAAAACTTTTCTTTTATTACACTAAGTAAGGTAGTTGTTAAGTTTAATCTCTACTTAGCTTATTACTATTTTAATAGCTAGAACTTCTAACCTTTATAAAGTAAGTAACCGGCGTAGTTCACGGCTAATCTGTTTATTATTATATTCTATATTAAGCAGGTTCGTCACTCAGGCCATTAGTGCAGGTACTAACTAGTTATTAGTATTTATTAATATTTACTATATTACTAGATAGCTCTTCTAAATACTAGAGAGTCTCTTATTTTTTTATAAAGTTAATTATACTACCAGAGGCCTCTCAGCCTCTTGCGAGAAATAGAGTTAATTAAATCTAAATATAAGAATCTAGGCTAATAATAGCAATTAGGTATAACAAAGTGAATTTAATAAAAAGTTAATTATATATACTATAGAGACTTAATAGCTATCTTTATTAAGTCACTAAGGTTACGTAGTTACGCACGGAGTTAAAGTTAAGATAACTATTTTAATTAACTATCTTAAGCTCTAGCTTATTATAATTAGTAGTATAAAGTAATAATTCTTTACTATAGCTTTATTAAGATATCTGTAATTAATACATAATCTTAGTTTTCTATTTTTTTTTAGTATAAAGAGTATTAATAAAGCTATCTTACTTTAGCTAGTTTATATATATTTTTTCTATTAATTTTTTTTATAGAAACTTCTATAATTCTTCCTGCTAATAGACTGGTACTTAATATAATAGTCTTAGTTTTAAATTTATTTCTTCCTTAAGCGTGATTTTGTGGTCCTAGTTCTAGTATTCTAGTAATTAGTTTTTATTTTCTTTAAAGAACTATTCTCTAAATTTCTTTTAATATTCGCCTGGTATAATAAACGTGGTATTATAAAATATTACTTTCTTTATTTATATTATAGCTTTTATTTATTACTGTCTATAGTAGTTATTTTTAATCCCTATAGTTTTTTTCTTTTAATTAATAGTTAGGTTCTATCGTGCTAGCTAGTCTTATCCTAAAATAAAATTCTTACTACCTAGATTTATAATTTTAATATAAGTTAGTAGTTATCCGTGTAATTTACTACTCTAATAGTTATATTTTTTATTTTAAAATTAATTAGACCTTTTCTGAATATTATTAGACTATTATCTATGCATCTTACTTACACAGGTTTGTCTAAAACTCTAGTTAGTATTTAGTATCTTTATATCTATTTATTTAATATAAGTATTTTGCTAGCTTTACTATTTATAAGTGCTAGTATCTAATTACTATTAATATATACGTTTATGTATAGCTTATTTTCATATTTCCTTTAGTTTAGTTATATATATATAAGTATTATGTTTTTTCTAATCTTTAGTTCTTAGCTCTCTAGTAGCTTAGTTATAGTTTACTAGTTTTCTAGTTTTTTATTTATAGTTAACTCCTAAGTGGTAGTTATTTCTTTAGTGTTTTTTCTTTAGGTTTATAGATTAGATATCTCTAGAGTTAGCATACTTCTCTATTAAGTATCTTATATATATTTCTAGTTTATTCTCTATAATCCCAACATTTCCATTCTAAGAAATATTCTTAATATGTGAGTTTTTTATGTAAGTTTGTAGCTAACTATCTCTCTTAATAGTATTTAGCCTAATATTATTAATATCTTATCTAGTATTTATCTTATAATAGTTATTTATGTTCGTCTGAGTTTAGGTCCTGTAGTTTATTTTCTAAATTCATATAAACTAGTTCTTACTATAGATTAAATTCCTTTTTATTTATTAATTATTATAATACTTTTCTTGTCTTTAGTCCCTTAACATGTATAGTATGTTTATTCTATTTATAATTCTTTCCTATATAGTTAGAAGCTATATATATCTAGTATTTTTTATTATTATTTTATTTATAGTATTATCATCCTGTACCTATAATGTTAGTAAAGAGGTTTATTTATTCTTTTTACTTTTATTCTATCCTAATTCCAGATGTCCGATAGGGTGATAGTATATTATATTAATTATAACTAGTATAGGTATTTATTAATAGATCTTATTTATTTATATAGCTAGTTTTTGTCTGCTTAGTTCTTTATGCTGCTTATTTTCTACCATCTATAATACTTATTAGTATTAGTATATTCTATCTCTTAAGATAACTTCCTAGTATTTAGTAATATAGTATTCTCTTTAATAGTACTTTAATTCATATATCTAATAATATCTCTAGTATATATATTATATAATTATTATAGATATTAGCTTCTTATTCTCTATTATCTCTTAATTCTTTTTTTATTTAAATTTCTGATTTTTCTTATGGAATGGTCTACTTTCTTACTCTATAATCTTATAGAATCTTTACATTTCTTTCTTAGTTTTTATATTATGTTATTAAACTGCGGCTTTTTATATTATAGTAATTATATTACTAAGTTATTCTACTAAATAATTCTTAACTTATTAATACAGAACCTTATATTCTTGTCTGAGATGTATGTAGTTTCTATATATCTAATATTATTTTTTTTAAATTCTTTTTATAATTGTCTTTTTTATTATAGTGTCTCTTGCTTATTTTACTTAGATTATAGTAATCTTAATTTCTTTAAGCGCTTTAATCTAAATATAAGCCTTTTTAATATCTAATTATTATTATTTATAATCTTTAATAAAGTATTTCTGTTTTTTATATTTTAAGTAGACTTTACGTGCGTAGCGTTTTATTTATTTTTTAGCTTATTTTTCTTATCCTTTTCTAATAAATATCTATTTAATATTAATATCTATTTTATTATAGGTTTAGTTATTTTTTTTATTTTTTTTTAGATACGTGGATTACTAATCTTTCTTAAACTTTTTTCTTTTACTTTTATTAGTACTAGTAATTATTAATAGTTATTACTTGTTTAATAATTTCCAGTAAAATACTTAGCTATTTTCCTTTAAAAATCTTATTCTTAATTCTATCTTTTAATTCTTTATAGTACATCATAACTAGTGGTTAGTTTACTTAATTAAGTTATAATTAGATTTATTTAAACTCTATTATATAATTAGCTGTTAATGTTTATTATTTAAGCTATTAAAGCTTTTAAATTACCTCTATCTTCTTATTAATTTCTTTAAAGATAATAATTATTTCTTGTTTGAAGTATTTATAACTCTTAAATACTTATTATATATTATTATTATAGTTAACTAATCCTACTGCTCCTAAGTTAGGGTTTTTATTAACTAGATAGTTTTTTACTAGTAGTTTAAACTATTATATAGCTCTACCTATTATATTTATACTAACTACTAGAATCCAATTCTAGTTAGTTAGAAATAACTTTTAATTAAAATAATAATAAAGGTTTATAGTTACTATAAAGATCTTAAGTTTATTTCTATTATTATTAAATTTCTTAGGAGACTATATTTTCGCGGTTTTCTCTCCCTAGTTTATTCTAACTTACTATTATAAGTTTATTAAGGTATTACGTAACTTTATAATAGCTATTTTTTATTCTTAGATAATTTATTATGCACTTTTAGTATCTCTAGATATACTTTTAGTTATAAATAAAAGTCCTGCCATAACTTCTTCTTTACTACTACTTTCTTTTAATAAATAAAGTTCTTATTTATCCTTATAGTAAGTTATTATAGATTTTTGATAATTAGTTATTAAAATCTATCCAACAGCTTCTCCTACTCTCTTGAGATGGTAATTATAATATTATAAGTTACTAGCTTATTAATATAAATTATACTAGTAATAAGCTATCTAACTGATTATTATAATAATTAATTAGTTTCCTTATTTCTAAATCAGATAGCTTATTAGACTTAGTAGAAGTTAATTAACTTAGTAGAAATAAGAAGAAATAATACAGTAAGTTAAAATTTAATAGAATAGTATTAAACTATTTCACTTAAGATATAAATCTTAATTTTAGAGTAACTATAAAGAATTAAAAGTAATTATAAACTGTTTAATATTTTATACTTATAGTAGATTCTCCATGCGTATATTATATACTATCTAATTATATATTAAATACTATTAAAGGCTGCTAGAGGCTGCTAGAGGTATTTAAAACTCTATTATTTTACTTTTTTTTTATTTATTAAGCTTTATCCTATCACGTAAGTAAATACTCTGTATTTATTTATATAATTCTATATTTTTATTCTTATTTTTTAGCTTGTGCTTTAGTCTATACTAATATATTCTATACCCACTTACAGTTCTTTCTTTTAAGCTTAAATATTTATTTCTATTTTAAAGCTTGATTAGCTGTTATTATTAGTTCCTTTAGCTTCTTAAGTATAGTTATCTTTTTATTACTATCTATAACACTTTATTTATAGTCTATTTTATTTCTTCCTTTTTTTTTATATAACGTTTTAAATTATTACTTGGTATTATATATAGTAATTAATTAATACTTCTTTCTAAGGTCTTAATTTCCTGTATGTAGTATTTTTATAATATTATGTTATATTATTACCACTATTAGTAGAATATATAATGCTTTAAATACTCTTATTTTAATTATAGAACTTATATAGTTATTTAAGAAGTAAATAATTATAATGCAGAACGTATTTACTAAAGCGCTAAAATAATAATAAGTATAGCTAAAATATTAGTAAATATAACAACAGAAATCTATTAACACTTTCTAAAAAGAATTATAGAAAGTTTAAAAATAAACTATATTTATCTCTTTTTACTTTACTGTTTAAGTAACTACTGCTAAAAAAGCTTTAGTAAGTGCTACTAGTTTATCTAAAAATAGCTTAAGTCCTATAATTCTAATCCTATTTATAACTATAACTAGTACCTATTTTTAAGTTTTCTAAATTATAGTTAGATAAGCGAAGTTAATCTCTACACTAAGTTCTATTATTTTATTAGTAATAATAAAATCTAATTACCTACCTAACCCTTTAATATTTACTAGAAAGTAAAGAGATTAATTTATTTTTAT
Organism: Zopfia rhizophila CBS 207.26; assembly: GCA_010093925.1. NCBI lineage: Eukaryota > Fungi > Ascomycota > Dothideomycetes > Zopfiaceae > Zopfia > Zopfia rhizophila. The sequence continues at coordinate 1,727,879 of ML994615.1, forward strand.
TAGAAAACTTTATTATTAACTTAAAGATAATACTAACTAATATTCTACTAAATGCTTTTAGTTTTTATATGTATACTTAAGACTAGAGAAGGACCCAGTAACACTTATAGACTTTTTTATAAATTAGAATATATATATAGTAGAGTAATTAATCGCCTTTCTGCTAGTTATATATAAAAACCTAAATAAGAAACTTATTACTTTAAGTAAACTTAATTTATTTTGTTAAGAATAAAAAGGCTTTACTACTTACTTCACTAAATTCAATAAACTAGCTACTAATACTAGATTAAATAAAATTAGTTTAATTATATAGTTAAGGAGATTATTAAACGATGAGCTTTACTAAATAATAGTAGATATTAAAATCTCTAATATATTAAATAACTATACTAACTTAATATTTTTATATAATAATAACTTTTAGTATCTTCCTATACCATACTACTATAAGCCGTAACTTATATTATAATGAGATCTTAATACTATGGAAATTAATATCTTTAACTATACTTTTTTTAGATTAGCTAAATAAAAAGTCTAAAAGCGTAATAGCTAATACTTTAAGTATAATAAATATAGTTATATTTTCTAAAACTGTTCTGTTCTTATGCTAGAACTTTAATTTATAAGCTTATTTAAATTCTAATAATTAACCTACTTCTATTCTTTCTTTAGATTTAAATCTTTTTATAGATAAGAATTTTTTTAAACTCCTAAAGTCAGCCTACTAAAAGCTCTATCCTAAGGTTAAGTTACTTTTTAAGATGTTTCTAATATTAGATTTCTATTAACCTATAGACCTCCCACCTAATAACTAATTCTTAAGATTTTTAAGTAAATATCTTATATACTATTTAATAAAATAGCTTTTCCTATTTTATTACTGCTTTAATTAATACTGGAGCTACTAATATAAGTTATATTAATAGACCTTTAGTTTATATTTAAAAACTCTATTTTTTATTGCTCTTAAATGTTTTTTTATTCTACTAGTTTTAATAATAAATGCCTTAAAAAAAGTTATATCTTATATACTGCTAGTATAACTCTCTATTACCTAAATTATATTAAAGATATCTGTCTCTTTAAAATAGCTACTAGAAATCACGAACTAATTTTTAGCTAACTATAGATAAAGAAGCATAAAGTTAACTTTAACTATAATTTATAAAAGTTGCTTTTTAATACTTTCTATTACTAGGCTTATTGCTTATGCTTATCTTAATTTCTAATTTATTTAAAAGAATATACTATCTACCTAAAGAACCTTCTAATAAACTCTTTACTAAAAGATTCTTATTTTAATACTACTTATATACAGCGTACCTAAACCCGTTCTTTAAAGTTATTACTAACTATTTAATTCTAATATAACTACTAGTTAACTAAAATAAACTACTAGTTATAAGAATTAAATATCTATCTACAGACTTTTTTAGTAAACTATTCTCTAAAGGATTTTTATTTAGAGTCTGAATTTATATCTAAACATGTACTTAAATCTAACACTAAATTAAATAAGAGCCTTATAAGGAAGTTTTTCTCTTAAGGTCTTAAAAACTCTTTAGTAAAGGCTTTACTAGAAAGGCCTTATAAGAAATCTAAACTAAGTATAAACATTTACCTAATTAAGGCAACCCCTTTTATATAAATTATTTAAAAACCTAAATACAAAATCCTTACTATCTTAATAGCTAATATTAATAAGGTCTTAGTTTTAAAAACTTATATAAATTTAGCTACTAAGGTCCTAGAGGATTACTATAATATTCTTAGAATATTTTTATATAAGAAGGCTAATAGACTACCTAGATATTATCTATATAACTATAAAATTATTCTTAAAAAAGGAAAGTAACCTAGATTTAAACCTCTCTACAGAATATCCTAAAATAAATTAAAAGTTTTTAGGAAGTATTTTGATGATTATTTTACTAAAGAATTTATTAAAACAAGCACGTCTCCTATAGCTGTACTAGTTATTTTTATAAAGAAATTTAATAGAAGTTTTTAATTCTGTGTAGACTACTAAGCCCTAAACGCTATTACTATTAAAAACTATTATCTTATTTTATTAATCTAAGAAACCTTGTCCTGCTTTAGTAAGATAAAGTATTTTATAAAATTAAATATTATCTTAGCCTTTAACTGCTTTTATATAGTAGAAGGAGATAAATAATTAACTATCTTCCAGACCTAATATAGCTTATTTAAATATCTTGTTATGTCTTTTAGACTAGCTAACATACTAAGTATATTCCAACACTATATAAATAATATTCTTTAATTATTTCTTAATATATTCTATATAGCTTACTTTAATGATATTCTAATCTATAGTAACTCTTTATATGAATATAGATAATATATAAAATAAATTCTAAAAGCCCTAAAAAAAAGCTAGCCTCTAACTTAATATTAATAAATATAAGTTCTACTAAGAATAAGTTATCTATCTTAGATACGTGATTTTAACAAAAGGAATTAGCATGAATCTAAATAAGATAAAGAATATTCTTAACTGGAAATTCTCTAGAAACATAAAAGACATAAGAGTATTCCTAGAGTTCACTAATTTCTATTAATAATTTATTAATAACTTTTTTTGTATTATATTCCTGCTTATGACTCTAACTAAAAAGGACGCCTAATTTAAATTTAATAATACCTATTAGATAGTATTTAAATTTTTAAAATATATATTCATAACTACTCTAATTCTCTAATACTTTAATTTAGAGTTATTAATTATTGTGGAAACTAATTCCTCAGACTACGTAACTACTAAAGTACTTTTCTAAAAAAATAAACTAAATAAATTAAGATTTATTACTTACTTCTTAAAGAGATTAAACCTTACTAAAGGTAACTATAAAATCTATAATAAAAAGCTATTAGCTATTATATGCTGTTTTAAATAATAAAAACTTAAGCTAAAAGGTACTATCTTTCTAATCTAAGTATTAAATAACTATAAAAATTTATAGTATTTTACTACTATAAAATAGCTAAGCTACTAATAGGCCTGTTAAGTTAAATACTTATTTTAATTTAACTTTATAATTATATACTAGCCTAGTAGGTAGAATAAGAAACCAGATATTCTTACTTACTATATATAGAATACTTTAGCTTAAGAAGAAGCTTGTAGAGCCTAATAACAAATACTTCTCTACTCTAAACTATTTAATAAAATACTAGAATTAAACTTAACTGAAACAGATAAGTCTATTTAATAGATTATTAATAATAAGTATCTTAATAATAAGTTTATTTAGGAAATTCTGTTACTAAAATAGGATAAAATCCGACACTCTAAGAAGCTTTCCTTAAGTAAGTATAAAAACTAAAAAGGTTAGTTATACTACTACAGCTAATTAATAATACTAAATAATAATAAACTTAAAATAAAAATTCTTTAGATTATATACAACTCCCCTATTGGCGGCTACTCTGGTTATAGAAAGACTCTTAAAATTCTATAACATAAATACTATTAGTCTTAGATGTTTAAAATAATATGTTAATATATTTCCTATTACTATACTTATTAAAGATTTAAGGTTTTTTATAAGAAGTATTATAGCCTCTTAAAGCCCCTACCTATTTTTAAGAGAAGGTAGAAGGATATTTCTATAGACTTTATTACTAGTCTCCTAAAATCTAAAGACTATATTAATGTTATAGAGATAGTAAACTGCCTTATAAAATACTAATACTTAATTTCTTATACTAATATAACTACTGTAGATATAGCTTACCTTTTTTATTAGCATATATAAATAAACTATAGCCTTTTAGAAATAATTATATTAAACTAAAGAACATAATTTATTTCTGCTTTTTATAATAAATTTTATAAATAACTATAAATTAAACCCTATCTGTCTTTTATATACTATCTAGAAACTAATAGCTAAATAGAAAGGGCTAATAGCGTAATAAAAAAAGTTCTATATATATATATAAACTATTAATAAAATAACTAGGTAAACTAGCTCCCTTTAGTATAGTTTAAAGCTAATAATACTATATTTAAATTTATAAAGGTTTTATTATTCCTAGCTAATATAAGCTAATACTCTTAAATGGGTTTTAAATTTTTTATAAGAACTTAAAAACGGCCTTACTAGGCGTTATAAGCCTTAGAAGTTAACTATATAATAAAGAAAATAGCTAATATTTAATAGCTAGTTTAAAAAGAGATAATCTAAGCCTAAGCTTTTTTAAAAAAAAAAATATAAATTAAAAATAATTATTTATATCTAATTACCAGATAGGAGACATAGTCTAGCTTAATATATAAAATATTAAAACTAAATAATTATCTAAGAAGCTGGACTTAAAGGCCTTAGGGAAATACTATATCTTTTAAGTAATTCTTTATATATATACTAACTTAAACTTTCTAAATCCCTAAGTATATATCTAGTTTTTTATATATCTTTACTTTAGCTAGCTGCACCTGAATTTAAATACCTTCTAAATTAATAAAACCTATTACTAAAACTTATTAAAATTAATAGTAATACTAAATATTATATTAAGTGAATTAAGGAGCTGCGCTTTAATTACAGACGAAAATACTATAAATACCTTATTAAATAAACTAAGTATAATAACCTAATATAGTAATTTATAAACGATTTTTAAGATATAACTGCTATAAAAAAATTTTATCTTTAGAATTTAAATTAATTTACTATTTAAGACTTAATATAAACACCTATTATAGGAGCTTAGATTTAAAAGGGGGGTATTATTATAATAACTATTCATAACACTTTATAAAAGTCTTTTAAAGAAGTTTTTTTTATAAGTTTTTTTATTATATTATATATTTATATATTAGTCTCGCGCTAGTGTATGAGCTCTTATTTAAATACTTTATTTATAACCTATTTTATTTCTTCCTTTTTTTATATAAAGTTTTAAATTATTACTTAGTACTATATATAGTAATTAATTAATACTTCTTTTTAAGTTCTTAATTTTTTATATGTAGTACTTTCGTGATATTATAAGTCTATTTAGATTTTAATAATTAACCTACTTTTTTTTTTTAGATTTAAATTTTTTTGTAAATAAGAATGTTATTAAACTTCTTAAACTAGCCTATTAAAAGCTCTATTCTAAAGTTAAGTTACTTTTTAAAACGTTTTTAATACTAGATTTTTATTAAGTTATAAACCTCCTACTTAATAACTAATTCTTAGAACTATTAAGTAAATATTCTGTATACTATTTAATAAAATAGTTTTTTTTATTTTATTACTACTCTAATTAATACTAGCGCTATTAGTATAAGTTATATTAATAGACGTTTAGTTTATATTTAAAAACTTCGTTTTTTACTTTTTCTAAACATCTTTTATTCTACTAGTTTTAATAGTAAATGCCTTAAAAAAGGTTATATTTTATATACTACTAGTGTAACTCTCTATTACCTAAATTATATTAAAGATATTCATTTTTTTAAAACGGCTACTAGAAATTATGAATTAATTTTTAATTAACTATAAATAAAGAAGTATAAAGTTAATTTTAACTATAACTTATAAAAGTTGCTTTTTAATACTTTCTATTACTAAGCTTACTATCTATATTTATCTTAATTTCTAATTTACTTAAAAAAAATACTATTTACTTAAAAAATTTTTTAGTAAACTTTTTACTAAAAGGCTCTTACCTTAATACTACTTATATATAATATACTTAAACCTATTTTCTAAAGTTATTACTAACTATTTAATTTGAACATAACTACTAGTTAACTAAAATAAACTATTAGTTATAAGAATTAAATATCTACCTAAAAACCTTTCTAGTAAACTGTTTTTTAAAGAATTTCTATTTAGAGTTTAAACTTATATTTAGACACGTACCTAAATTTAACACTAAATTAAATAAAAACCTTATAAAAAAGCCTTTTTTTTTTTAAAGGTTTTAAAAACTTTTTAATAAAGGCTTTACTAAAAGGGTTTTATAAGAAACTTAAATTAAGTATAAATATTTACCTAATTAGGGTAGCCCTTTTTATATAAATAGCTTAGAAACATAAACACGAAATCTTTGCTATTTTAATAGCTAATATTAATAAAGCTTTAGTTCTAAAAATTTACACAAATTTAGCTAATAAGGTCTTAAAGAATTACTAGAATATTTTTTAAATATTTTTATGTAAGGAGGCTAATAAACTACTTAAATATTATTTATATAACTATAAAATTATTATTAAAAAAAGAAAGCAACTTAAATTTAAACCTCTCTATAGAATATTCTAAAATAAATTAAAAGTTCTTAAAAAGTATTTTAATAATTATTTTACTAAAGAATTTATTAAAGTAAGTATATTCTTTATAGCTATACTAGTTATTTTTATAAAGAAACCTAATAAAGATTTCTAATTCTATATAGACTACTAAGTTCTAAATACTATTACTATTAAAAACTATTATTTTATTTTATTAATTTAAGAAACCCTGTTTTGCCTTAGTAAAGTAAAGTATTTTATAAAGTTAAATATTATTTTAGCTTTTAACTATTTTTATATAGTTAAAGAAAATAAATAGTTAACTACTTTCTAAACCTAATATAGCTTATTTAAATATCTTGTTATATTTTTTAAACTAGTCAACACACTAAGCATGTTTTAACACTATATAAATAATATTCTTTAATTATTTTTTAATGTATTTTATATAGTCTACTTTAATAATATTTTAATTTATAGTAACTTTTTATATAAATATAAATAATATGTAAAATAAGTTTTAAAAGCTCTAAAGAAAACTAGTTTTTAACTTAATATTAATAAATATAAGTTTTATTAAGAATAAGTTACCTATTTTAAGTATATAATTTTAATAAAAGAAATTAGCATAAATTTAAATAAAGTAAAGAATATTCTTAACTAAAAATTATTTAAAAATGTAAAAAACGTAAAAGCATTTCTAAAGTTTACTAATTTCTATTAATAATTTATTAATAACTTTTTCTATATTACGTTCCTGTTTACAGCCTTAACTAAAAAAAAATATCTAATTTAACTTTAATAATGCTTGCTAGATAGTATTTAAATTCTTAAAATATATATTTATAACTAATTTAATTTTCTAACACTTTAATTTATAGTTATTAATTATTATAGAAGTTAATTTCTTAAACTATATAACTACTAAAGTACTTTCTTAAAAAAAATAAATTAAATAAACTAAGATTTATTATTTACTTCTTAAAAAGATTAAGCCTTGCTAAAGGTAACTATAAAATTTATAATAAAAAGCTACTAGCTATTATATGTTATTTCAAATAATAGAGACTTAAACTAAAAAGTGTTATCTTTCTAATTTAGGTATTAAATAACTATAAGAATTTATAGTACTTTACTACTATAAAACAGCTAAACTACTAATAAGCTTATTAAATTAAATACTTATTTTAATTTAACTTTATAATTATGTACTAGCTTAATAGGTAGAGTAAAAAAATTAATACTTTTACTTACTATATATAAAATACTTTAGCTTAAAAAAAAGCTTGTAAAGTTTAATAATAAATACTTTTCTACTCTAAACTATTTAATAAGATACTAGAATTAAACTTAACTAAAAGAAATAGGTTTATTTAATAAATTATTTATAATAAATACTTTAATAATAAGTTTATCTAGAAAATTTTGTTACTAAAATAAAATAAAATCTAACACTTTAAAAAGCTTTTTTTAAATAAATATAAAGATTAGAAAAGCTAATTATACTACTATAACTAATTAGTAATATTAAATAATAATAAATTTAAAATTAAGATTCTTTTAATTGTATACAATTCCTTTATTAGTAGCTACTTTAATTATAGGAAAACTCTTAAAATTTTATAATATAAATACTACTAGTCTTAAATATTTAAAATAATATGCTAATACGTTTTTTACTACTATACTTATTAAAGATTTAAAACTTTTTATAAGAAATATTACAGCCTTTTAAAGCCTCTACTTATTTCTAAAAAAAAAAGGAAAAAAATATTTTTACAAACTTTATTACTAATCTTCTAAAATCTAAAAGCTGTATTAATATTATAATTATAGTAAACTACTTTATAAAATACTAATACCTAATTTTTTATAATATATTCTATTAGTAAGTGCTCTACATAAGTAAGTATTCTACTTTAAAACTTACTAAAAAAATTAATAATTCGCATTCAAATATCTCAATAACCATATAATAATAAATTCTAAAAATTTAATAGGTAACTAAAAGTACTTTAAAATAGATACCATCAAATTTTTAACAGCTAGAAATTAATAGTTATTAAAATAGTAGAATTTCGGCTTCTAAATTCACTTTTTCTTAAATATCTTAATAACTATTAATTTCTAGCTTTTAAAAATTTAATGGTATCTATTTCAAGGCACTTTTAGTTACCTGTTAAATTTTTAGAATTTATTATTATATAGTTATTAAGATATTTGAATATAAATTCTTGATTTTTTAGTACGTTTTAAAGTAGAGCACTTATTTATGTAAAGTACGTACTTATAAAATACATTACTAATATAACTATTATAAATATAGTCTACTTTTTCTATTAGTACATATAAATAGACTATAACCTTCTAAAAACAATTATATTAAACTAAAAAACATAATTTGTTTTTGGTTTCTATAATAAACTCTATAAATAACTATAAATTAAACTTTAACTATTTTCTATATACTATCTAGAAATTAATAGCTAAATAAAAAAAGTTAATAGTATAATAAAATAAGTTCTATATTTATATATAAACTACTAATAAAATAACTAAGTAAACTAACTTCTTTTAGCATAATTTAAAGCTAATAATATTATATTTAAATTTATAAAAGTTTTATTATTTTTAGCTAATATAGGCTAATACTTTTAAATAGGTTTTAATTTTTTTATAAGAACTTAAAAACAGCCTTACTAAGCATTATAAGCCTTAAAAGCTAACTATATAGTAGAAAAAATAGCTAATATTTAATAGCTAGTTTAAAAAGAAATAATTTAAGCCTAGGTTCTTTAAAAAAATATATATAAATTAAAAATAATTATTTATACCTAACTACTAGATAAAAGACATGGTTTGGCTTAATATACAGAATATTAAAATTAAATAACTATTTAAAAAACTAGACTTAAAGGCCTTAGAGAAATACTATATTTCTTAAATAGTTTTCTTATATATATACTAACTTAAACTTTCTAAATTTTTAAGTATATACCTAGTCTTTTATATATCTTTACTTTAGCTAGCTATACTTGAATTTAAATATCTTTTAGATCAACAAAACCTACTACTAAAACCTATTAAAATTAATAGTAATACTAAATACTATATTAAGTAAATTAAAGAGCTATGCTTTAATTACAAATAAAAACACTATAAATATCTTATTAAATAAACTAAGTATAATAACCTAATATAGTAATCTGTAAATAATTTTCGAAATATAACTACTATAAAAAAATTCTATTTCTAAAATCTAAACTAATCTATTATCTAAGACTTAATATAAACAATTATTATAAAAGCATAAATTTAAAAGAAGAGTATTATTATAGTAACTATTTATAATACTTTATAAAAGCCTTTTAAAAAAGTCTTTTTTATAAGTTTCTTTATTATATTATGTGTTTATATATTAATTTTATGCTAGTATATAAGCTCTTGTCTAAATACTTTATTTATAATTTTTTTTTATATAACGCTTTGAATTATTACTTGGTACTGTACGTAGTAATTAATTAATACTTTTTTTTAAGTTCTTAACTTTCTGCATGTAGTACTCTTATAATAATAAGTTTAAATAATTTAAAGAAAAATATATACTTTTAAAAATAAAACTTTATAAAGTATTAAGTTATAAAAATATTTGTATTATAAAATAATAGTTATAGTAAGAAAATACTTAAGTAGAAAATAAATAATATAGTAAGTAATATCACAGTACAGTCTTATAGGAACTATTATTCTTAAGCTTATTTAAATTAAGTACTATATAGAGCCTCTATATAGGCCATGCAGGCCTCTTTATTTTTAAAACCTTATATATATTCTATCTATAGTCTCTATATGTAGCTTTGTAAGCTACGTTTTGTAATCTACCTTATACTATATACTATATTATAGTTATTAACCTTATTCATACTCTGCCGCCTTCTAATAAGTAGCTTCTATTTTAAAATAAAATAGTTTAAATTAAAGAATTCTATAGCTTATTTAAAAAACTTTTCTTAAAATATAATAAACTAACTAGCTTTTATTTTAGATTTTATTTTATAGATATTACTTAATATATTATAAATAGCACGTATTTAATGTGTATAAAAGCTTTTACATTATATTTAAATTTACTATTATTAAAATATATTTATAACTATTAATACTATTTACATAACTATAAAAAAAGTACTTATATTTTTTAAAATACTATTAATACTCTAATTTCCTTATTTTAAAATTCTTTTTTTATACTATTTAATTTATTTATTTATATTTTTAGTTAACTTTAGTTTACATGAGCTAATAGAAAGCATTTAGTAAAATAAATTTTAATTAATAACTATTAGAAAAAAATAAGTTACTATTATATAAAGTGTATAAAAAAATAAGTTTTTACTTAAATTAAAAATTTTTTAGTAATATCTTCAGTAAAGGAAATTTTAAAAAAAAAATTAATTAGAAAATAAACTATAATAATTTATAACTCTAATATACTATATAGTTTTAAATTTTAATTAATATAAATATACCTTAGCTTAATAAAATAAAATTATAAAAGTTTAATATAATTTTAATAAATTTTAGTTTTTATAAAAATACTTTAGTATAAGGAGCTTTAATAAGTTTTTAAGTATAAATACTTACGTTACTAACTATAACTTTTTTATTTCTACTATATTTAATGTAAAGTTTTTTAAAGTTATTACTACTAAAACTAAATACTTTAATTTTTAGTTTATTAAGCTTTTTTTAAGAAACTAAATTTATAATAAAATCTACTAAATTTTTAGTAAAAAGTAATTAGCTTTTATTACTAAAATAAGAATTATATATATAATATTAATTATTTTTAAAAATTAAAATTTATATTTTTACTTTATAATATTTATTAGTTTTATTTATATAATAAAAATAGTTTTTTTTTTACTTTTAAAAACGTTCTTACTGTAGTTTTTTAAATATTATTTTTATACTAAAATAAATAACTAAATAATAATAAAAGCCTTTTATATATACTTTAGTAATAATTATATATAATAACTAGACTTTTTTATTTAGTAAAAATTTATACTCTATAGTTTACATATTTTTTTAAAATCAAAATAATAAGAAAAGTATACAACTATAATTAAAAAAAGTAAAAATAAATTTTTCTTTTTTTATTACATTTTAGTATATAATAATAGTAATTAAATTAATTTTTTTTATTTTTTATTTCCTTTTCTTTCTATTATATTATTAGTAGTTTTACTTTATTTTCTACTTTTATACTTTTAAAATATGTGCTTTATTTATATATAAAGTATAGAAAACTATTTCTTCTATATATTTTCTTAAGTAAAATTTTGCTCGTAATAGCATATACTACTATAAATACTATAAATATAATATTTAAAACTAATTCTACTAAAATATTAAGTTTTTTAAGTAACTATATTATTAACTGTAAGCTTTATTTTATTATTTTCTAAATTAAGTTTTATAACTAATATTTTTTATATTTTATTATAAACCTATTATAAAAAGTACTAAGTAATTAAAACTATTACTTTTCTTAAAAATTTAATATAATAATACTTACTTTAGTTAAATAAACTAAATAGTAGAAAGATTTTATTTAAATTTTTAGAATAATAGTAAATAAAACTATATTTAATTTATATATATAAACTAAAAAATTTTTTAAAGTAGTACTAAATTTAGTTTAATATACTTAATATTACTATTAGTAATTAAAAGACTAATATATAAACTTTTTTATTTTTTTAATTTAATTTTTACTAAAGTTATTTATATTTTACTATAGTTATATATTACTACTTTATAAAAAGTAGTAAAAATTTAAGTAATTTTAATCTTTATTATATAAGTAATATTTTATATTTATAAAACTAGTATTTTACTATATTAAAATTTTTTACTAAAGTAAACTAAAAACTTTTATAGTTACTTAAAAAGTTTTTAGTATTTTTAATATAAAAGTTATTTTATTTAAACTATAAAAAATAAAGCCTAGCTAATATGTTTATTTATTAATTTAAAAATAAACTTATTTTTTATATTTTAATACTATTTTTTTATAGTTACTAAGTTAAATAAATATAATTACATTATGTTATATATTTAGCTACAAAAAAGTTTTACTAAATAACTACTTAAAATAACTTTTAAATAATAAAACGTATTATACTTAAGTATTTATTAATGGTTTATATAAAATTTAGTATTAATTTAGTAAGTTTAAAATAGTAATTATATTTATAAATAATATTAGAATTATAAGCTATTTATTTTCTTTAAAAATATTAGTATATAGCTATTAGTAGTTTAAAATTAAAATATAAAATATTCTTTTTATTTAGTACATAAATACTAAAAAGTAACAAAATTTTATTATAAACTTTATAGATATAGTTTTTAAAAAAAAACTATAATAAAGTATATAAAAATAAAAGTAGTATTAAAAAAGAAAATGTAGTTAGCTATAGTAATAAAATAGAGTATTTTAAAAAATAGCTTATTAACTTAAAAAAAAGTAAGAACTTAATATACAATAATAAATACTACTAACACTAAAGTAAAATATAGATGTTTATATATACTTAAATATAAATATTTCAGCTTAAAATTAAAAAGAAAAGTATATTACTAAAATAAAAAGTAAGCTAAATATTTTACAAATTATATATAACTTTATTAGTTCTTAAAAAGAAAAAATAGTAATTTTAAGTAAGTAATACTTATACTTTTAAGTTTCTCTTACTTAATATATAGTTTCTAGTAAGTATAAGCTAGTAAATAAAAAAATTAAATTTACTAAACTATATTTTATAGTTATATCTAAGAATATAAGATTAATAGAATTAAATTTCTAGTATCTTAAGTAAATATATAAGCATATTACTAAAAAAAGAAGTATATTAATATAATGTATTAAAATTAGTAAGCTATAAATAGCTAGCTAACGTTTTTATTATTCTAATATTTTATATTATTTTACTTAAAATATACTATAAAAAATATCTTATAATTTATAAAAAACTAGCTATGTATTTTCTACTTACTTTTGTTTTTCTAAAAATTTATTTATAGTAAATAAAAGAAATTTAGCTATATTTTTTACTTTATTAAAAGTATTTCTTAAAGTAATTATACTAATATAGTATTATAATAGTAGATTTAGTAACTAATAAACTATTTTATTACAAAATTACTATATATAGCTAAAATAATTATAATAAAACTTAATTTCTAATTATAAGTGTTTATTTTTTTTAATAAATACTTTAAAGTATTAATTAATTTCTTAAAAGTATTTTATACTTTTAAGTATTAGTATTTTATTTTTAATATAATAGTACTTTTATAATAATATTTAACTTTATAATTAATTTTATTTACTTTAAAAAGTTTAGTATAAAAAACTTATAAAAAGTAGCTATATTTATTAAAATAATAACTATATTAACTATAAAAGCAACATTGTTATAATTCTAAACTATAGTAATTTACTACTATTTAGTAAATAAATATTATAAGGTAAGTTAAAAATACTACTTTTTATATTATAGTAGAAATATAGTACTATAAAGCAAATTAAATATCACGTAATTTCTTATAAATATTAAATAATATTATAGCTAGAAAGTTAATAAAGTCCTTTAATTTTCTAACCTAAAGTAATTAGTTATTCTTATTTGTTACTATAAAAATAAGAAGTCTAATAAATTAAAAAAAAATTGGTTAATAATACTAAATTAAATAGAAATAAATATAAAAAAGTTATAAATAATATAAAATTTTAGAAAAAAAGTTAACTTTTTAAAAAAGCTTAGATTTTCAAAAAAGCTTAGATTTTTTATATATTATATATAAATTTACTATACTAAGCATAAACCACTTTATAAAATAAGTAGTTTAAAAGTAAGTAAATATTTATATTACATAACTAACACCTAAAATATACTTTAATATAGTAGTTAACTAAAATATTTACTAGTTTTTTAGTAATTACTTATATTATTATAAAGTAAACGTAAAGTAATATAAACTAGTACTTAAATAAAAATTACTAAAAATTTAAATATTACATTTTTCCATAACTAGCTATTATTAATTTTTTTATAATTTTTACTTTTTCTAAAAAAAAAACCTTAGAAAAGTAGGTATATAAAGTAAACTCTTTATATAAAACCTTTAGTATATTATTATAGGTTTTAAAAAAAAATTATATACTAAACTTTATAGTATTTTTTTTTTTTAATTCTAAATTCTATAACTTAAAGCCTAATTTTAGAGTATATTATACTAATTACTTTAAGCTAAAATTACTAATAAAAACTAATTTTTAAAACTTTAAAATTTTTTTTATAAAGTAGAGTAGTTTAAGGTATAAACTTATAATAATTAAAGAAGTTACTTTACTTTTTATTTACTTAGTAAGACATTACGTACTATATATATAGTTATAAATAAAGACTTTTTAAACTAAAATTTACTTAATTATTTTTATAGTTTTCTTAATATAACCTAGAAAAAATGTACTAAAACAAAATAAAAATATATTTATAAGTAGAAATCTAGTATTTTTAATAGAACTACTATTATATAAAAAAGTAATTAAACTATAAATAGCTTTTTCTAGCTATATTCTATATTTATACTTTAAGAGTTTTTATTAGTGTTTTAAATTAGTAGTAGCCTTAATAAGATTATATAATAATTACGTTAGTATAGTATTTTAATTTACTATTTTTTATTTACTTGCTTAAAGTAAGCAACTATATACTAACTTATATACTATAAATATAAACTTTATTACTATTTTATAGCTTAAAATATTTACTAAGTAAAAATATTATTTTATATTTAAAAGATTTCTTTGTTTTTTAATATATTATTTATATACTAAAGTATTGTTTACTTCTTATTTTTAGAAAGCAAAATCTAATTAGTTTACTTTTTTATAAAATCCATAGCTTTAGTATATATAAATTCTTATACTATTTTATTAACTTAAGCTTTTTAAGTCTATATTTATACTTACTAAAAACTATTTCTACTACTCTATATTAAGACTAGTAGTTTTTTATACCTTATTACTAGTTATATTAAAAAAAGATATATTATATTTAGTAGTTTTGCTCTATATACTATACTAACTAAAAATGAATATATTATTAATAAAGTAGGGTTTTACTAAATTTCTAATATACTTACTATACTATATATAGTTATATTTAAAGCTATATTTATAAAAATATGTACATATAATAACTTAAATTATAACTTTATATATTATAACTAAAATAAGTTATACTAAATTTCTAATATACCTATTATACTATGCATAGCTATACTTAAAGTTATATTTATAAAAATGTGTATATATAATAGTTTAAGCTATAACTTTATATATTATAACTAAAATAGATTTTATTAAATTTCTAATGTACTTATTATATTATGTATAGTTATTAAATAAATATAAAACCACATTTATAAAAAAGTATATATATAGAATAGTTTAAGCTATAAGCTTATATATTATAATAAATGTTTTATTTCTTTAAGAAACGTCTAAGGTAATAAAGCTTAATATATAAATATATAATAAATAATATAGCTTAAAAAACATAAATAATTAGTTTCTAACTATTTTAATTTATAGTAGTATTTAGCTTACTACTTTTACTAAGTAGGTATTTTAATTACTTTAATTTATACTATTATTTACTATTATATTAACAAAGTCTTTACTTAATAAAGACATTTGTTAGTACTAAAAGTATTAAGTAATAAAGTAAATAATTATTTCTAGCTATTTTACTTTTTACTTTCTATATTTTATTCCTATATTTTATTTATTTGAGCTTTCTTTAAGTAATTTTAACTTAAAAATAAATAAATGTCTATTATTACTACTATTATATTGTTAAAGTATAAATATAACTACTTTTTTAATAAAAACTATAACTTATAGTTTTTTAAATACTAAGCTTTTATTACTAACTTATATTTTATTAATTATTATTAAACTTAATTTTGTAGTTTTTTTATTACCTACTTATATACTTATTAATAAGTAAATACTAACTTAAAAGGTTATAGAAAATAGTTTCTATTAAAATATTTTGTTAAGCTATTTTATTTAGTTTAAAAAAGTATTATTAGTATCTATATTTCTTAAAGTATTATTAACTAAGTACTAGTAAAAGCTTTAAGTTACTTTAAAAAATAGAGTATTTAACTTTCTAGTAGAAAGTTTTAACTTTATTTTAATAGCTTATTAGTACTTTAGTAAATTTTAAAAAAATAATTAATATATATATATATATATATAAACATAAAAAAGAAATTAGAAAAATATTCTAATATTTTATTTATAAATAAAAAATTTTACTTTTTTTTAATTTTTAAAGTAACTATTATAACAAAGTAGAAATAAACTACATTATTTATAACTTTTTAATTAAAATATAGTAGTTTAATTTATAAAACGTATTTACTTTAAAATACTTTAATAGTGTAATAAAAAATATAGTAATGTATTTTATAATATTATACTTTTAGCTAGAAAAGTAGGTAATTTAAAATATATACTTTTACTATAAAGTTAATTAGTAATTACCTAACTTAAATAAATTTACTAAAACTAGTATAGTATTTTTGAAGTATTATAAAATAAACTCTATTTAAAGAAAAGTTTATATATTACTAACCTAAAATAGAAGAAAATGTAGAAAAATAAAATTAATAATAATAAGCTATATTTACTTAAACTAAGTAAAATAACGCATTCTCTAATATAAAAAATATAACTTTTTACTTTTATTTTTACTAAGTACTTTAAGCTAATAATTACTAAATACTTATTAACTTTTTAATAGTATATAAATTGTGTTTAGAATTTAGGTAAATAGCTTTATAAAATACTTTTATAATAAATACGTTCTTTATTTATAGTTAAGAAATTATTATAAATATAAATATAATATATTTTATTATAAAATTAACCTAATTATATGTATATAGCTAATAAAGAAAAAACATTTTAATATAATAATTAGAAAACTTTATTAAAAACTGGTAATAATATAGTAACATAATTTTTTAGTTAAATTTTATTAAAAATTATATAACTATAATAGCGTAATTAGTATAACTTTTATAATAAACTTAATAGTAATAGTTTAATAATTTTTTATATAATATTTATTAACTTATATAATTTACTAAATTTATAGTTTTATATATTATTATATAATATATAATATGCTTATACGCTAAGTAATTAATTTACTATTATACTATTTCTTTTCTTAGTTTAAAAGTAATATATAGACTATTAATACTTTAATTAAATTTAAACTAATAATAGAATAAAAATCTTTAATTACTAACTTAATTATCTATTACTTTTAGCTAATATATAGTTATTCTTATTAAGTTTATTAGCTAATTAAATGTTGTACTATTTAAATAAAAAAGTTTTAATTATAAAATTAAAAACTAAAGTAAAATAGTATATAAGGTAGTTATAAAACTATATATATAAAAGCTTTTACTTATATTTACTACCTCATTTACTTTAC
Organism: Zopfia rhizophila CBS 207.26; assembly: GCA_010093925.1. Taxonomy (NCBI): domain Eukaryota; kingdom Fungi; phylum Ascomycota; class Dothideomycetes; family Zopfiaceae; genus Zopfia; species Zopfia rhizophila. Next base: position 1,745,729 of record ML994615.1, read on the forward strand.
CTTAAAATTTAGGTTACTTAATACTTTATATATTTTTTATTCTTATGTAAGCTTTAGTTATTGACTACTTTAAATATAGTACTTTTAGTATATTTAATAAATATTCTTAATATTTTCTACTTATATTATAGAAAATATAATAAGTAGTATAAAAAAGCTATTTATTATGTTTTTTACTTTATTTCTATTATAACAGTATTTACTTTTTTATTAGCTTTTAAAAATAAAGTATTAAACTAATAAAAATATATAGAGTATATTTAATATATTTAAGTATTAGTAAATATTGTGTTATAAACTATAATTACTTTAACTATAAATTACCTTAATTTTTTTATTATATATACTAATATTTTTTTTAGTATTTATATAACTATTTTTATAAGTGAGTGGGCACTCTAAGTGAGTGGGCACCTTAAAAACTTACTAAAAATTCAAGAATTCGCACCTCAATATCTCAACAACCACATTATAATAAATTCTAAAAATTTAATAGGTTATTTATAGTGCTTAGAAATAGAGATTTTTTAATTTTTAAGATCTAATAATTAATAGCTATTAAGATAGGAGGTTTTTGGCCCCTAAATTGTTAAATATTTACCTTTTCTTAAATATCTAGTTTACTACTAATTTCTAGTATTTAAGAGTTTAATACTCTCTTTTTAGAAGCACTATAAATAGCCTATTAAATTTTTAGAATTTATTATAATATGGTTGTTGAGATATTGAGGTGTAAATTCTTGAATTTTTAGTAAGTTTTTAAGGTACCTACTTGCTTGGGGTGTCCACTCACTTATAAAAATAGTTACTTATATTATATACTATAAATTAGGCTTATTAAATAATTCTAAGCTATTATAAAAATAATCTCATATAAAAAACTTTATACTTTATTATTAAATAGTTTTTAAATTACTTTTAATATTATTTTTAATAAAATCTATTATTATAATGTATTTTATGAACGAGCTGTATAAATAAGCAAGTTATATACTTTATTAAAACCTTAATAATACTATTAATTACAGTATCATGCATCTACCCACTGACCTAAAATTAATTTCTTAAGAAACTAGAATATAGCTTGTTATTTATGTTCTTAATATAGATTAAATTTATAGCCTTTAAAATACTATATATATTTATAATGTATTCTCTATAAGCCTAAAGACACAACGTAATAGAACTATCTTATAATATAATTATATACCTAATTTAATAAAGCTTATAGTGTAATGGGCTAGAGCTTAGAATGGTTAATTAAAATAGTTATTTTAGCTTTAACTTTATGCGTAACTACGTGACTTTAGTAACTTAGTAGAGATAGCTATTAAGTCTCTATAGCGTATATAGTTAACTCTTTATTAAATCTACTCTATTACACCCAATTACTATTATTGGCCTGGATTCTTATATTTGGATTTAATTAACTTTATTTCTTATAAGAGGCTGAGAGGCCTCTGGTAGTATAATTAACTTTATAGAAAAATAAAAGACTCTCTAGTATTTAGGAGAGCTATCTAGTAGTATAATAAACATTAATAAACGCTAATAACTACTTAGTACCTGTACTAATAGCCTGAGTAATAAACTTACTTAATATAGGATATAATAATAAATAGATTAGCTATAAACTATACCGGTTACTTACTTTACAAGGGTTAGAAGTCCTAGCTATTAAAATAGTAATAAGTTAAGTAGAGATTAAACTCAATAACTATCCTGCTTAACGTGATAAAAGGAAAGTTTTATTTCTAGTAAATAAAGCTAGTAATAGCACCTTACTTAAGGAGATTATAAATATGTTATAAGTAATATCTAAAAAGCTAACTATACTAAAAGGTCGCGATTTTCTATTAAGGCTACCTTTATAGGTTCTAGTAATAATACTAGTAACTCCTTTTATACTAACGCTATAACTAGTAATTAAACTAGTAGTTAAACTATTTAATTTTCCTAAACCCCTTATATTTAATAGTATATGGTCTTTTTACCCTATGTTCAAGCATTAAGCTAAGACCAAGTTACAATTTAATAAATACTATATAAGTAGTGAGAAAGAATAGATGGATTATTTCTTTTAGTATTTAAAGAGATAAGCAGCATAAACTATTCTTTTATAGCTTTTTAATTAAAGAAATAATGCCACCCTTAAAGCAATATAGGCGTTTATAAACTTCTAGTTTAAAGACTAGTACTAAAGGTAAAAGTCTCTAGATAAGCTATAAAGTATGAAATAGAAAAAGAAATTAGTAAGAGAATACTATATAGAGTTTAATAAGAAGCTACTGCTAGTAGAAAGCGATTAGCTAAATAAAAACGTAAAAAAAAGTATATTTACCTAGAGATTAAACGGAGAGCTCTAGAAGCATATTATAGCCCTTTTAGTAACACTAAGCTTTAAAGAGTATACTTAGAAAGTAATTTATATTAGTAATAACTTTATATAAATTATATTAAGTAACTATAGAATTATTATAGCTATCTATACAACGCTATCTGTACTAACGCCTAAACTAATAAATTAGAAAGTAATATCTACACATGCAGGGGTAGTAAAGCTATAGGATAATTAATTTAAAATACTTTAAATAAGCTAAAAGGAATTTAACTAATACTATAAGTAAAATTTCTATTATTAATACAGTTCTCCTAGCTATATAAAGAATAAGTATAAATATATAAGAGTAAATTAATCACGCCTAGCTACTATAGTATTAACAAAAACTAAATAAATAAATACTAATAAAAGAGATAAAGAAAACGAAGATAAAGGAGAAAAAGAAAAAGTATTAGAAAAAAAATAGCTCTTACTTACAGTCACAAGCAGGGGCCCCTAGCCGAAATAGATAAAATAATATTATAAAAAGAATAGTAGAAGTTCTGAAATATATATATAAACACAGACTTTATTACTATATACTTATTAATTAACCAGATGAATATCGTATACATAATAATTAATACTAGGTATTTATATTATAGTCTTATAAGCTTTGCTTTTACTATTAAAGCTTATTTAGTACGTATTAACATAGCCCTATAGGGGATTATTAGAGTATATAGAAAATCTAGAAAGATTACCTAGATTATATAAATTAACCTTAATATTAAAGGATATACTAAATGAATTTATATATATATTATTAACAACGCGCTTAGGTTTAATCTTATCTTAGATAGACTTTAAATAAACTAAAATAATATCATAATCACGCCAGCAAAGAAATCGTTTTATATTCATACTTTAAGAATAAGAGTTTATAGTAAGAAAGGGAAGAAACTATGTTAGTAGGAGCTAATAGAGATTAGCATAGCTACTTTTTTAATATAAATAAATAAATTAAAAAGAATAAGTAAGATATATATCTTTATAGTATTATTAGTAGACATTTAAAAGGCTTTAGCGCCTAAACTAAAGCTAGATTCTAGAATACTACTTTCTAAGGCCTATCAGAAGCACCTAAAGCTGTTTCTAGAAAAAAAAGTAAACAAACTCCTACTACTATAAGGTCATGAAATAGACTATTATATTAAACTTAAAAAGATTAATAAAAAGGACCCTAAGGTCCTATAGGGACCGCTGTATAATATATTAAGAAAAAAACTATTAGTACTATAAAAAGAGTTAATGCTGCTATTAGAGAAGGGCTTTATTTACATAAGTAACTCTCTAACTATAGCTTTAGTACTATTTATATATAAGTCTAGTAAAAGTCTTCACTTTTACGTTAACTACCACGCACTTAATAAGATTTCTAAAAAGAATAGATATTCTCTTCTCTTAATCTATAAAACGCTTAGTTAGATTAGTAAGATAAGATAGTATACTAAGCTCAATATTTCAGTAGCCTTCTATAAGATTTATATTACAAAAAGAGATAAATAGCTAACGGCCTTTTATATAAGATTTAGACTCTTTAAATAGCTAGTTATATCTTTTAGACTAGTAAAAGTCTTTAGTATGTTTTAACAGTATATAAACTAGACCCTATAGAAGTATCTTAATAAGTTCTATTTAGTCTTTCTTAATAATGTACTTATTTACTCTTTAGGCTTACTAGAAGAGTATTGTTGGTAAATTAATCTAGTACTAGAGAAACTTAACGCTGTAGGTTTATATCTAGATATTAAGAAATATAAATTCAAAACTAAGAGCATGAAATATCTAGGGTTTATTATTAAAGTAGGGTAAGAAATTTAAATGGATCCTACTAAGATAAAAGCAATTACCAAGTAGCAGTCTCTAATAACTATAAAAGAAGTTAGAAGCTTTCTTAGATTCACTAATTTCTATTATTAGTTTATTAAGTCTTTTTCAGAAATTGCTATTCTACTTATAAGACTTATAAGTAATATACCGTTCTAATAAACTAATAAAGAGCAGACAGCATTTAACAAGCTAAAAAAGATCTTTATATTAGAACTAGTACTAGCCTAATTTAATTCTAATTATAAGACTATTTTAAAAGCTAATTCTTTAGGTTATATAACTAAAAGAGTTTTTTTATAATACAGTGATAATAGCATGCTGCGTTTATATACATACTTTTTAAAAAAAATAAAATATCTATAGAGTATAATTATAAGATACATAATAAAAAACTCCTTATAATTATTTATTACCTAGAGACATAGGATACTAAATTATGGTTTATTAAAAAGTTCTAGATTATTACTAATTATAAGAACCTTAAGTACTTTATAAGGTTTTAAAAATTAAGCGAAAGATATACGCACTAGCAGTTATTCCTTAGCTGATATAATATAGAGATTTAATATAGGCTAGAGAAAGAAAATGTATAAGCTAATATACTATTAAAACACAAATAGAATCATCTAAGTAAAGAAGATAATAAAAGACTAAAAAGCCATATAATTCAGCTGCTGAAGCTAGTAGTTATATATTAAAAAAAAGAGCTTAAATTAAATAATAATAGATAAGCAGTATAGACTTTCTCTACTTAAATTAATTTTTTAATAATTATAGAAGATAGTATAACCGAAGCCTAGAAGTCTTATGCCTAGGAGTCTTATAATAAGCTTAAATAAAGATAGCATAATATAGTACTAGATAATAAAGTGTATATAAGAGTAGTATAAACCTTTTATAATTAGAAGCAGAGATTTTCTTTAGAGCTTAAACTAAAAGTTTCGCTGACTAAGTACATAATTAATAAAAATAGAACTCTTTATTATTAGAATAAGAAGTAAGTGCCTAACTTAGAGCTATTAAGGACATTAATTATTTACTAGATTTATTTATTATAAGTAATAGGATACCCAGGACAGCAGAGCACCTATCTAATATTAATAAGAGATTACTTTTAGCTAGAGATATTAAACTACGTACGGTATTATATTTAAAACTATAATATCTATAGCTGTATAAAGCTATAGAGAGATTATTAGTAAAGACTATTACACCTATTACCTATTCCCAATTATATTTAAAAGAAGATCTTAATGGATTTTGTAACTAGATTACTAGAAAGTAATAGCTATATAGTCTTACTAGTAATTACTAATAGACTAAGTAAGAACATAACTCTCTACCCTCTTCTAAATATAGATATTAAAATAGTAATATAAGCTTTTATCTGTAAGGTTATTACTTACTATTAGATTTCTAACACTATAGTATCTAATTACAGTAGCTAATTTATTAGTAAGTTCTGGACTAAGCTTTATGAAATTCTATAAATTAAAAAGCAATTATCAACAGCGTTCTATTTATAAATAGATAGTTTAATAAAATAAATAAATAGCATAGTTAAGGCCTATCTTTAAGCGTTTATTATATAAGATTAAGTAAACTAAGCGAAGCTCTACTTAATAGCTAAGATTATAATAAAGAAAAGAGACGCTATTTTAATAAGAATAAGCCTATTCTTTTTTTAGCACGAATATAATATAGAACTGCTATAAGTAGATATTAAAACTAGGCATAATATAACAGCTTAAAACCTAAAAGCTAGCGCTAAAGAAATTATAGGAAAGTTAAAAGAGTATATTAACTTAGCACAGGCAACCATAGCTAAGGCATAGTAAAAGTAAGAAAGATAGATAAACTAATATCAGAATAAAGCCTTGTAATTATGTGTTAGAGATAAGGTATAGCTAAAGCTTAGTAACTAACTCTCTACTAAATAAAGAAATAAGAAGCTAGACTAGAAGAATACTAAATATATTATAGAAAATATAATTAGCTTGTACACTATAAAGCTAAATACGCCCCTAAAGCTAAACCTAACGTTTTATATAGATAGACTATAGCTAGTAAGTAATAACCTATTACTAAGCCAGCCTATAAATAACCCTTAGCTGCTATTAATCTAGATAGATAACTATAAAGAGTACGTAGTATAGAATATTATTACTAAAGTATAGACAAGACAAAAGCGAGGCCACTAGCTATAGTATAAAGTAAAGTAAAAAGGCTATATATTAACAACTATAGAGCTAATAAGCTAGCTAGAAGATATAATAATATTAGACTATTAAAAGGAGTATATAGCGTCTTTATGAAAAGATAGATATAAACTCTTACTAATAAACTACTAATAAGAGCTTTAGGAGAAGCTATAGTAAATAGAACCTAAGATAGGCCTATAAAAGCCTCTAGGTAAATAGTTCACTAAAAAGCCCCTATCTAGTCTATAAAAAAAGGGGTAATATAATAGGCTAGAGTCTAAAATAGTTAACTAAAATAATTATCTTAGCTTTAACTCCGTGCGTAACTATGTAATCTTAGTAACTTAATAGAGGTAGCTATTAAGTCTCTATAATATATATAGTTAACTCTTTATTAAATCTACTCTATTATACCTAATTACTATCATTAGCCTGGATCCTTACATATAGTTTCTAAAAAGAAGGTAATAAAGAAGTATATTTTTAAACTAGATTTAAGAGAATTTGCCTCTCTACTAAATATTATTTAAGAGATAGCTAATAAGTTACTAGCTAAGTAAAAAATAGATCTAATAGATATAAATTAGCCACATACCTTTATTAAGCATATACTAGGGATTTAAATAAAATATAATCAGAAACTAAACTATAAGTATTATAAATAGGAAGAACCAGCTATTATATAGAGCTAGTTTAATTTTATATATAATATAAAAGCTAAGTACAGTATACAGGATAAAGACATATATAACTTTAATAAATCTAGTTTCTAAATAGGCATAATAACTCAGCAGAAGGTTATTATAAACTTTAAGAGATAAAGTTAACTAAAGGCTTTTTAACTAAGTAATTATAAGTAAATTATAATAATTCTAATTATTAGTATACTAGGGTTTATAATTCTACTCTTTATTATTTATAAGGGTAAGAATTATCTCTTTGCTTAGTACTAAAAACTTAGTATACTATATTAATAGTAATTTAGTATTTCTAATAATAGCTAGATAATTAATAAGCTTAGTCTCGTATAGTTAAAACACTTTAACGTGTGTATAAAAAAGTATAGTATTAGTATATACTAATTATTAATTATTAACAGCTATAAGAGCCATAACTTTCTCATATTTATAGAATACTATAAGAAGAATAAGATTATTACTTTATATATACTAGTATACTTATTATATATTCTGTAGCTATTAGATGTGGGTTGTTTTTTGCTTTTAAAAATAGCCTATAAGCGCTAAGTTAAAAAGCTAATACATAACTAATTTAATTATATTACTAAACTAGAGTTCTTATCAGCCTTCTGTGACGTATTTAACATGTTAATTACTAAAATTAATATCTAAAAAAGCTTTTAAGACACTAGTCTAGTTCTATTTAACTTAGATAAGGTAATATTAAAATTTGATATTTAATTATATATATTTATACTACCCACTAATTAAGAGATCACCTGGCAGTTAAAAACCTCTAAGAATTATTATAAATTTAGGTTATAAATAAAGCTAATTACTAATAAACTAGATAGCTTATTTTTTTTAAAAAAAAATAAATACTAGTAGCTTATTAAAGGTACTCTTATAATAGTTTAAAAGATAGTATTTATATATAATCGCGTTACTAAGCTTAAAGTAGCTAATAAAACTATATGTTAATAAAAACAGCGTAAAAGAAAGTATATCTAGAAAAAAAAAGTATTTAGTTTTAGTATTAGCTAGAATAAATCTACTAAAGACCCTACTACTATAAGTTCTAGTAGTAAGAAAGGTTATAAGAAGATAAGAGTAAATAGAGCTAAATTAACTTAAAGATATTATAGTAACTACAGTAAAACTAGGCATAATACTTAAATATATAAAATTAATAAAAATAGTATTATAGAATCTAGTAGTAATAAGAACAGTACTATAACTAATAATACCATTAAATAATAATACTATAAATAATAGTATTTTAATAGGATTTTAGTAAAGTATATAACTCATTTATTTATACAGCTCATCCATAAAATACGTTAGTTAGTTTAATATTTATATAAGTAAATTTATAACTAAAGATTTTTAACTTCTACTTATTTTATATATAAAAAAAACTTTTAGAATTACTCTATTATATAAATTATACTACTTTTATTATTACTTTTATTATTTAGGTAAAGATTTAAAACATTAAAAAAATAAAAATAGTATATTAGTTTATAATTATTATAGTTTTTAGTATATATATTTATACATTTTCTACTTAAATTACTACTATTTATTTTAAAAAATATACTTATAAAATAGTTTTAGTATAATTTTAAAAGTAAATTATTTTTAATTATTAACTGTTACTTAAATCTTATATTTAGTAACATTCTAATTATTTATTTAGTAAAATATTTAATAAATTATAAAATAATTTTTCTTTTTTAAAATTTTAAAATTACTAAATAAAACTTTAAATAATTTTTCTACTTCTACTAAACTTAAATATTAATATTTGGAAACTATCTATAAAAATTTTTTATTTTAAACTTAAAAAAACCTATGTTATATTTTATACACTATTAAAATATATTATAAAATAATAGTAATAAAATTTTTAGTAGTTTATTATAAGTTTTTTATTTAATAATTTTACTATAATTAACTATTATAATTATGTTTACTTTAATAATATTAAATAAATATTATATAACTATAAATATTATATTAGCATGCTTTTAAGAGTTATTTAATTTATTACTCTTTTTTTATATTTTTATTAGTAGTACTAACTTAATTATAAAGCTATATATAATATTTTTTAAAAGCATAGTTATTTAAATATATAAGACTTTTTTTTTATAGTATTAAAAAACTAATAATTTCTACTTATACTTATTAATTATAAAATAGCTATTATTTTGGCTATTAAAAGTATATACTATTATAATAAAATACTATTAGTTTTCTACTTAAAGTTAATATTATACTTATTTTAACTAAGTTATTTTCTAGAATATATAAATAATTACTTTAGTAATTTTTTAGGACCTTAAACTTTAAAGCTACTTAACATTCTTATAATTTAATTATAGCTAGTTTTTTAAGTTATTATTCCAGAATTATTAGTATATGGCCTTAAACTTAAATAGCTTATAAAAATTAGACTTTAGTTTAGTTACTTTAAGTAAATTAAACTTAGACTTAAGTATTTTAATAAAGTTAGTTTTAAACTAAAGTATTTTATAAAAGTTAAAACTTAAAGTGTTTTTAATTAAAAGTATTTTTACTAGTAGTATTATTAATTTAGTATTATTAAATTTTCTAATAAATATCTAAACTATAAAAACTTATAGTAAAAAGTTTTTTATATTATAAAACTAAGTTAAGAAGCTATTTTAGCTATAACTTAAATACTAATTAAAGTATATTTATATTTATTATATATTCTACTTTTAAACTCTTTTAACTCTATAATATTTATAATAATAATAAATAAAAACTATACATTTATTTTTAATAACTAAATTTTTTTTAATAAAATGCTTTAAAAGTTTTATGTATATATTATTTTTTCTATACTTTTAATTTCTTATAGTATAACTTCTAAAACTAGTAAAAATATAATAAAAGTAATAACACTACTTATATTTATAGCTAAGCTTTTTTTAAAAATAAGTTTTAGTATCTATTTATATACTTTTTTACTCTACTAAACTTACTCCAAAATTTATAAAAGTTACTTAAATTATTAACTATATTAAGTATTAATATATAGTTTAGTTTAAGTACTTTTTTATATTTTTTTAGTATTTACTAGTATATTTTATTTACTTTACTTAGTTTACTTTAAAATCTATAGAGGTTACTTAAGTTATTAACTATATTTAGTATTAATATATAGTTTAGTTTAAGTACATTTATAAATTCTTTTAAAATATACTAAATAATTAAGTAATACTTTTAGCTACTATTTAGAATTTTTAAAAAATTATAAAAGCAAACTTACTTAATAGTAAAAATATAAATTTTTATAAGTATTTATTTAAAAAGTTAGTATTATATAAATAAAAAAGTAGTTTTTAATATTATATTTTTACTTTACTATTTTATTAAAACTAGCTAATAACATTATGCTATAAAGAAATGAGAGTTTAGTATTAAAAATTTAATAAAACTATAACATATTTAATAAGCGAGTAATGTGAATAAATAAGTAATATATTTTACTAAGAAAACACAATCTACTAACTTTTAAGTATAATGTATTAATAAACTAAAACTTAATTAATTTATAATAAAAGCAGGCTATTCTTAGCTATCTTTATAATTAAGAAAAGCTAATTATAAAACATGTAATAGGCTATAACAGTATATAATATTCCTAAACTAATATTAAAATAATAATTTATTAAAACTACCTTTTAACGTGATTATAAAGCCAATTTAAAGAAGCTTAATAAGCTAAAGAAATTAGTTATTATTTAATATATATTTAACTTAGATTTATAAGGATTTCCCTTTAAGCTTAGTACTATAAGAGATATAGCTAATTAACTACTTACTACATACTCTAATAATAAAGTTAGTATTAAATAACTAGAAAACTTTATATAGTAAACTCTAGAAATTAAAATAGTATATAATTAAAGATATAACTACTAGAGAGATTTATGTAAGAATTTTAAGATTATTAAACTATAGTTTAAGTACGTACGCTATATAAAAAAGAAGTATAATATTACTAAAAAAATATATATATAACTTTAATAAAACTAGCTTTTAAATAGAAGTTATTTTAGATAGTAAGATTATTATAACCTTTAAAAAATATAATTAACGTAAAGTAGTCTAGCTAAGTAACTATAAATAGGTTATAATAATTTAAGGTATTAATACTTAAAGATAGGTAATTTTACTATTTATTATTTTTACAGAAACGTACTACCTTTCTATATAGTATAAGAATAATAATATACTATTAAATTAGCCTATTTTATTAAGTAATAATAGCTGGATAATAAATAAGCTTAGTATTTAGTAATTACAGCACTTTAATAAGCATATAAAGTATTATATAGTAGGCATATATTATCTACTAATAATTAATAGCTATAAAAGCCATGATTTACTTAAATTTTAGTAGGTTTATAAAAAGAAGTAAATTATTATAATTTATATACTATTTTATTTATTATATCTACTTTAGCTACTTAATATAAACTATTTTTTACTTTTAAAAGATATATATAGGCACTAAATTAAGAATTTTATCTGTAACTATATTTATTATATTATAAAGCTTAAGTTCCTACCAGCATTTAAAATAGTCTATTAAAAGATAATTATAGAGAGTAATATTTATACAGGTTTTTGTAAGATACTAGCTTAGTTTTATTTAATTTAGATACTATACTCTTAAAGCTTAATATTTAGCTTTAAATACTATTTTTACTTATAAAAGAAGATATTATTTAGAAATTAAAAACACTTAAAACTACTACTAAATTAGGGTCTTAAAATGTTTTAATTTATAATTAGATTTAACAGCATTAAAATAGCTTACTTATATATATTTCTAAGTTAATTTATTAGCTTGTAAAAGGTGCTGAGCTAATAATATATAAAGTTATATTACTACACTTAAAAGTTACTAAGTTTCAGAAAATAAATAAGATTATAATATAATGTAAAAAGTAATAAAAAAAGCGGATTCAGAAGTAAAGAACGTTAATAAAAAAAGAAGACTTAAAGATAATTACTTAAGCTAATATTAATATGTAGATTAAGAATAAAACGTGTTAAAATAAAAAGTATATAAAAGTTAATATACTAAAGTAAAGGCGCTATAAATGCTATAGAGAGACTAAATATACTTTAAGAACTTATAAAAAAGCTAAAAAATAAAATAACTATTTACTAGTTAAATATTATAGCAATAGCTATTAGTATCGAGTTGTTATTTATTTATAAAGTAGTTAAAACTTAATAGGGTATATTACTTAGTTATTTACATTACTTACTTATTAAAAATATTATAACGTATTTCATAAGCGAGCTGGTTAAATAAGTGAGCTAATTAGTTTACTAAGACTATATATTAAGATATTTAATACTATAATATTTCTATCTACTAACTTGTAATTAATTCCTAAAGAAGCTCGAATATAGCTTACTATCTAAGCTCTTAAAATAGGCTAAATATTTGGCCTCTAATCTGCTATGTATACTTTTAATATTCCCTTCTTAAGCCTATAAACACGACGCGCTAGAATCACCTTATAATATAATATTAAGCCCAATTTAATAAATCTAATAACAACTAAAGAGGAGGTAATAAAACAGTATATATTTAAGCTAGATTTAAAAGGATTTGCCCCTCCGCTTAATGCTATTTGAGAGATGGCTAATAAACTATTAGCTAAGCAGGGGAAAGATTTAGTAGATATAAACTAGCCACATAACTTCATTAAGCGCACTATAGAGCTTAAAATAAAGTACAATCAGAAGCTAGACTACTAGCGTTATAAATAGAAAGAACTAGTAATTATACAAGCTTGGTTTAACCTTATACGTAATGTGAAGGCTAAATATAGTATATAAGACGAAGACACGTACAACTTTAACGAATCTAGCTTTCAGATAGGTATAATAACCTAGTAAAAAGTCGTTATAGGCTCTGAAAGACGGCATCGACCAAAAGCTGTTCAGCTAGGTAACTAGGAGTAGGTTATAGTGATCTAAGGTATTAGCACGTTAGGGTACGCGCTTCCACCCTTTATTATCTATAAAGGTAAAAACCACCTCTCTGCCTGGTACTAGGAAGTTAACATACCATCCTAATGGGCATTCAGGGTCTCTGATAACGGCTGGACAACAAATAAGCTTAGTTTCTAGTGGTTAAAGCACTTTAATACGCATACAAAAGAGCGTACTATAGGTGCATACCGTCTATTGATTTTAGACGACCACGAAAGCCATAACTCGCTGGAATTTACTGAATACTGCAAAGAGAACAAGATAGTTACTTTATGTATGCCGCCACATTCGTTACATATCTTGTAGCCACTAGATGTCGGTTGTTTTTCGCCGTTGAAAACAGCGTATGGGCGCCAAGTTGAGAAGCTAATGCGCAACCAGTTTAACTATATCACGAAAATAGAGTTCTTACCAGCCTTCCGGGACGCGTTTAATGCGTCTATTACTGAAAAGAATATCCAAAGAAGTTTCGAGGTGCTGGCCTAGTTCCATTCGATCTAGATAAGGTGATATTAAAGCTTGACGTTCGATTACGCACGTCTACACCCCCCACCGTATAAGATACCCCATGGCAGTCGAAAACCTCTAGTAACCACCTCGAATTTGGGTCGCAATTAAAGCTGATTAGCGATAAGTTAGGTAGCTCACTATCTTCCTTAAAGGAAGGGTTCAATCAGCTTGTTAAAGGCACCTTTTTAATAGCTTATCAGATGGTGTTGTGGCGCGATCGAATCACCGAGCTTGAAGCAGCTAATAAGGTCGTAAACTAATGGAAACAGCGTAAAAGAAAGCGTATCCAGTAAGAAGAAGTCCTTACCTTTAAGGCTGGCTCACAGTTAGTTGCTAAGAAGTCTGCTACTGCAACTTCTAGTAGTAAGAAGAGTTAGGGTAACGCTAGGGCAGATGGGGTTGAACTAACTTAAAGGCGCTGTAGAAACTACGGCGGGACTAGGCATAACACTCAAACATGCCAAATTAATAAAGAATCTACTATAGAATCCAGCAACGATAAGGAATTAGAGGTAGATTATAGTAAGATGGAGTAGTTTATTACATAGTTTATTATATTTAGTATGGTCTTGGCAAACTAATCAGCTCGCTTATTTAACCAGCTCGCTTATGAAATATGTTATAAAAAATACTTTAAAGCTACTTTCTAGGTATTAATTAGAATTTACTTAAAATCTATTTAAATTAAGCTATATTCTATTTAAATATAAGTAATACTATATAAGTATATTTATTATTATAATAAAAAATATAAATTATTTAATTTTTTTTATATACTAAAAAACCTACTATATTAGAAAATATAAGGAGTACTTTAGCTTTAAGTAATTATAACTTAGCATATACATTAAGCTTTACTATATTTTTTTTATAAGTTATATACTATAGCTAATTTTAAATATTTAAAATACCTATTACTTTTAAATTATATTTATATTATAGCCTTTAAATTTAATTTATAAAAAGCTATTTTATATAATATAGTAGTATTCTTTTTTTATAATATTATTATCTAGTTCTTATTACTTTAAATTCTTATAAGAAAGCCTTTTCTAAGCCTTAAAAATTTACTTTAATACTAGAAAATTATTATTAGCCTTATATATAGTATAGTATATAACTTTATATAAAGTTACTATATTACATAATACTTTTAATAAAAGTAATAACTAATTCTACTTAGTATAATATGACTCTACATATTTATTTTATTATTTCTAGTATATTTTATTATAAAAACTATAAAATCTATAGCTATATAGTACTTTTACTAAGTATTTTAGAATATTATAAATTTAACTCTAAAATTAGAAGTAAAGTTAAGACTTTAATAAAGCTTAATACTTATTAATTAATTAACGTGTTTCTAGTATTAAAACTATAATTAGTATATAGTATAGCTATTATTGTTACGGACGGTAATAATAAGGCAGCTGTACTTAAGAAGCTAAGGGAATTAATAATAACAGCTAATAAAGCCCTAAAATAGAAACGTATATTTAAGTTAGAAAGAAAGAATTATAAGCAAGCACGGGACGCTTTAGTATAGGCTAAAGTACAGGCTAAGAAATGCAAATAGAAATATAAAATTATGCTGGTAGATTAGAAGCAGTAGCTTACATAACTAAGTTAAGACTTAGTAAATAAAAGAGATAAAGAAGCTAAAGAGCTTCAGATATCTCTATTTTTTCAAATAGTATCTAATATACTACTAAT
Source organism: Zopfia rhizophila CBS 207.26 (assembly GCA_010093925.1). NCBI lineage: Eukaryota > Fungi > Ascomycota > Dothideomycetes > Zopfiaceae > Zopfia > Zopfia rhizophila. Next base: position 1,761,100 of record ML994615.1, read on the forward strand.
AAGTATATAATATATATATAAAGGATCTGCTATAAGTATAGAGCGTTAAACAATTTACAGTTACTTTTAATTCTTTATAGTTACTCTAAAATTAAGATCTTCTCTCTAAGTTGAGACTTAACCTTAAGTGAAATAGTTTAATACTATCTTATTAAATCTATTATACACTCTCTTCCTACCTTGCGATAAGACTAAACTCTATTCTGTTAAACCTAAGGCTATTTATTCTAGATACAAAAAGAGCTAAAAACTTATTAAGTAATTAGTTAGAATAAAGTTACTAATATAAAACATACTATTAAGTTAAGATAACTCATAATATTATAACTACCCTTTTAAAGCGTAGGAGAGGACGTTGGATTGATTCTAATAAACAAATTTCTAACTATAATTTATAATAACTTATTATAAAAATGAATAAGAACTTTACTTGTTAAGTGATAGTAATAGTAAGGAAGAAGTTATAATAGGACCTTTATTTACTACTAGAAGTATATTAGAAGAGATTAAGAGCGTATAGTAGATTATCCAGAAATAAAAAATAGCTATCATAAAATTACGTGATACTATAATTAGTATACAGTAATAAGTTAAAGCAGTAAAGAATAAAAGAGAAGAGACTATAAAGATCTAACTACTCTTTAAATTTAATAGAAACTAGGATAACCTTAAGACGTTTATAGCCGTAATAGATCTATACTATTAGTTTAATTAATCCTTATTTATAACTGACTAAGATCGGATCTTGGTAGCTGATATAAATATAATAGAAAAAGCTATAAAATAGTTTAAACTACTTATAAAAAACTATTTAGTAAAAAGAGACTCTAACCTAGGATCAGCAGGACTTATAAACTGTAATAATAATATCAAAAAAACCTTTAAAAACTATAAGAGTTTTGAGAAGGAATTAATTGTAGTCTTTAGTAAAATTAATAAAGAAACAGAGGTAATCTAGAAGCTTTAGTAACTTAAGTAATAAACATTAATAGCTAACTATATAGTAGAGTTTAAGTAAATCTAATCACGACTTAATTAAATAGACCAACTATTAGTTATAATATACTATACGGGACTAAAGGATAGGATTAAGGATAAAATTTCATAAAGAAAGTAACCTAGTATACTTCTAAAAATCATTAAATAAGTAGTAACTATTAATAATTATTAGTATTAGAGGGAATAGGAAAAGAAAAATAACGCTAGGCCGGTAATCCATACACTATAAAGAAATAAAAAAAATACTTAAATTTATAATATAATGGAAATTAATCACGTATTAATTAAAAATATATAGATTAATAAAAGGAAATAAGATAAACGTATTAAAGAATAAATAAACCAATATACACGCAAGGCATGCCTCAGATATGGAAAATAAAAACATTTTATTAAAAACTATAAATAATAGAAAGTAGACGTTAAATAGGCTTATGTTTAAACTAAGGCACTAGTTAAGATTACTATAGTCTAAGTAGAACCAGCTAAGGACTAAATAACAATAGAAACTATAATATAACGAATTTAGAAAGAATGATACTGGATTTATGGGAGCTATATATATTTTAGATAAGAATACAAAGTATTATATTAGCAAGTTAAGAATTATCTAGTAATATTAGCTAGTAATATGATTACTATTATATAGGAAGCTATTATTAGATAATATTAAGCTAACTTCTTAAAAGAAGCTAGCTAATTTTATGAGATAATCTAATAAAAAAAAGGACCCTTTAAAGCAGGAGATTAGAAATTCAGATAAAGACAAGATTAAGAGATAATAAAAGGTAAAGAGCTAATATCTATAATAATTAGATAATAAATAAGCTAGGGATATTACTAGATCTATAGATTAGAATACTATATAAAGGAATATTATATTACTAGGCACTAGAAGGTTATCTTAGGAGATAGGATATATAAGTACTAATAGGTACTATAGGTAGCTAGTAATAAGTAATATAGAAAACTTAGTAAATAAGAACTAGCCATATAGATAAACAAGATCTATAGATAAAAACCTATACTAATTATAATTTATGTAACTTACTACCACCCCGTAGGACACCCTAAACTAGGATAAGATTAAAATAAGAAATCTAATAAGGAATCTATTTTATTAATACTATAAATATAGAATAACAATGCCGCTGAAAGATCTATGTAAAAGAAGTGCTGGATATATAGAGAAAAAACGTATATAAAATAAGAATATAAATAGATAGCTTATACTATACAAGTTAAAAAACTAATAATAAGATAAGTACTAAAATAAATAGCATAGAAATAAGAACTCAATATATAGCAAGAACTAATTTATATAGATTCTGAAGAAGAACTTCAGGACTTAAAGACTAAGAAATATAAATAGTTAGACTAGAATAAGTGCTAACTGGAATACTAATATTACTAAACTAAATACTACTAAAATAAATAGTTAGCTACAGAGTTACATGCTAAATTAATAACTAAGAAATATTTCTTAAAATAGAAGTACTAAAATTATAGAGAAGAAATAAGAAAAGAGTATAAAATACTACTATAAGAATAATATTAACTCTAATAATACTCTATCTATAGACCTAAAGAAGAAACATTAAGGAAATAACTACTACTTAGAAGTTAATAACTAATAAAAAACTAAAAAACTAGTAAGCAACGACCATGCTGCTAGAGAACTAACTTAAGATTAAAATATAAAAGTTATTACTTAACTATATACGACTTAGATAATAACACGAAAATAAGCTATATATAAATATATATATTAATAGCTTTTAGACACAGGCACTCATAGACAGCGGGGCTAGTAAAACACTTATATTAAATAAATAAATATAAAGATACTATATCTTAACTAAAGTTCTAGAAGAACCTGTAAGAGTAGTATGCGTAAATAATAATCTAGTAATATTCAAAAAAGGTCTAATTAATCTTAAAATAAAGAATATAACTATTAAGGTAGCAGAATACACAAATAACCGCCGTATTAAGATTATAAATTTAGGTAGTGAGGATTTTATACTAGGATAAAACTAGCTAGTATAATAGAATCTACTAATTAACTAGAAAATAAAGTCTGTAGGACCTAGAAAGGACTACTATAAACAAATAAAAGTTATAATATAAATAAAGAAAATAATACTTTATAATGCCACGTTTATTATGCTGAACGAATACTAAAAGAAATTTAGAAAATAGTTTACAAAAGAATAAGAAAACCAGATACCAGAATATAAAGATTAGGATTATAAGATTATACTTAAGGAAAAAGAGAAACCGAAACTAGTACTATTATATTAAATATTTATTAAATAATAAAAGAAGTTACGACAATATCTGAACAGTAATATTAGAAAAGGATATTTATAAGAAAGTAAAAGCGAAGTTACATTACTAGTATTATTTATATTAAAGAAAAACAGGAAACTATAACTCTGCATAGACTATTAATAATTAAATAAAGTAACAATTAAAAATCACTATCTAATACTCTTAATATTAGAACTTATGTATAAACTTAGAGGGGCTAAATGATTCAGTCTGTTTAATATTAAAAATAGATATTATTAAATATAAATAGCTAAAGGGCATGAATGGCTGATAGCTTTTAAAATAAGCTATAAACTATATAAATATATAGTTATGTCTATAGGACTCACCAACGCACTAGTAACATTCCAAGCTATTATTAATTATATTTTAAGGGAATATCTAGATGTCTTTATACTAGTATATCTTGATAATATTTTAGTATATATAAATAGGACACTAAAAGAACATATTAAGTATATTAGGAAGGTACTACGAAAACTTAAGGAACATAACTTATATATTTAAACGGGAAAATATGTGTTCCACAGGAAGAAAGTTAAGTTTCTAGAATATATTATATCTAGAAATAAAATAGCAGTTAACCTGAATAAAGCTAAAGATATTCTATTATAGCTAACACTAATAAATACGAAAGAAGTTTATTTTTTCTTTAGATTTACGGGATTCTGTAGGTAATTTATTAAGGGCTATTTAAGAATTACGGCACCCTTAACAGAACTACTTAAGAAAGATTAATAATTTAAGTAGATAAATAAAGAGAATATAGCTTTTACGGAGCTAAAGCAAAGATTTAAAGAACTACTAATATTAAAAATATTTAATCTAGGACTTTAAGTAGAGATATATGTAGACGCATTAGATAGAGCTATAAAAGCTATTCTCTTATAAACACAAGATAATAAACAAAAACACCTAGTAGACTTTTTATCTTATAAACTTATAACTGCTGAGTTAAACTATGATATTTATAATAAGAAATTATTAGTAATAGTTTAAGCATTTAAGAAATAGAAATATTACTTAGAAGGAGCTAAGCATTAGATTATTATATATTCAAATTATAAGAATCTAACGGCATTTATAATAATAAAGAAGTTAAATTAATAACAAGTCAGATAATAGGAATTACTATTAATTTTTGATTTCTGAATACTTTATAAATTAGGAAAAGAAAACACAGCAGCTGACGCACTTAGTTAACGAGCAAATTATATAAAGGACATACCGGAGATTTATAACATAATACTTAAATAAAGAAAAGATAGATCTCTAGGAAGCTTATAAATAGATGTTAAATCAGTAGTCATTATTGAAAATACTTAGGAAAAACGAATAAGGGAATTTAACAACAAACGACTACTTTAGAATCTAGACTAAGAAATAATTTATATACTAGATGAATTATAAACAGAACTAATTAAGGACTAACATTCAGCCGAAATGTATGGACATTAAGGAGTTAAGAAGACTATAGAACGGATTAACAGACACTTCTAGATTCTAGGAATTTAAAGTAAGGTTAGGAATATTCTTTCAGAATGCGTTGAATGCAAAAAGAATAAAGCATTAAGACATAAGAAGTACAGACTTATGCAACTAATACCTTCACTAAACGGACTATAGAAATCAGTCACAATAAACTTTATTATGGGAATACTGATAATTACTACCTTAACAGGTTAATAGTATGACATGATACTAGTTATTATTAATAGACTAATAAAGTACGCCTACTTTGAACTAACCCATACGGAGATAAAAGCAGATGAACTGGCGTTATTACTAATTAAAATACTAATTACATGACATGAAATGCTATAAGAATTTATCACAGACAGAGACAAGTTGTTCACGTTAATATTCTGGAAAACGTTTGTAGGACGGCTAGGGGCTGAGTATTATCTCTTAACAGCATTTCACCCACAGACAGATAGACAAACAGAACGGACAAACTAAACATTAGAATAATACTTATGAATGTATGTTAACGAACTATAAGATAATTGGATTAACTTACTACTGATAGCTGAGTTTGCATATAACTCTGCAAAGTCATTAATAACAGGGAGATCACTATTCTATGCAAACTATAGTTATAAGCCCACGGCTTATTAAGAACTATAGAAACTAGACAAAGTATTAGAATCCGTAAGAAGAAAGGCTGAAGAATTACGACTACTTTATAAAGAAATCGCATAAAAAATCACCCATAAAGGTAATCTTAGCAAGTAAATTAAAGATAAATCTAAGGTTAAGGGACCAACCTTTAAGGAGGGGGATAAGGTTTTCTTAAAAAAGAAAAATTTAGAAATAAAACAACCATCACGAAAACTGGATCACGTCAAATTAGGACCATTCAGGGTTAAATGATAAACAGGACCTGTGAATTACGAACTACAGTTACCTAAGGACATAAGAATTCACCTAGTTTTTCATGTCTCCAAATTAGAACCAGCACCACACAATGCCAAACTCCAGACAAAACTTAAACTCAAGGAAGATTATACTGAGTATGAAGTCCAGCAGATTTTGGACTACTAACGGTTTAGTTATTAGTGGAAGTACTTAGTTAAATAGGAAGAATACAGACCTAAGGACGATACCTGGGAGCTAATTAGGAACTTAAGGAATAGTTTAGAGCTAATTAACTAGTACTATCAGGAGCAGCAAAAGCTTACTCTAAAGCTAAATCCAAGAGATAAGGAGAGTACAAGATGTTCCACTTAAAACCTGAGAAGAAAAGCGAGGCGGGTTAGGAATAAGCTACCACTACAGATTATGGTGTATGAGTTTCTTGACTCCGGGAACGAGCTTCCGCCTCTTCAAGAGCTCAGACCTCATGAATAGAGGCTATCTCTCAATCAAACATCTCTTTCTTCTTGGAATTAATATTCATAAGCTTGTGACGGAGACGGCGCTCTCTAGCCTAAGCCTCTTAGTCAGCTAAAAGAAAATAGCAATAAGTCTTAATAGCCTTATTCTGGGCTTTCTTAAGCTGACGACAGAGTTTTTTCTTGTCACGATTAAGATAATCCCATTCTGATTAGAAGACAACCAGATCACATTTCGCATTACAATTATTATAAGCTGAGTAATAACTAGAGCTTAAGTTCATAAAACAGTTATCACCTTAGTAAAAACAGTTTAAATAAGGTGTTAGCATGTGACGGGGTGCGGCGCGGATTCAAGAAGCTAAATAATAAAAACATATTAAAGACAACTTAGGACATGTTATTATTAAGAAGCTAGGTAGGAAGGAAAGAGAGCTAAGAGTCTTATAGTTTAAAGCACTAAGCAGAAAACCTGCTACCTTTATACTGCTTATGGAAAGAAGAAACTATCTTCCAGGACAAAGACTTGGAAGAGGGGGATAGTATTACGGACGGTAACAACAAGGCAGCTGTACTTAAGAAGCTAAGAGAATTAACAATAATAGCCAATAAAGCCCTAGAATAGAAACGTATGTTTGAATTGGAAAGAAAGAATTATAAGTAAGCATAGGACGCTTTGGCGTAGGCTAAAGTACAGGCCAAGAAACGCAGATAGAAATATAGAACTATACTAGTAGATTAGAAGCAGTAGCTTACATAACTAAGCTAAGGCTTAGTAGATAGAAGAAACAGAGAAGCTAGAGGGCTTCGGATATTTCTATCTTTTCAGACAGTATCTAACATACTACCAATAAGTATACAATGTACGCATAAAGGATCTGCTATAAGTATGAAGCATTAGACAGTCCACGGTTACTTTTAATTCTTTGTAGTTACTCTAAAATCAAGATCTTCTCTCTAAGTTAAGACTTGACCTTGAGTGAAATAGTTTAATACTATCTTATTAAATCTATTATACACTCTCTTCCTACCTTGCGATAAGACCAAACTCTATCCTGTTAAACCTAGGGCTATCTATTCTAGATACGGAAAGGGCTGAGGACTTATTAAGTAATCAGTTAGGGCAGAATTACTAACATAAAACGTACCGTTAAGTTAAGGCAACTCGTAACAATTATATAACTATAAGATATAGTTTAATATATAATTATATTTACATTAATAGCTTTTATAATATAGCTATATACTATTATGTTACTTTGAAGCTTTAAAACCTACTATTATTCTTTTTACTAACTAAACAAAAGACTAGCTTAAGCCTACTATATTCTTATACTTTTCAAGCGTATTATAACCAATTCCTATACTAAAATAAGATGGAGTAGGTAGCTTTAGACATAGTAAGCATAGTAGTAGATAGTATAAATTAGTATAATACTAAGATCAAGTATTACTAGTAGAGCGTCGTTGTTATAAGCATATACAAAGATAGAAAGACTTAGTATATTTTGGTAATATAGCTATTATATAGTTAATAACAAACGGGCCCTTACATGAGCACTTCAATCTTTAGAGTTGTAGAGAGGTGCTTTAGTTTGATCTCTAAGGGTCATGAGGAGTTCTGAACGTTCATGTCTATAAAGGCTGGGTACGGTAGGTAGAGTAGAGATGTGATGGTAGCTATGCTTGGTAAGGCACTACGCTATCTAGGGCTGCATGCCGTCTTTTGTCATCAGTAATAATCCTTATATCCCTTCGCAATGCCATCCAATCCGGACGTTCATAGCGAAGGTCTGGGTGAGAGCGGGTCGGCCGTTCTGCCATGCAAGCGTGGGTGAAGTGCAAGCCCCAAAGTGGCTTAATCCTAACTTAATACAAAAGCGGGCAGTTGTTCACGTGATTGGATTGAGGGGTAGTTGTTGCTGCCTAGCGACGCTCTTTGCTTTCAGCTAGACCACACCCATCATCACGAAGCCGTTGCCGTATAAGATCCCTCGCCACTATGTAATCATTTCTACACAATATACAGACTTGCATATAGTCCTATAGCGATAGTTTGTGGACACTAATTTACGTCTCCACCGGCATTCCTGGAATAGTTAACGCACCTAACCTGGAACTGGACCTTCTCAACAATTGGCCGCTATGGCAGGCCCTATAATACTGACAAACCGTGGAAATTTCGAACAATCAGGCCAACTTGACTGGGTCTCTTTGTCAAAGTCTACGTTCACGTTTGGACTAGATGTGCTAATACGACTCTCGAAAGTGGAGCTCGATCCAGCTACCGTAGCTATTGGCGTGATTACGTGTGATCGGTTCGTGATCACTGCCGAATCTCAGAAAAGGATCTATGATGCTTTGTATGGTTTGAAATCCTTCTCGTCCTACGGGAAGTTGATGTGGTTTGGGTTCGGAATAAAGCCGATAATAAAGGATCTCGCCGATTCTGAACATGGAATGGCATGCGTCGGTTTATGTGCATGCATGTCTATATCATACGACTCATTCTTCGCTGCGGGAGTCCTTCGGGAACTTTGCAAGTTTTGTGGGACACCCCCAAATTTTCTTCCATCTATTCACCAATGGAAGGGACTTGTCGATATTTGTGCCGGATCAATATCAAACTCAAAATTTCCAATTCTTCTCGAAGGATTATTTCGCTGTGTACTCCCCAATTCCAAGATATCGTTACACAAACCCACTTCAACAGAAGCACTTGCAAAAGCAGTCGGAGCTTTAGCAGACGTAACAAACGGGAAACTCGAAAATATCACTATTGCCGGTGGAGTCGATTGTATATGGCTAGCTGCCATCTCAGAATGGTTACTATCACTGGATGTTGAGATTCGTCATGGCTCAGGACTAGCGATATACAAATCATCCAGGAACGATGATTACCGGTTGCCCGCGGTCACTGTAGTCTTTATCTCCGATAACGAACAGCCAATCCACCTAAGCAAATGCTATATCGTTCCAAGTGGCAATACGTTTTGGGAAGCCCCTTCCCAAGAGCAACACACATTTAAAGGAGGCCGCTCAGAATGGAACAATATACTTGCGGACGCCTTTGGCTTATGTTTCAGCACCCTTGTTGAAGAAAATACGCGGCATGAATTTGCTCTTCTCCTGTTCCATATCTCTCGCCTTACTGAAACATGCTACCAATATGGATATGGATCAATGCAGAGAGATTCGCAGCAAAATTCCACCAAGTGCAGTGGTCGGTTTGGTCGTTTCCACTTCGCTCATTCATCTAGCAGAGGCCAGGCCTTTTTAGCTTTTGCAGCCCAGCAACTACCAGAACTTGCTTCAACTTTGCATACCCTGAACCAGCTTCAAATCGAGTTCTCTACAAATGCGAGTCTGGAGGATTGCACAAACAATATTGCACAAAAATGCGCTTGTCAGTGGTGTTGCAGCGAAAGCACAGCGCACAGCTGTGCTTCACAGCCATTTTGCCTAGAGCTTATGGCAGAAACAATAATCATGTTCTTGTGGATCTTATCAGCAACCAGTGTGGATGCATCACTTAAGCCTTCTGCCTGTGGGCTTCGATTGCTCTATATGAGACAACGTGGGAAATTTTACCTTACAAACCAAAATAAACGAGGACCATGGAAAGATGTACTGTCGGCACACTTAGCCATGAAAGACATCGATATTTTAACAGCGGCGCTGATGGTCTTTTCTGGATCAGACGACACTGGTCCCTTGAGGGATGAAAATTCTTCTGCTGTTTCTCGCCACGGAGTATGCGCATTTTTTGGTGCACTGGAGGACTTGAATTTGTTACCAGAAGAGGCATCGACTGTGAAGGTTATCCCTGGTCATATCGACTTTGAAGGGATAAAGTACGAAAGCGTGTGTGATATTGCAGATGATACTGCAATTCCCGAGGCCATCTTGGGACCATACCCTACCTACAAGTTGCTTGTACAAGAGATTCGCCAACCCGGTGTTATTGCCACTGCCTATAAAGTTTCTTCTAATACCCAATCCTATGGGTATTTATTAGGGATCTCAAGACTTGAGAGTGCGATTGCGAAATCAATTGGAGAACCTATCTAGTGCGGGGAATTTTGCCGTTGAAGATTCCATGGTGGCGCCCATGAGGCTAATGAATTCGTCCCGTATCCGGTAAACCAGAAGAGGAATTTGTCAGATCTCTTAGGACCGCCACTACCAATACTGCATTAATGGTCACTAGTTTCGACTCTAAGCCCAGCTACGGATGGATATATCAAACTGAACGTTATACAGGCTGTGATCTACAGACTGTACTGGGAAATAGCTTAGCAGGATCATGATTATCATTTAGTCCATCTGAACATATGTCGAGACTGCTCCTCTGTACTTTCAAGCGGACCAGCAATCGACAAATGGCGTCTTTCACTATCACCAGAACTCGATATTTTCCACGAAAATGGTCTAGAAGGTACAGTATCAGTGTCCACTCCATCTGACACTGGTACTTGGTTAGATAAGACTTTTGAGATCTTTAACATGTTCCACATAGCAGCAATTCTTGGACGTGAAGGACTGGTTGAAATTCTCATCTATGGCGGAGCAAATGTGGACAGACCATTGGGAGGTGGAACTGCCTTACACTATGCGGCTGGAGAAGGTTAAGATGAGGTAGTGAGAATACTTCATGGGAGAGGAGCCTGCCTAGAAGTGAAGGACAAAGACGGTCTGACACCATTGATAAGAGCCGTACGTAGCGGATGCCAGTTGACAGTGGAGGCCATGGTCAGATCGGACGCCAAGTGTGACTCCCGTGATAATCAAGGAAAGACTCCCCTAGTTTGGGCTGCTGAATAAGGCCGTCTTGCAGTCATCGAGCAGCTGCTTCAAGGGAAGGCTGACGTTAATGCAGCAGTAAAGTATAGTGGAAGAACAGCACTGCAGGCAGCGGCAGGAGGAGGACATCTCGCCATAGTCGAGCGACTGCTTTAAGAGAAGGCTGACGTCAACGCTGCAGCAGCAAAGCATAGTGGAAGAACAGCACTGCAGGCAGCGGCAGAGGGAGGACATCTCGCCATAGTCGAGCGACTGCTTCAAGAGAAGGCTGACGTCAACGCTGCAGCAGCAAAGCATAGTGGAAGAACAGCACTGCAGGCAGCGGCAGAGGGAGGACATCTCGCCATAGTCGAGCGGCTGCTTCAAGAGAAGGCTGACGTCAATACTGCAGTAGCAAAGCAGAGTAGAAGAACAGCACTGCAGGCAGCGGCAGGAGGAGGACATCTCGCCATAGTCGAGCGACTGCTTCAAGAGAAGGCTGACGTCAACGCTACAGCAGTAGAGTACAGTGGAAGAACAGCACTACAGGCAGCAGTAGAAGGAGGACATACAATGGTTATAGAACTCCTTTGTGAAGCAGGTAGTACAGGATAAGGCATTTTGACTATATTTAATAATAACTTCTCAGGGATCAAGGTCTACGATTATCTCTTTTCATTCGTTTTGGTACGTCAACGTTTGCACTATAATTTGAGTACAATATTTTCATTTCATTGTAATTAGCTATATTTTAATCCATGCAGGCCACAAAGCCATCTAGAGATAAGGGTAAATATAACGTTAGTTAGAGAACTGGTTATTTAGTAGACTAAACTTTAACTAAACTCTATGTTAATCTTAAACTTTACTACCTAGATACCACAAGGAGACTTATAAACACCTAAATTACGCTAGTAAGAAGAATAGTCAACCTACTCTCACCTAAACCTTCACCATAAACGTCCGGATTAGATAGTATTGTGAAAGGATATAAGGATTATTACTAATAATAGAAAATAGTATATAGCTCTAGATAGTATAGTGTCTTGCTAAGTATAGCTACTATTACATTTCTACTCTACTTACTAGACTTAGCCTTTATAGACATGAATGTTTAGAACTTTTTATAACCCTTAGAGATTAAACTAAAGCATCTTTCTATAACTCTAAAAATTAAAGTACTTATATAAGAGCCTGTTTGTTATTAACTATATAATAGCAATATTACTAAAATATACCAAGCCTTTTTATTTTTATATATGCTTGTAATAATAGTACTCTACTAATAATACTTAATTTTAGTATTATACTAATTTATACTATTTATTATTATATCTATTATATCTAAGGCTACTTACTTCATTTTATTTTAGTATAGAAATTAGTTATAATAAGCTTAAAAAGTATAAAAATATAGTAGGCTTAAGCTAGTCTTTTATTTAGTTAGTAGAAAGAATATTAATAGATTTTAAAGCTTAAAGGCAACATAATAATATATAGCTATATTATAAAAACTATTAATATAAATATAATTATATATTAAATTATATCTTAAAGTTATATAATAGCTATATGATATACTAATTATAGTTTTAATACTAAAAACATATTAACTAACTAATAAGTACTAGGCTTTATTAAAGTTTTAATTTTACTTTTAATTTTAAAGTTAAATTTATAATATTTTAAAGTACTTAGTAACAGTACTATATAGCTATAAGTTTTATAGCTTTTATAATAAAATATACTAGAAGTAATAAAATAAATGTATGAAGTTATATTATACTAATGTTATAGTTTAGTATTAAGTTTTTAAAAAGCGTAATAGTAAAGAGTTTACTAAAGAACTCTTCTATAGCTTCTACATACCTAAAGTCGTTATATATAGTAAATATATATAGTCTTTATTACTATACTATAAAGATAATATATAGGTCTTTTTAACGTAATAAGTATGAGTGTGATGACGGGCTCGGTCTTCACGCGTCGTAGCATAGATGCAGGTTGACAGGATAAGTTGGCTCTATTTCAGCTACACTAAGATGGGGAGAGAAGAGGTACAAAGGGGGCTCGCCCCTAAATAGGGCGGTGCATGGCCTGAGCGCGAGCTAGCCATGCTCTGAGCTCTGTGCTAGATCGTGGCTGGCGTAGCCAGTCGCGATATCATGTGACCTGCAGCGAGCCGATCGAGCAGCACCGTCACATTACCCCCCTCTAAGGGAGGCTCGTCCCCGAGTCTCTAGGTTACAGTCTCCTCCTTGCTGGTCTCTGTACCACTCTTGTCTTTGAAGCCGCCTTGTCGTCCTCTTCTGTTACTTTCAGGTCCTCCTCTGCTTCGTACGCTTTCAACCAGGCGTCTAGTCGTGCCGGCGGTCCTGCTTTCTTTGGATAGGCCTCGTGATAGTCTCTTACCTTGTGTGGGGCGCCTATAAAGCCTCGGGCGTTGTACCAGGTAGGATCTGGGTCATGAGCTAGCCAGGATGCTTTGTACTGTAGTCGGCCATGGAATAGGCGGCTATCAAGGATTTCCTGCACTGGCCACTCAGGATGCCCGTTGATCTCGATAGGTGGTTCCTCAGGTTCGATTTGGCCAGGCAGTGGGCGAGTAGAAGCCTTCCGTAGGCGGTCTGCGTGGAAGACGTCAAGCATGCGCATGTGCGACGGCAGCTTAAGGCGATAGGAGTGTCCCTTCATGCCTACAATAGGATAGGGTCCGTATATCTGCTGGTCAAGCTTCTGGCTAGGTCGGCTAGTGGTGAAGCCCTTAGGTGTAACGTACACCTCGTCTTCTGTAGAGAAGTCTGGCTCGCAACGCTTCTTGTTAGCCTATCGAGCCTATCACTCTTGTGCTTGAGCGATCCCTTATTGAGCTATCTCCATAGCTAGCTTTACTGCATCATGGCGAGCTTTAGCGTAGCTCTGCGCTTCCTCACGCGACATCTGTTCGTAGACTGTAGTAGATGCCTTCGTACGTTCCTCCCAGTCCCAGTGATAGATTAGCTGGTAGCCAAACTCAATTTGATAGGGTGATAAGCCTGTAGTCTTATGTGGCAGAATTGCTTGGGCCCAGTCCATACAGGGCAGCAGGTCTGACCAGTTATCCTGATGGTGGTTGACGAATGGGCGTAGGCGCTGGTTGATGTACTGGTTCAGGACCTTAGTGTTCCCGTCAGTTTAGGGGTGATACAGCGTTAAGAGCTTTTACTTGATTCCTGTTAGTCAGTATAGCTCATCTATGAATGCTGAGGTGAACTAAGGACCGCGGTCAGAGACTATTGATCTAGGCAGGCTAAATACTCGCCAGATGTAGTAATAGTACATATTAGCTGCCTGAGTGGCTGTAGTTGTCTTATAGTAAGGCAGTAAGAAGCAGCGCTTACTTAGCCGGTTCATAACGACAAAGGCACAGTCGTATCCTTTCTTATTTAGGGGGAAGGACTTAAAGTCTATAGAGACGTCTCACCATGCTCGCTCAGGGATTAGCAGTGATTTAAGTAAGCTTAAGGTCTTGTTATAAGGTATGTAGCTCTATCTATAAGCTTTACACGTAGCTATGTAGTCGTCTATATCTTTACCTATACAGCCCTAGTAGTAGCGGTCGCGAAGTAGCTTATCTATCTTTCTTTTACTTAAGTAAGTAGTCACTTAAGTAGCATAGATAGCTTAAATAAGGTAGATTCTTAAGAAGTGTATAGTAGGGACTACTAGCTTACTATAGTACATAAAAAAGTCTTAGCTAAGTTTTTATACTAAGTAGTTACTAGAAAAGGTACACTCTTAGAATGGTTGTAAACTCTCATAACTATAATTCACCTTAATAATATAATTAATTAGTAAGTGAGGGTTATTTAGGGGTAGTAAGATTATAAAAGTATTAGTAATAGCTATTTTAATTATATTAATAGCTAGCATACCTCTTATTAATAGCACAGCTAGGTTATTACTTATGGTTTTAATAAAGTTAATATTAATTTACTTTACTAAAAGAAAGACACATGTTTAGGCTACTTTATTTTTATTTTTTTAAGTCTTTAATTTCTTTTACTTACGTGAGAGCGTGTTAGCTATTATATTAACTATATTAAAATAATAAATAAGTATTAGATAATAGTTTACTATACTTATTATTTAGTGTATTTAGTAGGGAGTAAGTTTTTACTTTATAAAAAAACACTCTAATATATAGTAGTTAATTAAGATACTAAATAATTTTATAGTCTATACATCTCATCAGCTATTGGTAGAGTAGTTGGAGGGGTAATAAAATAGTACAATTTTTAAAAACGCAGGCTTATTACTAGCTTACTAGTGAATTAAACTCTTAGCTAGTTATTAGCAGCCTTTAAGGGTACTACATATATAAGTAATTAGCTAATTAAAAAGTAATTAATAAGCAGGGCATTAGCCACGTAGCTATTTAAGTATAAAACAAAAAACAAACAAATAACGCTAGTTATAGGGAGGTGGGAGGGTAAAATCAAATTATTAGTTAATTAATTTATATACGTAATAAGAGTAATAATAAGATTATTAATAAATAAAAAGAGGCTCTAAAACTTCTATAATTAGTTTTATAGATACGCGTGCTTAGTAGTGCGGATCCCTAATTTAGTATAGAACTATTTATTTATAAGCCTATAAGCTACAAGCGCCATTCTTAGAGGCTATAAATTATAGTTAATATTTTTTTTTATATATATCATGGTTTATTTAGGGCTTGCTTATAGTCTTAAAGTAGAAAACTATAAATTATTAAAAGCTATTCTCTTAAAGCTATAATAGTATTTCTATAATAATTTTATTACTTATATCTATCTCCATACGCGTCTGACGGTAGGGTAAGTAGTAAACTAAAATATTATTTAATAATATTAAATTCTTAGCTTACTAGAAAACTATTAGCTTATATTTACTAAAAATATATTATATACTCTTTTTAAGTAGCTTAGTAAGCGGTTAAATAATACATCTATAGTCTTTCAAAAAAGCTTTATAGAAATTATAGAATTTTAAAAAAAATTATAAGCTTTTAACTAATATAGGTACTGGCTATTTTTATATAGTAATAATTTTCTCAAAATCCTTTTAAATTCCTTCTATACTAATAATAAGGCTTAGGAACTTTATTCTAGTAATAGTAAACTTACTCTCTTTAATATCTATTTAGAGGTTTATATTTTAGAGATATTTTAGTATCTAAGTAACATGCTCCTTATACTGTAATAAGTCTTTAAAGTAAATTAAAATATCATTAAAATAAACAGTATAGAAGTTATTAAGTAGATTATAAAATATCTTATTAATATAGTACTAGAATATAGTAAGGCTATTATAGAGACTAAATAGTAGTATATAGTACTTATAGTTTCTATACTAAGTACAGAATATAGTTACGTTCTCTATATTCTTATTTAGATATATATAATAAAAAGTCTATTATATATTAAGCTTAGTAAACACTTTTATATGCGCTAGCCAGGTAAGGGTCTTTTAAATTAATAGAATTAAATAAATATCTTTTTTTATAATAGTAATAAGCTTATAGTAGTTAATATAGAAGTGCTATTCTTTTCTAAGCTTTTTAATAAATAATACTAGAAAAGTATATAAGATATTACTATAAATAATAACACTTTATTAAAGGTGGTTATTTAGATAGGTCTTAATAAGCTATAGCTGCTTAAAAAATATACTATATAATAGACTTAATATTAGTATATTCTTAGCTATTAGTTTAATATTATAGTTAATATCTTCATAATACAGGGGTAATATATCTAAGTTTTTTTTTAAAAAGTAAACCTAAATTACGCTAGTATAGCTAGAGTAGAATAGTTTTTATTTAATAAACTACTAAAGTTTTTCTTTTTCTATAAAGTTCTTATTTAATTAATAGGGCTTTTTTGGTAAAGCTTTTATTAAAGGGCCTTTAGAGCTTTAGGAAGAAAGCTCTAAATCTAATAAACTAAACTTATCTCTATAGTTCTAAATAAGCTTATTTACTTTATAAATACTAGTATATTCTAGCATAATTTTCTCCTACTATACGTGTATTATAAAGGTAATAGCTTTTATAATATTAATTTTAAGGCCTACTTTAAAAAGGTTTTTATGTAAAATAAATTAAAAATAAAAAATTTACTTACTTAGCTTTAGTTATTATTATAAGTAAAGCTATTTTTTTTATTTTTTTTAAAAATTTTTTATTATATTATACGCTAAAGTGAGCGCTAAGGTGGCTTATAGATATATTATAAAATTACTATATTTATTAGCTCATCACGTTAGTCAGTATTAGCTTAGTATAAGGGGTTAATTTTAGTTAATAAGCTTTATATTAAAATAACGATATTATGCTTAGAGTTAATTAGTTTATTATCTAGCTATTTAAGTGCTTACTTTTTATAGTTAATTAAAATACCTATATCTTTAAATAACTTATAGCTAATTATAAAATTATAGCGGCTAATATTATAAAAGATAAAATAAGTTAATAGGTAGTAGTTATTTAGTACTAGGTTAACCTAAAAGTACTTATTTACTTATTTATTTAGTCTATTATTATAACTAGCTAGGGGAATAGATTTTATTTAATAAGTTTTTACCTTAAGCTCTTTCTTAATAGCATGTATATACTTTAGGTATACTAGAATAAAACTATTAACTCTAGTATTAAAAAAGCTACTTAGCTTAATAGCTAGTTTATTAGTAAAAATATAATAAAACAAAGTAAAAGCCAGTCTGCTGAATAGTAGTTAATAAGAGTTAAACTAGTTAATAGCTTTAGAAAGTAACTTTAGGAAAAAAACTTCTCTTAAAATAAGTTTTTTTCTAATAGTTTTTCTATAGTAAGTTAAAACTTTTTATTATTACTAATATCCTAAAGCGTATAAAGCTTTTTATTAGTATTTATTAATTTAATTACTTTAGCTATAACTTAAGCAGGTAGTTAGTAGTCTTTTATAAAGTAATTAAATTTCCTATAATTATAATAACTACCTAATTTAAGAATAGGTATTAGTAAAATAGCAGTAGCTATTATATAAATTAGATACTTAATTTCTAAATAAAACTACTAAATTAATAGTAGCTAAATTTTTCTATTTTTTTTATTAATTTACTTAGTAGCTTTTCTAATGCTAAAAGCTAGCTCTCTAGTAAAGTCTTAAATTAGATTTATATACTTATTATACTAATTATAATATTATTATTAATAAATGCCTATCTGCATACGCAGAGTATTTAAAAGCTTTTTATAAAATTCTTTTACTTATTAGTCTATAAATAGGCTGCGTTTTTAAGCTAGGTAAAAAAAATTATTTTAAAATATAATAAAATTAATAAGGTCTCTAAAGTAGAGCTTTTAGAAATTATAGTAAGTATTAAGTTTCTTATATAAATTACTATACGTTCTTTTTAAGTGATTTATTATATACTAGTAGCTAACTAGCTATTTACTCTCTTTTATTATATATATAAGTGTTAAAAGGTACTAATTAGCAGAACCTTCTATATATATATACATATAAGAGATAATATTCTTCTAGGTAGCTTATTTACTAACTTTAGTAAACTAGTTTTAGTTAGTACGTACCTTATTCTCTAGAATATCTCTTTATTAATTAAAAGTAATATTCTTACTGTTTTTAAGTATTAGTAAATTAGGAAATTAGGCTAAGCAGCTATTACTTTAATAGCTACTTATAATAAACAGAACTAATAAAATAGCTAGTATATAAAATAATACTTAAAGAGTTTAGTTATTAAAATCTTTTATATTAGAACTATCGTTAGGTCCTATAGCTATATAGTTATTTTAATTCTAAAAGATTTATAATAAAGCTATAAAGTGTGTTTTTACTAGTATTAATAATAGCACTAAA
This sequence comes from Zopfia rhizophila CBS 207.26, assembly GCA_010093925.1. NCBI lineage: Eukaryota > Fungi > Ascomycota > Dothideomycetes > Zopfiaceae > Zopfia > Zopfia rhizophila. The sequence continues at coordinate 1,779,932 of ML994615.1, forward strand.
CTAGCCTTTATAAAAAGGAAAGAGTGTATATTATGTATAGATTTTTTTATTTATACTCTTAGTATTTTAATTTTATTCTCTTAATCCACTACGCGTTTAAGTGTGTTATTTAGTAGCTAATAAAGCTTAATAAGCTTATTTCTAGTTTTATTAAGCTTAGTTTTAGCCGTATTAAGCGCTTTTCTTAATATATTAGTATAGTTATAATATATAAGTACTTTAAAATAGCTATGCTCTAACTTACTAGTGATTATTACTTAATTAAAAGTTATTAAAGTAGAAAGCATAACCTCTATCTTCTAAAGCTTATAGATATTAGTTTTTTAGATAGTATTTTTAGTAGTAGTTATAAAGAATTTCTTATTATATCATATCTAAATATAAAGCTTTTTAATAGTGTAGTTTTTTTTAATTATATTTGTGACGGTGCTGCTCGCTCTGCTCGCTGTAGGCTACATGATATTACGACTAGCTATGCTAGCCACGATTTAGCGCAGAGCCCGGAGCATGGCTAGCTCGCGCTCAGGCTATGCACCGCCCTATTTAGGGGTGAGCCCCCTTTGTATCTCTTCTCTCTCTATCTTAGTGTAGCTGAAATAGAGCTAACTTATCCTGTTAATCTGTATTAATGCTACGACGCGTGAAGACTGAGCCCGTTATCATATTACACTAAGATTAATCTAACTCGGCCGGATGATGGCGACATAATATCGAGGTCAAGCCGCGCGATTAACTTGAGCGTTTAATTCGCTAATGACCGCACCTGGAGAATCAATTGCACGACTATGCTGAGTCGTTAGTTCGTTAACCATATAATCTCTACTGGAAAGCCCTACAGCGGTAGGCAGTTGAAACCTTGAGCGATAGCCTGTATAAGCTCTGCACGGCAGGCCTTAAGAGCGACTCAGCAGGTAACCGGAAGACCTACAGCGGTAGGCAACATACCTATTAGATTAGAAGAGAGCTACGAGAGCTCTAGCGAACCCCATTATCTTCTCTACGCCAGAGAAACTGACCCCTGTGAGCACTACCAGCTCATCTTCTCCACGCCAGAGAAACCGACCCCTGTGAGCACCACCATATTATCTTCTCTATGCTAGAGAAACTGACCCCCGTGAGCACCACTGGCTCATCTTCTCTACGCCAGAGAAACTGACCCCTGTGAGCACCACCAGCTTATCTTCTCCCTGCTAGAGAAACCGACCCCTGTGAGCACCACTAGCTTATCTTCTCCACGCTAGAGAATCAGCCAATTGCTTCACCCTACTAAGGGCCAGAAGCTCTATACAAATACAAGGACAGATAGGTTAGGACCATGGGAAAGCTCTCCACGCTAGAGATAAGGGTTGATTTCAAGGTAACAGCCACTAGTAATGACTACACGCCTATTCCTAAGTCGCTTAAGTGTGCCGCCACGCACTACCCTGACAACGTGATTGGAGAAGACTACACTATTAAGAAGCTCCGCATCCAGGCACGACACGACAAGAAACCCTTCGTGGCTACTACTAAGAGCACTACCTGGGGAACCGACACCTATGAGCCTCAGGAGATAGAGGTTACGCTTCTTACCCTGATGATTCTTGATTAAGCGATAATCGCTAGTGAGCTAGAGCGTAGCCATTTCAAAGTACTCACACATTGTGACCATGCCGATACGCTAGGAAAAGCGCTCAACACAGCCGAAACTGAGCTTAACGAGGCTAGAGATGAGCTTACTAAGCTTCGTTAGCTACTAAACAACACGCTTGAGCGCGTAGCAGATTAAGAGAACGAGATTAAGATACTAAGGGTACAGACAAAGAAACTTATGCATAATATATACTTTTTCCTCTCTGTAAAGGCCAGCCTAGTGCTATCATTAACACTAGTAAAGAAGACGCGCTTTATAGCTCTGCTATAGACCCCTTAGAACTAGGCTAGCTATATAGCTATAGGACCTAATAATGGTTCTAATACAAAGGATTTTAGTAACTAAACTTTTTAAGTATTACTCTATGTACTAGCTACTTTACTAGCTACGCTTACTATAGGCAGCTATTAAGGTAATAGCTACTTAGCCTAATTCCTTAATCCGCTAATACTTAAGAACGGTAAGAATGTTACTTTTAATTAATAAAGTAATATTCTAGAGAACAAGGTACGCGCTAATTAAGACTAGTTTATTAAAGCTAGTAAGTAAGTTACTTAAGAGAATATTGTCTCTTATATGCGTACGTATATAGAGAGTTCTACTAACTAGTATCTCTTAATACTTATACGTATAATAAGAGAGAGTAAGCAGCTAGTTAGCTACTAGTATATAGTAAATTACTTAAAAAGAATATATAGTAACTTATATAAGAGACTTAATGCTTACTATGACTTCTAGAAGCTCTATTTTAGAAATCCTACTAACTTTACTATATTTTAGAGTGATTTCTTTTACCTAGCTTAAGAATACAGCCTATCTATAAACTAATAGATAGAAGAATTTTATAAGAAGCTTCTAAACACTTTATATATACAGATAGGTATTTATTAATAGTAGTACTATAACTAGTATAATAAGTATGTAGATTTGGTTTAAGACTTTACTAAAGAGCTAGCTTTTAGCGCTAGGAAAGCTACTAAGTAAATTAATAAAAAAATTAAAAAGACTTAGCTGCTGCTAATTTAGTAGTTTTATTTAAAAACTAAGTATTTAATTTATATAGTAGTTACTATTATCCTACTAATACCTATCCTTAAGCTAGCTAGTTACTATAATTATGGAAAATCTAGTTACTTTATAAAAAACTACTAATTACTTATCTAAGCTATAGTTAAAGTAATTAAGCTTATAGATACTAATAAAAAGCTTTATACGTTTTAGGATACTAGCAATAACAAAGAGTTTTAGCTTACTATAAAGGAACTATTAGGGGAAAACTTATCTTAAGGGAAGTTTTCTTTCTAGAGTTATTTTCTAGAGCTACTAACTAATTTAACTCTTATTAACTACTATTTAGTAAACTAGCTTTTATCCTACTTTACTATATCTCTACTAGCGGACTAGCTATTAAGCTAAGTAACTTTCTTAATATTAGAGCTAGTAGTTTTATTCTAGTACACCTAAAGCATATACACGCTATTAAGAAAGGGCTTAAAATAAAAACTTACTAAATAAAATCTATCCCCCTAGCTAGCTATAATAATAAACTAAATAGATAAGTAAATAAGTACTTCTAGGCTAATCTAGTACTAAATAACTACTACTTATTAACTTACTTTATTTTCTATAACACTAGCCGCTACGACCTTATAATTGGTTATAAGCTGTTTAAAGATATAGGTGTATTAATTAATTATAAGAAGTAAACACTTAAATAGTTAGATAATAAGCTAATTAACTATAAGCATGATATTATTATTCTAATATAAAATCTATTAACTAAAATTAACCCCTTATACTAAGCTAATACTAACTGACGTGATAAGCTAATAAATGTAGTAATTTTATAATATACTTATAAGTTATTTTAGCACTTATCCTAACATATTACACACTAAGAGAATCTTAGAAAGATAGAAGAGTAACTTTACTTATAATAGTAACTAAAGCTAAATAAGTAAACTTTTTATCTTTAGCTTATCTTATACAAAGACCTTTCTAAAGTAGGCCTTAAGATTAATACTATAAAAGCTATTACCTTTATAATATACGCATAGTAAAAGAAAACTATACTAGAGTATACCAGCATTTATAAAGTAAATAAGCTTATTTAGAATTATAAGAACTTTATAAAAAAGTCTTCCTCCTAAGGCCTTAAAGACTTCTTAGTAAAACCTTTACTAGAAGGGCCCTATTAATTAAATAAGAACCTTATAGAAAAAAAGGAATTTTAATAGCTTATTAAATAGAAACTATTCTACTCTAGCTATGCTAGTGTGATTTAGGTTTACTTTTTAAAGAAAAACTCAGACATACTGCCCCCGCATTATAAAGGTGTTAATTATAATATTAAACTAATAACTAAAAACACGCTAATGTTAAGCTTATTATATAGTATATTTTTTAAGTAGCTATAGCTTATTAAGACCTATCTAAATAACTACTTTAGATAAGAAGTTATTATTTATAGTAATACTTTATATACTTTCTTAGTACTATTTACTAAAAAGCTTAGAAAAGGGTAGCGCTTCTACGTTGACTATTATAAGCTTAATACTATTATAAAGAAAGACGTCTATTTAATTCTACTAATTTAAGAGACCCTTACCTGCCTAGTATGTATAAAAGTATTTACTAAGCTTAATATATAACAGGTCTTTTATTATATATGTCTAAATAAGAATATAAAGGACCTAACTATGTTCCGTACTTAGTATAGAAATTATAAGTATTATATGCTATTATTTAGTCTTTATAATAGCCTTACTATATTCTAGTGCTATATTAATAAGGTACTTTATAGCCTACTAAATAATTTCTATACTACTTATCTTAATAATATTCTAATCTATTTTAAAGACCTGCTGTAGTATAAGGAGTATATTACTTAAGTACTAAAACATCTCTAGAATATAAGTCTTTAAGTAGATATTAAGAAAAGTGAGTTTACTATTACTAGAATAAAGTTCCTAGGCCTTATTATTAGTATAAAAGGGATCTAAAAGGACCCTAAGAAGGTTACTGTTATATAGGAATAGCTAGTACCTATATTAGTTAAAAGCCTATAATCTTTTCTAAAATTCTGTAATTTCTATAGAGCTTTTCTAAAAAACTATAGATATATTATTTAATTACTTACTAAGCTACTTAAAAAGAGTATATAATACACTTTTAATAAATATAAGCTAGTAGTTTTCTAGTAAGCTAAAGATTTAATACTATTAGATAATATCTTAGCTTATTATTTATTCTACTACTAAACGCGTATGGAGATAGACGTAAGTAATAGAGTTATTATAAAAGTACTATTATAGCTTTAAGAGAATAGTTTCTAGTAATCTATAGTTTTCTACTCTAAGACTATAAGCAAGCTCTAGATAAACTATGATATATATAATAAAGAGATATTAGCTATAATTTATAGCCTCTAAGAATAGCACTTATAGCTTATAAGCTTATAGACTATAGAGTTATTTAGTACCCTAACTAACTACCGCGTGCTAGAGTATTTCTCTATAAAGTAAAAGCTTACTTTCTACTAGATATACTAGATAATAAGTATAGTAAATTATTACTTAATGTTTATTTATTATCTTAGTATAACTAATATAGTAGCTGACGCGCTCTCGCGTAAGTAAGAGAAACTAAAGACTTAAAAAAATAAAAATAAAGCAGCCTAAACACGCGCCTTTTTCTTAGTAAAGTAAATTAATATTAGCTTTATTAAAACCGTAAGTGATAACCTAGCTATGCTATTAGTAAGAGATATACTAGCTACTAATATAATTAAAATAGCTACTACTAATACTTTTATGGTCTTACCTTTTCTAAATAACCTTTACTTATTAATTAATTACATTATTAAGGTGAATTGTAGCTATAAGAGTCTATAGCTATTCTAAGAGCGTGCTTTTTCTAATAACTACTTAATATAAAAACTTAGCTAGAGCTTTTTTATATACTATAGTAAGCTAGTAGTCTCTATTATACACTTCTTAAGAATTTATCTTATTTAAGCTATTTATACTACTTAGGTGACTACTTATTTAAGTAAGAGAAAAATAAATAAGCTACTTTACAACCGCTACTACTAGAGCTATATAGGCAAAGATATAGATAACTATATAGCTATATATAAAGCTTGTAAATAGAGCTACATATCTTATAATAAGACTTTAGGCTTACTTAAATTACTACTAATCCTTAAGCGAGTATAGTAAGATATCTCTATAGACTTTAAGTCCTTCTCTTTAGATAAGAAAGGATATAACTATGTTTTTATTATTATAGACTAGCTAAGTAAGCACTGCTTCTTATTATCTTACTATAAAATAACTATAGCTACTTAGGTAGCTGATATGTACTATTACTATATCTAGTAAGTATTTAGTCTACTTAGGTTAATAGTCTCTAACTATAGTCCTTAGTTTATTTCAGCATTTATAGATGAGCTATACTGACTAATAGAAATTAAGTAAAAGCTCTTAACACTATATCACCTCTAAACTAATGGGAATACTAAGGTTTTGAACTAGTACATTAACTAGCGCCTACGCCTATTCGTTAACTACTATTAAGATAACTAGTTAGACCTACTGCCTTGTATGGACTGGGCTTAAGTAATTCTGCTATATAAGACTACAGGCTTGTTACCCTATTAAATTGAGTTTAGCTACCAGCTAATCTATTACTAGGACTAGGAGGAACGTATGAAGATATCTACTATAGTTCGTAAATAGATGTCTCGTGAGGAAGTGCAGAGCTACGCTAAAGCTTAATACAACGCAGTAAAGCTAGCTATAGAGATAGCTCAATAAGGGATCGCTTAAGTATAAGAGTGATAGGCTCAACAGGCTAATAAGAAGCGCCGCGAGCTAGACTTCTCTACAGGAGATGAGGTATACGTTACACCTAAAGGCTTTACCACTAGCTGACCTAGCCAGAAGCTCAACCAGCAGATGTACAGACCCTATCCTATTATAGGTATAAAGGGACACTCCTATTACCTTAAGCTGCCGCCGTACATGCGCATGCTTGACGTCTTCCATGCAGACCGCCTACGGAAGGCTTCTACTCACCCACTACCTGGCCAAATTGAACCTAAGGAACCGCCTATCGAGATTAACGGGCATCCTGAGTGGCCAGTGTAGGAAATCCTTGATAGCCGCCTATTCCATGGCCGACTACAGTACAAAGCATCCTGGCTAGCTTATGACCCAGATCCTACCTGGTACAACGCCCGAGGCTTTATAGGCGCCCCACACAAGGTAAGAGACTACCACAAGGCCTATCCAGAGAAAGCAGGACAGCCGGCACGACTAGACGCCTGGTTGAAAGCGTACGAAGCAGAGGAGGACCTGGAAGTAACAGAGGAAGACGACAAGGCGGCTTCAAAGACAAGAGTGGTACAGAGACCGGCAAGGAGGAGACTGTAACCTAGAGACTCAGGGACGAGCCTCTCTTAGAGGGGGGGTAATGTAACGGTGCTGCTCGCTCTGCTCACTGCAGGCCACATGATATCGCGACTGGCTATGCCAGCCACAATCTAGCGCAGAGCCCGGAGCATGGCTAGCTCGCGCTCAGGCCATGCACCGCCCTATTTAGAGGCGAGCCCCCTTTATACCTCTTCTCTCTCCATCTTAGTGTAGCTGAAATAGAGCTAACTTATCCCGTTAATCTGCATTAATGCTACGACGCGTGAAGACCGAGCCTGTTATTACAATATTATTAAAATAATATATAACAGTACACCTAAGTAACTTAAGAATAAATATATAGTTATTACTAGTAGCTATTATTTTAGAATTAATTTTTATCTCTAGCGTAGAGAGCTTTCCTATAGTTCTAATCTATTTATTTTTATATATATATAGTACTTCTAGCCTCTAGTAGGGTAAAGTAATTAGCTAATTTTCTAGTATAAAGAAAATAAGCTAGTAGTATTTACAAGAGTTAGTATCTTTAGTAGGGAGAAGAAAGTTAGGAAAAGAAGTATTTATTAAAGCTCTTATAACTCTCTTCTAATTTAATAAGTATATTACTTATTATTATAAGTCTTTTAGTTACTTATTAAGTTACTTTTAAAGTCTATTATTATAGAGCTTATATAAGCTATTACTTAGAGTTTTAATTACCTACTACTATAAAGCTTTCCGGTAAAGATTATATAATTAATAAACTAATAACTTAACGTAATCATATAATTAATCCTTTAGGTGCGGTTATTAATGAATTAAATACTTAAATTAATTATACAGCTTAACCTTAATATTATGTCACTATTATTTAGTTAAGTTAAAAAAATCTTAGTATAATATAATAACAGGCTTAGTCTTTATGTATCGTAGTATAAATATAGGTTAATAAAATAAATTAGCTCTATTTCAGCTATACTAAAATAAAAAGAGAAGAGATATAAAGAGAGCTTATTTTTAAATAAAGTAGTATATAATTTAAGTATAAGCTAGCTATACTCTAAGCTCTATACTAAATTATAATTAGTATAATTAGTTATAATATTATATAATTTATAGCAAGCCGATCAAGCAGCACCGTCATAATAAATATAAACTATATTAATATTTTAGTAATAATATAAAATTATATAGTATCTTACCAATATAATATTCTAATAATATAAAAATGTAGTAAAGTATAGTTTAACTAATTTATTATATAATAAATTCCAGAGAGTTGCTTTAAAATAAAAAAATAAGTATAAAAAAAAACTATTTAAAAGCTAAAGGGAATGCCTTTTATATAGTAAATTCTTTATTTATAATATACTTACTATTTAGACCTGCTATAGCTGCTTAGTTTTTATTAATTCTAACTATTTATATTATACTTATAACTCTATATATAAGATATCACGTGTTTTTTTTACTATTAGCCTTATTAATTATTTTAATAATATTAGCTAGAAGCTCTGTTTTTTACTTAGTTCTTTAAAGTATTTACTCTACTTTTAGCTTAGCTTTATGTTTTTATATATACTTTTTTACTAATAGTTAGTAATCTTCTTTTAGTTAGTTTACTACTTTCTATTTATAATTATTATTTATAATAAATTCTTACTTATTACTACTTGTAATACTTGCTTTTTTTTTAAACTTTTAGCTTAAAAATTTCTTTTATTTTAAGTTTTAAGTATAAGAAAAGTTTATTTTTTTAAAGATATTATAAGTATTTCTAAAACCTTTTTTTTTTTTTACTTCTAATAATATCTAAGGTTAAGTCTTTAACTATTTATAGTTATTATTTTATAAAATTAATTTAAAATTATAACTATTTTATACCAACCCTGTGTGGTCTATGTAAAAAGATAGGTTTTTATTATTTTATAAATTTTTTATCTAGCTATTACTCTAAATGTATTAAGTATTCTTAGAAATATAATTTAATAATTTTTATCTAGAAGTTTAATAAATTTCTTACTAAAAAAAAGTAACTCTAAAAGTAGTTAAAGTATACTTAAGATTTTAAACTAAAAGTTTAATTTTATTAGTAATAATTACGTAAATAGCTTACTTTAGTTAATAGTTATAAATATAAGTTATTTACCTATAAGCTTACGTCAATTAAAAAGATATAAAATCTAAAAAAAAAAAAAAAAAAAAAAAAAAAGATTTCTAAATTATTATAACTTATAATATTTTTGTCTGCTGCTTTTACTAATTTTTTTCTAAATATTTTTTTTAACTAAAAAACTATATAAACTTCTCTCTAAAATTTAGTATTACTAAATTCTTTAAATAGTACTAGTTAATTATTTTAAAATATTTATAACGGTACTGCTCGCTCTGCTTGCTATAAACTATATAATATTATAACTAGCTATACTAGCTATAATCTAGCGTAGAGCTTAGAGTATAGCTAGCTTATACTTAAGTTATATACTACTCTATTTAAAGGTAAGCCCTCTTTATATCTTTTCTCTTTCTATTTTAGTATAGCTAAAATAAAGCTAACTTATTCTATTAACCTATATTTATGCTATAATATGTGAAGACTGAGCCTATTATTATATTATACTAAAATCTCTCTAACTTAGCTGGATGATGGTGATATAATATCAAGATTAAACCACATAATTAATAAGAGTATTTAATTTATTAATAATTATACCTAAAAAATTAATTACATGACTACGCTGAGTTATTAGTTTGTTAACTATATAATCTCTACTAGAAAGCCTTATAGTAGTAGGTAATTAAAACCTTAAGTAATAGCCTATATAAGCTCTATATAGTAGGCCTTAAGAGTAATTTAGCAAGTAACTAAAAGACCTATAATAATAGGTAATATATTTATTAGATTAGAAGAGAGCTATAAGAGTTCTAATAAACTTCTCTTTCCCTTCTCTCTTATTATCTTCTTTCTGCTAGAGAAACTAATCTCTATAAATACTACTAGCTTATCTTCTCTATACTAAAGAAACTAACTTCTATAAGCACTACTAGCTTATTTTTTTTATGCTAGAGAATTAGCTAATTACTTTACCCTACTAGAGACTAGAAGCTCTATATATATATAAGAATAAATAAATTAGGACTATAGGAAAGCTCTCTACGCTAGAGATAAAAGTTAATTTTAAGATAATAGCTACTAATAATAACTATACGTTTATTTCTAAGTTACTTAGATGTGCCGCTACATACTACTCTAATAATATAATTAAAGAAGATTATATTATTAAGAAGCTCTGTATCTAGGTATGATATGATAAGAAACTTTTTATAGCTACTACTAAAAGCACTACTTAAGAAACTAATACCTATAAGCCTTAAAAGATAGAGATTACGTCTTTTACTCTAATAACTCTTAATTAAGTGATAATTACTAGTAAGCTAGAGCGTAGCTATTTTAAAGTATTTATATATTATAATTATACTAATACGCTAGGAAAAGCGCTTAATATGGCTAAAACTAAACTTAATAAAGCTAGAGATAAGCTTATTAAGCTTTATTAGCTACTAAATAATACGCTTAAGCGCGTAGTAGATTAAGAGAATAAGATTAAAACACTAAAAGTATAGATAAAGAAATTTATATATAATATATACTTCTTTCTCTCTGTAAAGGCTAGCTTAGTGCTATTATTAATACTAGTAAAGAAAACGTACTTTATAGCTCTACTATAGACCTTTTAGAATTAGGCTAGCTATATAGCTATAGGACCTAACGATAGTTCTAATACAAGAGATCTTAATAACTAAACTTTTTAAGTATTATTTTATATACCAGCTACTTTACTAGCTACGCCTATTATAGGTAGCTATTAAGATAATAGCTACTTAGCTTAATTTCCTAATTTACTAATGCTTAAGAATAGTAAGGATATTACCTTTAATTAATAGAGAGATATCCTAGAGAATAAGATACATATTAACTAAAACTAGTTTACTAAAGCTAGTAAGTAAGCTACTTAAGAGAATATTATCTCTTATATACGTATGTATATAAAAGGTCCTGCTAATCAGTACCTCTTAATACTTATATATATAATAAAAGAAAGTAAGTAGCTAGTTAGCTACTAGTATATAATAAATTACCTAAAGAGAATGTATAGTAATCTATATAAGAGACTTAATACTTACTATAACTTTTAAAAGCTCTACCTTAGAGATCCTGTTAACTTTATTATATTCTAAAGTAATTTCTTTTACCTAGCTTAAGAATATAGCTTATCTGTAGACTAATAGGTAGAAGAATTTTATAAGAAGCTCCTAAACACTCTACGTACGCAAATAGGCATCTATTAATAATAGTATTATAACTAGTATAATAAGTATATAAATTTAATTTAAGATTTTACTAGAGAGCTGGCTCTCAGCACTAGGAAAGCTACTAAGTAAATTAATAAAAAAATTAAAAAGACTTAGCTACTATTAATTTAGTAGTTTTACTTAAAAGCTAAGTACTTAATTTATATAGTAGTTACTATTATTCTACTAATACCTATCTCTAAGCTAGCTAGTTGCTATAATTGCGGGAAACTTAGTTACTTTATAAAAAACTACTAACTATCTACTTAAGCTATAGCTAAAGTAATTAAGCCTATAGATACTAATAAAGAGCTTTATACGCTTTAGGATACTAGTAATAATAAGAAGTTTTAGCTTATTATAAAAGAACTATTAGGAAAAGACTTACCCTAAAGGAAGTTTCTTTTCTAGAATTATTCTCTAGAGCTACTAACTAGTTTAATTTTTACTAATTATTATTTAGTAGACCGGCTTTTACCCTGCTTTATTATATTTCTATTAGTAAACTAGCTATTAAGCTAAGTAGTTTTTTTAATACTAGAGTTAGTAGTTTTATTCTAGTACACCTAAAGCACATACACGCTATTAAGAAAGGGCTTAAGATAAAAACTTACTAGATAAAATCTATCCCCCTAGCTAGCTACGATAATAGACTAAATAGACAAGTAAATAAGTACTTCTAGGTTAATTTAGTACTAGATAACTATTATCTATTAACTTACTTTATTTTTTGTAATACTAGCCGCCACGACCTTATAATTAGCTATAAGCTGTTTAAAGATATAGGTGCTTTAATTAACTGTAAGAAGCAAGCACTTAAATAGCTAGATAATAAGCTAATTAACTATAAGCGTGATATTATTATTCTAACGCGAGGCCTATTAACTAAAATCAACCTCTTATACCAAGCTAATACTAACTGACGTGATAAGCTAATGAATATGGTAATTCTATAATATACCCGTAAGCCACCTTAGCGCTCGCCCTAGCGTGTGGTACAGTAAGAGAATATTAGAAAGATAAAAGAGCAGCTTTATCTATGACAGTAGCTAGAGCTAAGTAAGTGAACTCTCTATCCTTAGCCTGTCTCACGCGAAGACCTCTCCAAGGCAGGCCTTAAGATTAATACTATAGAAGCTATTACCTTCATGATGCACGTATAGTAGAAGGAAATTGTGCTAGAGTATACTAGCGTCTATAAAGTAGACAAGCTCATCTAGGACTGTAGAGATGAGCTTAGCCTGCCAGACCTAAAGCTCTCCTCCCAAGGCCCTAGAGACCCCTTAGTGAAGGCTTCGCTAGAAGAGCCCTATCAATCAAATAAGGACCTCACGGGAGAAGAGGAACTTTGGTAGCTTATTGAGCAGAAGCTACTCCACCCTGGCTACGCCGGCGCGACTCAGGCCCACTTCTTAAAGAAGGACTCAGACGTGCTGCCTCCGCATCGCGAAGGTGTCAACCATGATATTAAACTGATAGCTAAGAACATGCTGATGTTAAGCCCACTGTATGGCATGTCTCTCGAGCAGCTGCAGCTTGTTAAGACCTACCTAGACGACCACCTTCGACGAGGTGTCATCACTCACAGCAACGCTTCATATGCTTCTCCAGTACTGTTTGCCAAGAAGCTAGGAGAAGGGTGGCGCTTCTGCGTCGACTACCGTAAGCTCAATGCTATTACAAAGAAAGACGCCTATCTGATCCCGCTGATTCAGGAGACTCTCACCCGGCTGGCGCGGGCAAGAGTGTTCACCAAGCTTGACATACGACAGGCTTTCTATCGTATACGTCTGAACAAGGACATAGAGGACCTGACCACGTTCCGTACTCGGTATGGTAACTACAAGTACCGCGTGCTACCATTTGGTCTCTGTAATGGCCCTGCTACATTCCAGCGCTACATTAACAAGGTGCTTCATGGCATACTTGACGACTTCTGCACTGCCTACCTTGACGATATCCTGATCTACTCTGAAGACCCGCTACAGCATGAGGAGCACGTCGCCCAGGTGCTAAGACGTCTCCAGGACGCAGGCCTCCAGGCAGACATTAAGAAGAGCGAGTTCGCCGTCACTAGAACGAAGTTCCTAGGCCTCATTATCAGCACAGAAGGGATCCAAAAGGACCCTGAGAAGGTCGCTGCTGTACAGGAATGGCCAGTACCTACGTCAGTCAAAAGCCTGCAATCCTTCCTAGGATTCTGCAACTTCTATAGAGCCTTCCTGAGGGACTATGGACGCATTATCTGACCGCTTACTAAGCTGCTCAAGAAGGGCGCATGGCACGCCTTTGGTGAACGCGAGCTGGCAGCCTTCCAGCAAGCTAAGGATCTAATGCTGTCAGACAATGTCTTAGCTCACTACTCGCCCTATCGTCAGACGCGTATGGAGATAGACGCAAGTGATAGAGTCGTCGCAGGGGTGCTATCGCAGCTCCAAGAGGATGGCCTCTAGCGACCTGTAGCCTTCTACTCTAAGACTATGAGCGAGCCCCAGATGAACTACGACATACACGACAAAGAGATGTTAGCTGTAATCTACGGCCTCCGAGAATGGCGCTCGCAGCTTATAGGCTTGCAGACTACTGAGTTATTCAGTGCCCTAACTGACCATCGCGCGCTGGAGTACTTCTCTATAAAGCAAGAGCTTACTCCCCGCCAGATGCGCTGGGTAATGAGTGTAGTAGACTATTACCTAATGCTTATCTATCGCCCTAGCATGGCTAACGTAGTAGCCGACGCGCTCTCGCGCAAGCAAGAGGAACTGAAGACCTAGAAAGATAAGGACAAAGTAGCCTGAACACGCGCCTTCCTCTTAGTAGAGTAAATCGATATTAGCTTTATTAAGGCCGTGAGTGATAACCTAGCTGTGCTGTTAGTAAGAGGCATGCTAGCTACTAATACAATTGAAGTAGCTGCTGCTGATACTTTCATAGTCTTGCCGCCCCTAAATGACCCTTACTCACTAATCGATCGTATTATTGAGGCGAATTGTAGCCATGAGAGCCTACAGCCATTCTGAGAGCGCGCCCTCTCTGGTAACCACCCAGCATAGAAACTCAGCCAGGGCCTTCTTATGTACCACGGTAAGCTGGTAGTCCCTGCTGTACACTTCTTAAGGACCTACCTTATTCAAGCTATCCATGCTACCTAGGTGACTGCTTACTTAGGTAAGAGAAAGACAGGCAAGCTACTTCGCGACCGCTACTACTGGGGCTGTATGGGTAAAGATGTAGATGACTATATAGCTGCATGTAAAGCTTGCAGATGGAGTCATGTACCTTGTGATAAGACTTCAGGCTTACTTAAATCACTGCCAATCCCTAAGCGAGCATGGCGAGACGTCTCTATGGACTTTAAGTCCTTTCCTCTAGATAAAAAAGGATATAACTGCGCTTTTGTTGTCGTGGACTGGCTAAGTAAGTGCTGCTTCTTACTATCTTGCTGTAAGACCACTACAGCCGCTTAGGCAGCTGATATGTACTATCGCTATATCTAGTGAGTATTTAGTCTGCCTAGGTTAATAGTCTCTAATTACGGTCCTTAGTTCACCTCAGTATTTATGGATGAGCTATGTTGACTAACAGGAATTAAGTAAAAGCTCTTAATGCTGTATCACTTCTAAACTGATGGGAATACTAAGGTCCTAAACTAGTACATTAACTAGCGCCTATGCCTATTTGTTAACTACTATTAGGATAACTAGTTAGACCTGCTGTCTTATATGGACTGGGCTCAAGTAATTCTATTATATAAGACTATAGGCTTATTACTCTATTAAATTGAGTTTAGCTACTAGTTAATCTATTACTGGGACTGGGAGGAACGTATAAAGGTATCTACTATAGTCTATAAATAAATGTTACGTGAGGAAGCGCAGAGCTACGCTAAAGCTCACCATAATATAATAAAGCTAGCTATAGAGATAGCTTAATAAGAGATTGCTTAAGTATAAAAGTAATAGACTTAATAGGCTAATAAGAAGCGCCACAAGCTAGACTTCTCTATAGGAGATAAGATATACGTTATACCTAAGGGCTTTACTACTAGCTAATCTAGCCAAAAACTAGACCAGTAGATATACGGACCTTATTCTATTATAGACATAAAAGAATATTTCTATTACCTTAAGCTGCTACTATACATGCGTATGCTTAATATTTTTTATATAAACTACCTATAAAAGGCTTTTACTTACCTACTACCTAGCTAAATTAAACTTAAGGAACCGCCTATTAAGGTCAACAGGTATCTTAAGTGGCTAGTATAGGAAATTCTTAATAGCTGTCTATTCTATAGCTAACTATAGTATAAAGTATTCTAGCTAGCTTATAACCTAGATTCTGTTTAGTATAACGCCTGAGGCTTTATAAACGCCTTATATAAGGTAAGAAACTATTATAAGGCCTATCTAGAGAAGATAGGACCGCTAGCACGACTAGACACCTAGTTAAAAGCATATAAAGTAGAAAAGAATCTAGAAGTAATAAAGGAAAATAATAAGGCAGCTTTAAAAATAAAAGTAGTATAGAAATTAGTAAAGAGGAGATTATAACCTAGAGACTTAGAAACAAGCCTTTCTTAAAAGGAGAGTAATATAACAGTGCTGCTTACTTTACTTATTATAGGCTATATAATATCACGACTAGCTATACTAGTTATGACTTAGTGTAGAGCTTAGAGTATAGCTAGCTTATACTTAGGTTATATACTACTCTATTTAGAGATAAGCCCCCTTTATACCTCTTCTCTTTCTATCTTAGTATAGCTAAAATAGAGCTAACTTATTCTATTAACTTATATTTATACTATAATACATAAAGACCGAGCCCGTCATCACAATATTACTTTAAGTTTTTATTAAGTTTCTAGATATTTTCTTTAGTCTATAGTTTTTTTATTTAATTAGGTATTTTTACTAACATTTAAATTATTATAGCCTTTAGATTTTTTTTAACTTTATATTCTAACTAGTATAGTTTTATATCTATATCTGTTACTATTAGTATATTTAGTAGTACTAGTTTAAGTAATAATATATAAACTACTAAATAAATTTTTATATTTTATAGTAGTCTTAGTTTATAATTAACTAGTCTAATAACTTTACTAATTTTAAATAATCTAATTTAAACGTGATCTAGTTTCTTACTTAGTTATTTCATTTTTAAATTTTTATATAATAGAAAAACTTTATTCTTTTTTTTAAAAATTAATTTTTTAACTCTTAACTTATTAGCACTCTTTATGATTTGTAAGTTTTTTAAAATAATAATTTTACTAAAATTATTATATAAGTCCTGTAACTATCTAGCTTTATTTTAAGTTTAATAAAATTTATTTTCTAATTTATATAATTCTTTATAAGTTAACGACTTATACCTGTAATTAGCATAAAATAGTAATATATTAATTATAGATAATTTTATACTATTATAGGTAAACTATACTAAAAGTAATAACTTAACTTAATTCTCTTAAAAGTAATTAATATATATTTTTAAGTATTATTTTAAAGTCTAATTTGTGTACTTTATTTACTTATTTATTTAAAAATAAAAGCTTATTAAGAGCTTATTTTTTAATCCTAATCTAGCTAATAAGGTATTTTAGAAATAAGAAGTAAATAATTTATTTTAATTAGTAATAAATTCTTTAAGTAATTTATATCTTAAGACTACTATTTTTAAAATTCTATATACTAGTTTTTTCACTAATAAATCCATAACCATTAGATTAAAATATATATACTTAGTTAGTCTATTTATAATAATAAGTATTACATTATATTCCTTATTTGTTTCTAGTTTTTTAGATAATAGTAATTCTATAATAAAGTTTATTAAAATTAATTACTTATTACAGGTTGCTAACTTACTAATGTAATATTAAACTAGTAACTAGTTATCTAATTAATTATGTAATATTAATTAGTTCTCTTACTTCCAGAGCAGATAGCTTATTAGACTTAGTAGAAATTAATTAAACTTAGTTAAGATAAAGAGAAGTTAATATAGTAAGTAGAGATTTAATAGAATAGTATTAAACTATTTTACTTAAAGTATAAATCTTAATTTTAGAGTAATTATAAAGAATTAAAAGTAATTATAAGCTGTTTAATGCCTTATACTTATAGTAGACCCTTTATATATATATTATATACTAGTTAAAAGTATATTAAATACTACTAAAAAAGATAAGAGAAGATAAGTTCTTATCTATATTATTTATACTTATCTTTTTTATATTCTGCTGTAGTTAGTTACTTGACTTGTTTACTTATTCTAAGTACTATTCCCTATAGAACCTAAACTTATTTTAAAGTAAGCTTATTTATAAGTTTTATTTATACTAATTTACCTCTACTCTTTAGTATTGCTTATATATTTTTTTATACTATACCTTTTATAATAACACCTTTTTAGCTATTTTTGTGTTCTTATTATAGTTTATAATATTATCCTCTTTCTTTAAGCTTTTAGTCTAAAGGTTATTCTGTTCTTTTTTCTATAGACAGTATAAAGGCAGCTAGTTTTTTATATAAAAGCTAAGATTATAAGAACCTCTTATATCTTTTCTATTTTTCTAATTTTCTAAAGATGACTTGAGTGGAATCGTCCTTAATATAAGCTTACTATCTAGTAAAAAAAGTTTATAAATACATCTATCTAATACTATTTCCTTACTTTTATTATTATAATAATAACTATTATTATTTAGTTTATCTAGCTTCTAGGCAATGCTCTAAATGTATTGATTAAAATATAAAATATAATCTTATTATAACATAGCCTGAATAAAATTATCTTAACTAGAATAAAAAGAAGCTTTAATAGTAGCTTTACGCTATTAAGAAGGAGTTATTTACTATAAAGTCTTATAAACTCTATCTCTATTATTAGTTAGCTTAAATAAATTTTTAGAAGAAAAAAATATTCCAGCGTGAGCTTATCTTAATTAATAAAGTTCATATAAAAAAAAAAGTAATATTATTAGAATTAACCTAATATATTACTATTTATAGTATCTAGTATTGCTTTGTCTTTCTTCTCTAGTTTTAAATAAAACGTTTTATATTTTTCTTATTTATTAAATATAGCCTTAGAATAAATGTTTGCTGCTCTGTTTAATAGTATTAATTAATTAGCTTTAAATTATTCTTTAAGTTCCCTAACTAGCTCTTATGTATTATCTTTAGGTTTATAGCTTTTTTATTTAACTAAATATTTCTACTAACATCTAAACTGTTAATAGTTTAAAATTTATTAAACTTTATACTTAGCTGTGTCCTTCTAGAGCTTGAGTCTTATCTATAGTTCAGTATTTTATAGTACTAATTCTAATTTTAAAATGTAAAAAACTAGATAGATTCTTGTATTCTTAAATAGTTATAGTTTATAATTTATAGGTTCTATTTATTATTTAACCTTAAATAGTCCCAATTTAATATGATCCAGTTTCTTTAATAGTCATTTTATTTCTAAATTTTTTTATAATAAGAAAATTTTATTCTTTTTCTTAAAGATTAGTCCCTTAATTTTAGTCTTATCTTAGATTTACTTGCTAAGATTACCTTTATAGGTGATTTTTCATATAATTTCTTAGTAAAGTTATTATAGTTTCTTAACTTTTATTCTTATAGATTCTGATATTTTATTTAGTTTCTATAGTTCTTAATAAGCTGTAGGCTTATAACTATAGTTTATATAAAATAGTAATTTTCCTATAGTTAATGACTTTACAGAGTTATATATAAACTCAGCTATTAGTAATAAGTTAATCTAGTTATCTTATTATTTATTAACATATATTTATAGATATTATTCTAGTGTCGGGTTTATCCATTCTATTTATCTATCTATTTATAGATAAAATGCTATTAAGAGGCGGTGCTTAGCCCCTAACTTTTTAATAAACATTTTCTAGAATATTAATATAAATAATTTATCTCTATCTGTAATAAATTCTCATGGTAATCTATATTATGTGATTAGTAATTTAATAAATATAATTACTAATTCATCTACTTTAATTTCCGTATGTGTTAGTTTAAAGTATATATATTTTATAAGTTAGTTTATAATAACTAATATCATGTCATACTATTAGCCTTAAAAGGTAATTATTATTAGTATTCTTATAATAAAGTCTATTATAACTAATTCCTATAGTAAGTCTAATAAAGAAATTAATTACATAAGTCTATATTTCTTATGTCTTAATGCTTTATTCTTTCTGCATTTAATATATTCTAAAAGAATAATTCTAATCTCTTTTTATATTCTAGGAATTTAAAAATGTCTGTTAATCCGTTCTATAGTTTTTTTAATTCCTTAATGTCTGTGCATTTTAGCTGAATGTTAGTTTTTAATAAGTTTAGTCTATAATACATCTAGTATAAAAATAGTTTCTATTTTATGCTATTATAGTTATTTATTATTACATTCTCTAATTTATTTTTACTATGTGTTTTTAATAATGACTACTGTTTTAATATTTATATATAAGTTTCCTAAAAATTCATCTGGTCTCTGCTTGAGTATTATATTATATATTTCTAGTATATTCTTTATATAGTCTACTTATTTACTAAGTATATCAGTCACTATATTTTCTTTTCCTAATTTATAAAGTATTTAAAAGTTAAAAGTAGAAACTAATTCCTACTATCTAACTTATTATTAATTTAATTTCTTTATTGTAGTAAATGCTGTTAGATTCTTATAATCTAAATAGATAATAATCTAATACTTAGCTCCTTCTAAGTAGTATTTCTATTTTTTAAATACTTAAACTATTATTAATAGTTTCTTATCATAAATATTATAGTTTAACTTGGTAGTTATAAGTTTATAAGATAAAAAATCTACTAAGTGCTTATACCTATTATTTTATATTTATAATAAAATAACTTTAGTAGCTCTGTCTAATATATCTATATATATTTCTATTTAAAGTTATAAATTAAATATCTTTAATATTAGTGGTTATTAGAATTTTTTTTTTTATATCTTAAAGGCATTTTCCTCGCGTTGTTTTTACTTAAATTATTAATCCTTTTTAAGTAATTCTATTAAGGGTAATATGATTTTTAAGTAGTTTTTAATAAATTATTAGCAGAATTCTATAAACCTAAGGAAAGAATAAACTTCTTTTATATTTATTAGTGTTAGCTAAGATAGTATATTTTTTTTTTTTTAAATTAACTGCTATTCTGTCTTGAGATATTAAATATCCTAAAAACTTAACTTCTGTTTTATAAAATATATATTTTTCTGTTTAAATATATAGCTTATGTTCCTTGAGCTTTTTTAGTACTCTTTTAATATACTTAATATATTCTTCTAGCATTCTATTTATGTATATAAGTATATTATTAAGATATGCTATTATAAATATATCTAGATATTCCTTTAGTATATAGTTAATAATTATCTAAAATGTTACTAGTGCGTTAGTGAGTTCTATTATTATAACTAAGTATTTAAATAATTTATATTTTATTTTAAATACTATTATCTATTCATGTCTCTAGGCTATTTATATCTAATAATATCTATTTTTAATATTAAAGAGGCTAAACTATTTAGCTCCTCTAAGTTTATCTATAAGTTCTAATATTAATAGTATAAAGTAATAGTTTTTTACTATAGCTTCATTAAGATATCTATAGTTAATATATAATCTTAATTTTTTTTTTTTTTTTTAGAGTATAAAGAGTATTAGTAATGTTATCTTACTTTAACTTATTTATATATATCCCTTCTATTAACTTTCCCGTAAGAACTTTTATAACTCCTTTTATTAGTAAATAGGTACTTAATATAATAGTTCTAGCTTTAAATTCATTTCTTTTTTAAGCGTGATTTTATAATCCTACTTTTAGTACTCTAGTAATTAGTCTTTAGCTTTCTTTAAGAACTATTTTTTAAATTTCTTTTAGTATTCCTCTAGTATAATAAATGTAGTTTTATAAAGTATTATCTTTTTTATTTAAATTATCGCTTATTATTACTATCTATGGTATTTATTCTTATTATCTATAGTTTTTCTTTTCTAATTAATAGTTAGGTTCTATTATGCTAGCTAGTTTTATCCTAAGATAAAATTCTTACTACCTAGATTTATAATTTTAATATAATAGCTATCTTTATAATCTACTACTTAAATAGTTATATTTCGTATTTTAAAATTAATTAGACTTTTTTTAAATACTGCTATACTATTATCTACGCGTCTTACTTACATAGGTTTATCTAAAACTTTAGTTAGTATTTAATATCTTTATATTTACTTATTTAATATAAGTGTCTTGCTAGCCTTACTATTTATAAGTACTAGTATCTAATTACTATTAATACATACGTTTATATATAGCTTATTTTTATGTTTTTTCTAGTTTAGTTATATATATATAATTAATATATTTTCTATAACTCTTTTTTAGTTCCCTAGTGGCTTGGTTATAGTCTACTAGTTTTCTAGTTTTTTATATATAGTAAACTCTTAAGTAGTAGTTATTTCTTTAATATTTCTTTTTTAGGTTTATAAACTAGACATTTCTAGAGTTAGCATACTTCCTTATTAAGTATTTCGTGTGTGTTTTTAGCTTATTCTCTATAATTCTTATATTTCCATCCTAAGAAATATTCCTAATATGTGAGTTTCTTATATAATTCTGTAATTAACTATTTTTTTAATAGTATTTAGTCTAGTGTAATCAGCATCCTAATTAATATTTATTTTATAATAATTATTTATATTTATTAGAATTTAGGTCCTGCGCTTCGTCTTTTAAATTTATATAAACTAATTCTTATAAAGAATTAAGTTCTTTCTTATTTACTAATTATTATAATATTTTTTTTATCCTTAGTTTTTTAATACGTACAGCGTGTTAATTCTATTTGTAATTTATTCTATTATAATTTAATACTATATATATCTAGCATTACCTTTTTATTACTTTATTTATAGTATTATTATTTTGTATTTATAGAGTTAGTAAGAGAGTTAATCTTTCCTTCTTTTTATTCTAATTCTATTCTAGTTCTAGATATCTAATAAAGTAATAGTATATTATAGAGATTATAACTAGCATAAATATTTATTAATAAATTTCGTTTATCTATATAGCTAATTCTTATTTAGTTAATTCTTTATATTATTTCTTTTTTACTAACTATAGTATTTATTAGTACTTATATATTCCGTCTCCTAAAATAATCTCCTAGTGTTTAGTAATACAGTATTCTTCTAAATAGTACTTTAATTTATATATCTAATAATATTCTTAGTGTACTTATTATATAATTATTATAGATATAAACTTCTTTTTATTTTCTATCTCGTAATTCTTTCTTTATCTAAATTTCTAATCTCCTTTTAAGAAGGGTCTTCCTTTTTATTATATTATCTTATAGAATTAGTTAGTCTCTTCTAATAAGTTAGTATAGTATTATCTAATAGCTACTTTTTATATAGTAGAAATTATATTATTAGTATATTCCGCTAAATAGTCTTTCACCTGCTAATATGGTATTTTATATTCTTATTTAAAATATATATAGCTTCCACAGATCCAGCATTATTCCTTTTAGATTTATTATATAATAGTTTTCTTAGTTATCTAGTCTCTTACTTATTTTACTTAGACTATAGTAATCTTAATTTCTTTTAGTGTTTTAGTTTAGACATAAACTTTTTTAACATCCACTTATTATTACTTATAGTCTTTAATAAAATATCTTTATTTTCTATATTCTAAGTAGGCTTTTTGTGTGTAGTGTTTTATTCATTTTTTAACTTACTTTCCTTACTATTTATTAATAAATATCTTATTATAGTTAATATCTATTTTATTATATATTTAGGTATTTTTTTTTTTTTTTTTTAGGTATATAAATTACTAGTTTTTCTTATACCTTCTTTTCTTACTCTTATTAGTACTAATAATTATTAATAGTTACTATTTATTTAATAATTCTGAGTAATATACTTAGCCTCTTGCCTCTAAAGGTTTTATCTTTAATTCTATTTTTTAGTTCTTTATAGTATATCATAACTAATAGTTAATCTGCTTAATTAAGTTATAATTAGATTTATTTAAACTCTGCTATATAATTAGCTGCTGACGTGTATTACTTAAGTTATTAAAACTTCTAAATTACTTCTATTTCTTTATTAATTTCTCTAAAGACTATAATTATTTCCTTTTTAAAGCTTTTATAGTCTTTAAAGGCTTGTTTTATATTATTATTATAGTTTATAAGTTCTACTACTCCTAAGTTAAAATCTCTATTAGCTAGGTAATTTCTAGTAAGTAGTTTAAACTATCTTATAGCTCTTCCTATTATATTTATACTAACTACTAGAATCTAATCTTAGTTAGTTATAAATAATGTTTAGTTAAACTAATAGTAGAGATTTATAGTTACTATAAAGATTTTAAGTTTATCTCTATTACTATTAAACTTTATAGGAGGCTGTATTTTTACTATTTTTTTTATAGTTTTTTCTACTATTACTTATTACTACAGGTTAACTAAAGTATCATGTAACTTTATAATAGCTACTTTTTATTTTTAAATAATTTATTATATACTCTTTTATTCTTTTAATGTACTTTCTATTATAAATAAAGATTTTATTATAATTTCTTCTTCACTGCTACTTTTTTCTGATGAATAGAGTTTTTATTTATCTTTATAATAGATTAATATAGATCTTATTTAGATAATATAGTATTAGAATCTATTTAACAGCTTTTTATACTCTTTTAAGATAGTAATTATAATATTATAGGTTACTAATTCACTAACATAATATTAAACTAGTAACTAGTTATTTAATTAATTATATAATACTAATTAATTCTCTTACTTCTGGAGTAGATAGCTTATTAGACTTAATAAAAGTTAGTTAAACTCAGTTAAGAAAAAAAAAAGTCAATATAGTAAATAAAAGTTTAATAGAATAGTATTAAACTATTTTACTTAAAATATAAATTTTAATTTTAGAGTAATTATAAAGAATTAAAAGTAACTATAAGCTATCTGATATCTTATACTTATAGTAGACCCTTTATGCGTATATTATATACTAGTTAGAAGTATATTAAATACTACTAGAGAAAATAAGAGAAGATAAATCCTTATCTATATTATTTATATTTATTTTCTTTATATTCTGCTATAATTAGTTACCTAATCTGCTTACTTATTCTAAGTACTATTCTCTATAAAACCTAAACTTACTTTAGAGTAAGTTTATTTATAAGTTTTATTTATACTAATTTATCTCTACTCTTTAGCATTACTTATATATTTCTTTATATTATATCTTTTATAGTAACGCCTTTTTAGCTGCTTCTGCGTCCTTATTACAGTCTATAATACTACTATAATTATTTTAATACTTCTAATAGTTATAATAGTTTATAAGACTTATATTATACTAGTTTATTCTTCTTATATTTTAGACAAGTTTTAATTACTTTCTTTACTTTTTATTTTAACTTTTTAATGTAGAAATTCTTGGAAATTTGCTTTATAGTTTTTTCTATTTCTTAGTATCTATATATAATAGCTTTATGATTTTTTATAATTAATTCCTTATATAGTCCTTCTAGCATATAAATAAGTTTATTTATATATATAAGTTCTAATTCTAGGTTCTAAGAGTTTTATTACTTAAAATTCTAAATTCTTATTATCTAGTAATTCTTAACTTAGATAACTATTATAATTCTTAGTTAATTATAACTCATAAATCTATTTAATCCTATTAATAATACTATGTTTAGTATTAATTTATGTTGTTCTATATAGTCTAGTTATTAGCTAAGTATGTCTACTACTTTGTTTTCTATTCCTTTTTAGTAAAATATCTTAAAATTATAGATAGCTAGTATATCTAACTAGTATATTTATTTTTAGTTTAGTTTCTTTATAGTAATAAAGCTTATTAAGTTCCTATAGTCTAAAAAAACTTTTACTTAATACTTAGCTTTTTTAAGGTAAATTTGCTATTTCTTAAATACTACTATTATTAATAGCTTTTTATTATAAACATTATAGTTTAACTTAGCTCTCATAAGTTTCTTTAATAAATAATTTATAAAATAGAAATATTTATTACTATATTATTAACTATAAACTACTTTTATTACGTAATTAAATATATTTGTTTTTAGTATAATAAGTAATTCTAAATTAAACATCTTTAATATTAGTACTTAGGTGAATTTATTCTTAAGTTTTTTAAATACTTACTACTATTCTTACTTCTAACTAAATCTATTATCTTTCTTAGTTAACTTCGTTAAAGGTGTCGTAATTCTTAAATACTCTTTTATAAACTTTCTATAGAAATTTATAAATTCTAAGAAAAACTATATTTCTTTAATTGTTGTTAGTGTTAGTGAATTTTATATCTCTACTAACTTCTTTAGATTTACTAATATTTCTTTTCTTAAAATGATAAATCCTAGGAACTCTGTTTTTATAACATGAAATTTACATGTTTCTGGCTAAATAAGAAGGTTATATTCTTAAAGCTTTTTTAAGACCTTTTTTAAGACCTTTTTTACGTATATTTTATGCTCTTTAAGTGTTTTATTTATATATACTAGCACGTTATCTAAGTACGCTATTATAAATATATTTAAGTATTTATAAAGTATATAATTAATAACTATCTAGAAAGTTACTAGTATGTTTATTAATTTAAATAATATAATATAGTACTTAAAGAGTCTATATCTTATTCTAAATACTGTTAATTATTTAAATCTCTTTTTAATTCAAATCCTGTAGTATTTCTTATGGATATTAAATAAGCTAAATTATTAAACTCTTTAGAGTCTATCTATTAGCTCTTAAATTAATAGTAATAGGTATTAATTCTTTATTATAGCTTAATTTAGTTATTTGAAATCCACACATAATTATAGTTTCCTAATTTTTTTAAATATAAATAATATTAGTAAAGCTATTAGGTTTTTACTTGGTTATATATATTCCTTCTTAAGATTTTTTTTAATATACTATTTTAATTCTTTCTGCTGTATTCTTAATAGAGAATATATTAGTCTTAGTTTAAGCTCTTTTTATTTTTAACTAGTATTTTATAGTCTTAAGGTTAATACTTTAAAAGTATATTCTCCTCCTTCTTACTAAATAAATATGTAAATTCCTTGTATTCTTAAGGTATTTAGGCTTTAGTAGTGTCTAAGACTTGTTTCTAAATTTATACTATTTTAATATTCTATAATTATTATTATCCTAATTGTTATATAGTCTTATACAAAATTCGTTCTATTTTAGAGTATTTTTCTATTATATTTAGTTTCTATATTTATACTACTTTCCTTACTAGATTATGCTATTAAATAGTTTTTTATTACTAATTTATTATTAGATTATATAATAAAAGCTAATTTTATCTTAAGATTATATTTAATTTTTTTATATTTAGAATATTAATATAGTAGATATTTCTATAACCTATTACCTTTAGTTCTATTACTATAGTCTTTAAGTTAATTAAACTCTTTTTAAAAGTTATTATATTATTATCTACTTATCTTACTCTTACTAGATACGCTTTTTTTTTTGTATAATACGTTATTTTATTTAACTTATTAATTTGAAATAAATGTTTTGTTTGCTTTACTATTTACTAGTGTTTTTAGAAATTTTCTATTTACTCTTACACTAAAGTAAAGACATAGTTCTTATTATACTTATTATAATCTAAAAGCTTTAATAGTTATGTCACTAACTTAAGCTTTTTACTAATAACTATTTAGTTTTTTAATGTAGAACTATACATGCTGTATTTCTAGTTTCTGTTTTCTAAATTAAAATACTTTCTTTTAATATATACAAGGTAATAGTTATAGTAGTATACTAAATATAAAAGTTTATTATACTCTTTTTTAGCTTTGTCTCCGTGTGTTGAATATTTCTATTTTAGGAAATATTCTTTATAAAAGAGTTTATAATACTATATATTATTTTAGTGCTATTCTATTTTATGTTTTTTTTTTATAATATTTGTATTCTAACACGCATTTCTTTTAATGCTGTTATTAATATAAATAGTTTTATTAGCTATTATTATCCTCTATATTAACTATAGTATTTAGAGTTTCTAGAATTCGTTTATTAGGTCCCTGTTTTTTTACTACTTTTTATATACTTTCTAATCTTTTAGTTTTTTCATCTAGATTAAATATATTACTTATATATATGTTTTTCTTATGTGGTTAACTAACTTATAGATTTAACATTCCTAATTCTTTAATTACTAAAAGATATTAGTATTTTTAATTTATATAGTAGGTAAGGGTGTTTTTACTCTATTATACTTACTATTCTTACTCTCTAACTTAGTTTCTTATTTTATTTAAGTTAGTTCTTTTTTTTAATTTCTAGAAACATACGGCTTTTCCTGCTAGATTTCTATAAGAAATTAAGATACTACTTACTTTAACTAGTTTTTTAAACTATAAAACACTTTTTCTAGCATGATTTTTTAATACTTAATTTTATAAGTTACTTCTATATATTAGTCTAATCTATAGATTTAATACTAATTATTATTAAGTCTTTTATTAATAACTTTAATTATTTTTTTTTTTTTTACTATAGGTTTTATTTTATAAACTTAAGTTTTATTTTAATTATTATAATCCTTAATTTCTTGTCTAGGAATTTTTTTATAAAGTGTCTAATATTATTATATTTTAGACATGTTTTCTTATTAAGTTGCGCATAGTATTTTTAAGTTATAAACTACTTTTTTAGCTCTTTCTTTTATAATAGCTTTTTAATTTAAACTTTATTAATATCTATTTTGTTATAAGTCTACTTTTATTATGTTAATACTTTTTTTTTTCTTATAGTTATTACTTGACTCTTTTTATACTTAAGTTTTTGCTTATACTGTTAATTATTTATGTATATAATAGATTCTATAAAAGTATAAAAATTATCTAGTTAATTTTTTCTAGCTAATTTTTTCTTAACTTAGTTTTTAAGCCTAGTATAGTAAGCTATTATTAATAGTGCATTATTTTAATTAATTCATAACTATAATTAGCGAAACTTTATAATATATACTAAAACTAATTTTATTTATTTAAGGTTTTGTATCTTTTGTTCTATAGTTTATTCTTTATTAATTTCCTTAAAAACTATAGTTATCTAGATTTCAAAATTATTATAACTTCTAAAAACTATTTTTATTTTATTAGTTATATTAGTTCCTTTAGTTTTCTTATTTATATAGTTCTTAGTTAAGGGCTTGAACTAATCTATAGCTTTTTCTTTTATATTTATATTAGCTATAAGAATCTATTATAAGTTGCTAACTTACTAATATAAATTATACTAATAATAAGCTATCTAATTAATTACTATAACGATTAATTAGTTCTCTTACTTCCGAATTAAATAGCTTATTAGACTTAGTAGAAGTTAGTTAACTTAGTAGAGATAAAAAGAAGTAATATAATAAGTTAAGATTTAACAGGATAGTATTAAACTATTTCACTTAAAATATAAATCTTAATTTTAGAGTAACTATAAAGAATTAAAAGTAATTATAAACTGTTTAATGCCTTATACTTATAATAGATCCTCCATGCGTATATTATATACTATCTGATTATATATTAAATATTATTAGAGACTATTAGAGATATTAGAGCCTCTAGCTTCTTCTAATATCTCTAACTACTAAGTATTCTTATTATGTAACTAAATGCTCTATATCTTTCCATATAATTCTATATCTCTATTCTTACTTTTTTGCTTGCGTTTTAGCCTATGCTAATATATCTTATACTTACTTATAATTTTTCCTTTTAAGCTTAAATATACGTTTCTATTCTAGAGTTTTATTAGCTGTTATTACTAGTTCCTTTAGCTTCTTAAGTATAGTTACTTTTTTATTACTATCTATAACACTATCCCCTCCTTCTAAGTCTTTATTTTAGAAGATAGTTTTTTTCTTTTATAAGTAGTATAAAGATAGCAGGTCTTTTACTTTATGTTTTAAACTATAAGACTTTTAACTTCCTTTTTTCTCTACCTAGTTTTCTAATAATAATATGTTCTAAGTTATCTCTAATACGTGCTTACTACTTAGCTTTTTAGATTTATAATAAACTCTATTACATACTAACACCCTACTTAAATTATTTCTATTAAGGTAATAATTGTCTAGTGAATCTAAATTCCGGTTATTACTCAGCCTATAATAATCATAATATAAAGTATAACTTAATTGTTTTATAACTAGAGTAGGATTATCTTAATCATGATAAAATAAAACTCTATTATTAACTTAAAACAGCTAAGGAGGACGCTTTTAAGATTTATTTTTATATCTTCTAACTTCATCATAAGCTTACGCAAGTAGATTTAAAAGAGAAGGAAATATTTAATTAAGAGATAACCTTAATTCACGAAGTCTAAGCTCTTAAAGAGAAAGAGACTTATTCTTAGAGTTAAAAAACTTATATACTATAATCTATAGTTTAAGCTTTCTCCTAGTCTGTTGCTTTACTTTTTTTATTCTTTAGTTTTAATTAGAACGTGCTGTAGTTATTTTATTTTTAGAATATAATTTTAAAATAAGCTCCTGCTAGCTTATCTGATAATACTAGTTAATTAGCTTTAAATTATTTTTTAAATTTCTAACTAGCTCCCACGTATTGTCCTTTAGTTTATAATTTTTTTATTTAATCAGGTATTTCCACTAACGCCTAAACTACTAGTAGTTTAAAATTTATTAGACTTTATACTTAGTTATGTCTTTTTTAAGTTTAAGTCTTATCTATAGTTTAGCGTTTTATAGTGCTGGTTCTAATCTTAAAATATAAAAAACTAAGTAAATTCTTATGTTCTTAAGTAGTTATAGTTCGTAATTTATAGGTTTTATTTATTATTTAACCTTAAATAGTCCCAATCTGATATGATCTAGTTTTTTTAATGGTTGTTTTATTTCTAAATTTTTTTATATTAGGAAAATTCTATCCTTCTCCTTAAAGGTTAGTCTCTTAACTTTAGATTTATCTTTCTATTACTTGCTAAGGCCTCTTTTCTAAGTAATTTTTCTCACTATCTCTTAATAAAGTTATTATAATTTCTTAACTTTTATTTTTACTAATTTTAATATCTTATTTAGCTTTCGTGGTTCTTAATAAGCTGTAGGTTTATAACCATAATTTATAAAGAATAGTAATCTTCTAGTAGTTGATGATTTTACAGAGTTATATATAAACTCAGCTATTAGTAGTAAGTTAATCTAATTATCTTATTATTCATTAATATATATCTATAGGTATTATTCTAGTGTCTAATTTGTCTATTCTATTTATTTATCTATTTATAGGTAAAATGCTGTTAAGAGTTAATACTTAGCTCCTAGCTTTCTTATAAACGTTTTTTAGAATATTAACGTGAATAACTTGTCTCTATTTATAATAAATTCTTATAGTAATCCATGTCATGCTATTAGTAGTCTAATAAGTATAGTTACTAATTTATCTACTTTAACCTCTATATATGTTAGTTTAAAGTATGCGTATTTTATAAATTAGTTTACTATAACTAATATCATATTATACTATCAACCTTAAAAGGTAGTTATTATTAGTATTCTTATAATAAAGTCTATTATAACTAATTCTTATAGTTAGTTTAGTAAAGGAATTCGTTACATAAGTCTATATTCTTTATATTTTAATGTTTTATTTTTTCTGTACTTAATACACTCTAAAAGAATAGCCCTAACCTTTTTCTATATTCTAGGGATTTAAAAGTGTCTGTTAATCTGTTCTATAGTCTTTTTAATTCCTTAATACCTGTGTATTTTAGCTGAGTGTTAGTCTTTAATAAGTTTAGTCTATAATACTTCTAGTATAAAAATAGTTTCTATTTTATACTATTATAGTCGTCTATAGTTATATTCTTTAATCTATTTTTACTATATATTTTTAATAATAATTATTATTTTAATATTTATTTATAAGTTTCCTAGAGATCCGTCTGGTCTTTATTTAAGTATTATATTATAAATTTCTAGTATATCCCTTATGTAGTCTGCTTTTTAACTAAGTATATTAGCTACTATATTTTCTCTTTCTAATTTATAAAGTATTTAAAAGTTAAATATAGAAACTAACTCTTATTATCTAACCTGTTGTTAATTTAACTTCTTGGTTATTATAAATACTATTAGATTTTTATAATTTGAATATATAATAATCTAGTGTTTAGCTCCTTCTAAGTAATATCTCTATTTCTTAAATACTTAAACTATTACCAGTAGTTTCTTATCATAAATATTATAATTTAACTTAGTAGTTATAAGTTTATAAGATAGAAAGTCTATTAGATATTTATATTTATTATTTTATATTTATAGTAGGATAGCTCTTATAGCTCTGTCTAATATATTTATATATATCTCTATTTAAAGCCATAAATTAAACATCTTTAATATTAGTAATTATTAGAATATTTTTTTTAATATTATGAAAGCGTTTTCCTCGTATTGTTTTTACTTAAATTATTAATCCTTTTTTAACAGTTCTGTTAAGGGTGATGTGATTTTTAAGTAATTCTTAATAAACTATCTACAAAACTCTATAAATCTTAGAAAAGAATAAACTTCTTTTATATTTATTAGTATTAGCTAAGATAGTATATCTTTTATTTTATCTAGGTTAACTACTATTCTGTTTTAAGATACTAAGTATCCTAAGAACTTAACTTCTATTCTATAGAATATATATTTTTCCGTTTGAATATATAGCTTGTGTTTTTTAAGCTTTTATAATATTTTCTTAATATGCTCAACGTGTTTCTCTAATATTCTATTTATATATACTAGTATATTATTAAAATATGCTATTATAAATACGTCTAGGTATTCTCTTAGTATGTAGTTAATAATTATCTAGAATATTATTAGTACATTAATAAGTCCTATTAGTATGATTAGATATTTAAATAATTTATATTTTATTTTAAATACTATTATCTATTCGTGTCCTTTGGCTATTTATATCTAATAGTATTTATTCTTAATATTAAAAAAACTAAACTATTTAGCTTCTTTAAGTTTATCTATAAGTTCTAATATTAGTAGTATAGGGTAATAATTTTTTACTATAGCTTTATTAAGGTATCTATAATTAATATATAACTTTAGCTTTTTATTTTTTTTTTAGTATAAAAAGCATTAGTAAAGCCATCTTGCTTTAGCTAGTTTATATATATTCTTTCTATTAATTTTTTTATAAGAACTTCTATAATTCTTTCTGCTAATAGACTGGTACTTAATATAATAGTTCTAGTTTCAAATCTGTTTCTTTCTTAAGCGTGATTTTGTAATCCTAGTCCTAGTATTCTAGTAATTAGTTTTTATCTTTTTTAAAAAACTATTCTCTAAATTCCTCTTGATATTCACCTGGTATAATAAACATAGTATTATAAAATATCACTTTCTTTATTTATATTATAGCTTTTATTTATTATTATCCGTAGTAGTTATTCCTGATCTCTATAGTTTTTTTCTTTTAATTAATAGTTAGGTTTTATTATGCTAGCTAGTCTTATCCTAAAATAAAATTCTTACTACCTAGATTTATAATTTTAATATGGTAGTTATCTGTGTAATCTACTACTCTAATAGTTATATTTCTTATTTTAAGATTAATTAGACTTTTT
Organism: Zopfia rhizophila CBS 207.26; assembly: GCA_010093925.1. Taxonomy (NCBI): domain Eukaryota; kingdom Fungi; phylum Ascomycota; class Dothideomycetes; family Zopfiaceae; genus Zopfia; species Zopfia rhizophila. The sequence goes on from ML994615.1 coordinate 1,813,076, forward strand.
TTGAATATTATTAGATTATTATCTATGCGTCTTACTCACATAGGTTTATCTAAAACTCTAGTTAGTATTTAGTATCTTTATATTTATTTATTTAATATAAGTATTTTACTAGACCTACTATTTATAAGCGCTAGTATTTAATTACTATTAATATATACATCTACGTATAGCTTGTTTTCGTGTTTTCTTTAGTTTAATTATCTATATATAAGCGTTATATTTTTTCTAATCTTTAGTTCTTAATCCTCTAGTAGCTTAGTTATAGTCTTCTGGTTTTCTAGTTTTTTATCTATAATTAACTCCTAAGTAGCAGTTATTTCTTTAGTGTTTTTTTTTTAAGTTTATAAATTAAATATCTCTAGAGTTAGCATGCTTTTTAATTGAGTATTTTATATACATTTTTAGCTTATTCTCTATAATCCTAATATTTCCATTCTAAGAAATATTCTTAATATGTGAGTTTTTTATGTAAGTTTGTAACTAACTATCCCTTTTAGCAGTATTCAGCCTAGTGTTATTAATATCTTATTTAGTATTTATCCTATAATAGTTATTTATATTCATTTGAGTTTAGGTCCTGTAGTTTATTTTCTAAATCCATATAAATTAGTTCTTACTATAGGTTAAGTTCCTTTTTATTTACTAGTTATTATAATACTTTTCTTATCTTTAGTCCCTTAACATGTATGGCGTGTTTATTCTATTTATAGTTTTTTTCTATATAGTTAGAAACTACACATATCTAGTATTTCTTTTTTATTATTTTATTTATAGTATTATTATCCTGTATTTATAATATTAGTAAAGAGCTTTTTTTATCCTTTTTACTCTAATCTTATCCTAATTCTAGATATCTGACAGGGTGATAGTATATTATATTAGTTATAACTAATATAAGTATTTATTAATAGATATTATTTATCTATATAGCTAGTTTTTATTTACTTAGTTTTTTATACTACTTATTTCCTACTACTTGTAGTGCTTATTAATATTAGTATATTCTATCTCCTAAAGTAACTTCCTAGTGTTTAGTAATATAATATTCTTTTTAGTAATATTCTAATTTATATATTTAATAGTGTCTCTAGTATATATATTATATAATTATTATAGATATTAGCTCTTTACCCTTTATTATCTCTTAATCTTTTCTTTATCTAAATTTCTAATCTTTCTTATAAAATAGTCCACTTTCTTGCTTTATAATCTCATAGAATCTTTACATTTCTTTCTTAGTTTCTATGTTATGTTATTGAACTGTGGCTTCTTATATTATAGTAATTATATTACTAAGTTATCCTACTAGATAATTCTTAACTTACTAATACAGAACCTTATATTCTTATTTAAGATGTGTGTGGTTTTTATATATCTAGTATTATTCTTTCTAAATTCTCTTTATAATTATCTCTTTTATTATAATGTCTTTTGCTTGTTTTATTTGGACTATAGTAATTTTAATTTCCTTAATTACTCTAGTCTAAATATAAGTCTTCTTAATATCTAATTATTATTATTTATAATTTTTAATAAAGTGTCCCTGTTTTCTATATTCTAAGCAGGCTTTATGTGTGTAGCGTTTTATTTATTTCTTAACTTACTTTCCTTATCCTTTTCCAACAGATATCTATTTAATATTAATATCTATTTTATTATAGGTTTAGTTATCTTTTCTATTTTTTTTTAGATATATAGATTACTAATCTTTCTTAGACTTTTTTCTTTTACTTTTATTAGTACTAGTAATTATTAATAGTTACTACTTGTTTAATGATTTCTAGTAAGGTACTTAGCTATTTTTCTCTAGAAATCTTATTCTTAATTCTGTCTTTTAGTCCTTTATAGTATATTATAACTAGTAGTTAGTCTACTTAATTAAGCTATAATTAGATTTATTTAAACTTTATTATATAATTAGCTGCTAATGTTTGTTATTTAAGCTGTTAAAGCTTTTAAATTATCTTTATCTCCTTATTAATTTCTCTAAAGACAATAATTATTTCTTATTTAAAATATTTATAACTTCTAAATACTTATTATATATTACTATTACAGTTAACTAATTTTACTGCTCTTAAGTTAGGGTCTCTATTAACTAGGTAGTTTCTTACTAGTAGTTTAAACTATTATATAGCTCTACCTATTATATTTATACTAGCTACTAAGATCTAATCTTAGTTAGTTAGAAATAACTTTTAATTAAAATAATAATAAAGGTTTATAGCTGTTATAAAGATCTTAAGTTTATCTCTATTACTATTAAATTTCTTAGGAGGCTATATTTTTGCGGTTCTTTCTTTCTAGTTTATTTTAATTTATTATTATAGATTTATTAAGGTATCACGTAACTTCATAATAGCTGCTTTTTATTTTTAGATAATTTATTATACACTTTTAGTATCTCTAGATATACTTCTAGTTATAGATAAAGATTTTACTATAACTTCTTTTTTACTACTACTTTCTTCTAACGAATAAAGTTTTTATTTGTTCTTATAGTAAGTTGTTATAGACTTTTAATAATTAATTATTAAAATCTATCTAACAGCTTCTCTTATTCTCTTGAGATAGTAATTATAATATTATAAATTACTAACTTACTAATATAAATTATACTAATAATAAGCTGTTTAATTAATTACTATAATAATTAATTAGTTTTCTTACTTCCGGATCAGATAGCTTGTTAGACTTAGTAAAAGTTAGTTAACTTAATAGAAATAAAAAGAAGTAATATAGTAAGTTAAGATTTAATAAAATAACATTAAACTATTTCACTTAAGGTGTAAATCTTAATTTTAGAGTAACTATAAAGAATTAAAAGTAATTATAAACTGTCTGATGCCTTATACTTATAGTAGATTCTCTATGCGTATATTATATACTATTTAACTATATATTAGATACTGCTAGAGGCTGTTAGAGGTATTAGAGTCTCTAACTCTTTCTAATATCTCTAATTACTAAGTATCCTTATTATGTAACTAGATGCTTTATATCTTTTTATATGGTTTTATATTTCTATTCTTATTTTTTTGCCTGCGCCTTAGCCTGTGCTAATGTGTTCTATATCTACTTATAATTCTTCCTTTTAAGCTTAAACATATATTTTTATTTTAAAGCTTTATTAGCTATTATTATTAGTTTCTTTGGCTTTTTAAGTATAGTTACTTTTTTATTACCGTCCGTAACAGAATCCTATCTAGATTTTTAGAAAAAATATTTTTATTAAAGTAGGTGTATATTTCTATTTCTATTAAAAAGCTTTTAAAGTATTTACATATTTTATTAAATCTTCTTAGTAATTATATCTTAGTGTTTAATATATAGACGTGTGTATTAACTTAGTTTTTTAACTTTATAATTATTTATTATAGTTTTATAATCTGTACCTATTATTGCTATATAATTTAAGCTATAAATAATACTAGTATTAAAACTAAACTACTTAAGCTTATTATTATTATATACTATTTACATAACTTATAGGTACTTATAGTATTATAGTTTAGTATTAAGTTTTTAAAAAGTATAATAGTAAAGAATTTACTAAAAAACTCTTCTATAGCTTCTACATATCTAAGGTTATTATATATAGTAAATATATATAGCTTTTATTACTACACTATAAAAATAATATATAGGTCTCTTTAATATAGTAAGTATGAATATAAACTATATTAGTACTTTAGTAATAATATAAAGTTATATAATATCTTACTAACATAATATTCTAATAATATAAAAATATAGTAAAGTATAGTTTAATTAATTTATTATATAATGAATTCTACAGAGTCGCTCTAAAATAAGAAGATAAGTATAAAAAAAACTATTTAAAAGCTAAAGGGGATACTCTTTATATAGTAAATTTTTTATTTATAATTTACTTACTATTTAAACCTGTTATAGCTGCTTAGTCTTTATTAATTTTAATTACCTATATTATATTTATAACTTTATACGTAAAATGTTACATGTTTTTTTTACTATTAGCTTTATTAATTATCTTAATAATATTAGCTAAAAGTTTTGTCTTTTACTTAGTTCTTTAAAGTATTTATTTTGCTTTTAGTTTAGTTTTATATTCTCATATGTACCTTTTTACTAATAGTTAGTAATTTTCTTTTAATTAGTTTACTACCTTCTATTCGTGATTATTATTTATAATAAACTCTTACTTATTACTACCTGTAATAACTAAATAGAATTAGTTATTACTTTTTATTAAAAGTATTAAGTAACGTAGGAACTTTATATAAAGTTACATACTATACTATATATAAAGCTAATAATAACTTTCTAATATTAGAGTAAAGTTTAAAAGCTTAAAAAAAACCCTTTTATAAGAATTTAAAGTAGTAAAAACTAGATAATAGTACTATAGAAAAGTACTACTATAGTATAAAAACTAGCTCTTTATAAATTAAACACAAAAACTATAATATAAACATAATTTAGAAATAATAAATATTTTAAATATTTAAAATTAGCTATAGTATATAATTTATAAAGAAATATAATAAAGCTTAATATACATACTAAGTTATAATTACTTAAAGTTAAAGTACTTTTTATATTTTCTAGTATAGTAAATTTTTTAGTCCATAAAAAAAATCATTAAAAAATAAATAAAAGTAAAGTAAAGTAATAAAAAACTAGTTTATTATACTATATAATATTAATTTATTACTTTCTTTAAAGTCTAGTTAAAAAAATTAGAAGTTTAGTAGTAGTAGTAGTAGTTTATTTATAAAAATAAATTTATATTAATACTAATATAAAAAATAAAGTATTATAACATAATTAAATAATAGAACTAAAAATTAAATAAATAAAAGCTTATAGTTTAGTATAATTTTTAGAAAAGTTAGTAATATAAAAAATTCTCTTTTTTTTTACTTAATATTATAGTATTTTAACATACTTTTAAAGTTATTATAAGAATTTTATTTAGAACTCTAATTAAGTAAAAACTTACTTAGCTAGTAATAAATTTTTAAACACTTTTTAAAGTAGTTATTATATATAAGTTTATATATTAAATTAAAATTATAGTCATAGCTAGTATATAATAAAATAAAAAGTATTAAGTATTATATAGTACTATAAAAGTTAATTTAAATAAATAATTAGTATTTTATAAAAATTACTACTAAAGCTATTTTTTTATTATAAGAATATAGCATTAAGATTTTAAAATTTAAACTACTTAATAGTTAGTTTATATACTATCAAAATTACTAATACTTATTAAAATAAATATTAATTTACATTTGAAGTTAATTACATTGTATAAATAAAATTAGCTAAAAAACATACCTAATATTTTTAAACTAATAAAATAACTTTACTATACTAAAAAATACTATATAATACTATTTAAAGTAATAGGTATTTTAATTAAATATTAGATTTAATATACATACTTACTATTAGCCTATATTTTAAATTTTTTTAATAAAACTTAAAATACTTACTAACTACTTTATTTTACTAGTAGTTTGTATTTATATAATATTTATTAAACTTTACTCTAATTTTATAACTCTTATTTTTACTAGTATATAGTAATATTCTAAAAGGTATAAATAGTACTTAATTATTTAATTTAATACTTAAAAGAGTTTATAGTATTTATTTATAGTATTTATTTATAGTATTTAAAAGTAAAGCTACTTAAATAGTTAAAGTATATAAATTAATTATACTTTTTTAGTTATAAATTATAATAAAGTAGAACTTTTTTAAATTTACTTTTAAACTATACTTTTATTTTTAAATTTTAATATTAAATACTTATTTTCCTTCTATTTATATATAATAGTATAGCTTTTACTACAAAATTAAAAAAAGCTTAAATAAGTAAAAATGTTAATAGTATTTATTTAATTACTAATTTAAATTATAAATAAAAAATTACTTTTTTTACTATTATTTTCATAGTTAATAAATAAAAAGGTTTATTACTATATTTAAAGTCTAGTAGTACTAGTTAATACTTTCTATTAATTAGTAAATTAAAAATTACTCTATATTATATTATAAAGTATACTATATTATATTAACTTTTAATTATTAAACTTATTATAAAAACTTTACTTAAGGTCTAAAAACAATTATAATTTTAATTAATTATTATTTTATATATTTCTAAGTATATTTATATTAGTTAGTTACTTTACTTTTTAAGTTAAATATATATACTATTATTTACTTAAAAAACTTATACTTTAACTAAACTTAACTACTTACTAACTATTTAAATTAAATAATATTATAGTTATACTTATTTTATTAAATTTACCATTTATTAAAACTACTATTATACTTAAGTACTAACTTAAAAAGTAATATTACTAATTATTTTAATTATTTAGTTTTTATACTTACTTTAGATATTGATTAATTTAATATTCATTTTAAGTTACTATATATTATTATTTAATAGTTTTAGTATTTCTCTTTTTTTATTATACTTAGTTTAGTTTTAATTTTAATAAAATATCTATTAAGGTATAAACTATAAAGGTATACTAATTATCTATTATATAATAAAACTTATTTACTAAAAACACTTAAAAGTTTTACTAGGTGTTTTTTAAACTAAAATTAAAAATCATAAATAGAATTATACTAGCATATAGCTAAATTCTATTTTAAAAATATTTTAAACTTTTATATAAATATTACTAAAATATGTGTAATTTAAACTATAAATATATAAACTATAGATATAATTAATTAAATAGTAAAAAATATAACTTAAAAAAATAAAGCTAAAACTAATTTATATTTATTATTTATTTATTATAATAAATAAACTTGTATTTAAAATAAAAAATTTAAATTTAAGAAAAGTATTAAATTTATACACTTTAATATAGTAAGCAATAAAAATAAAGTAATAATATTTTTTACTAAATAAAGCTATATAAATAGAAATAAAAACATTTAAAAAACTTTAAAAAGTATTTAATAAAAAAGTTAAGTACAAAGTAAGTATTAAAAAACTAAGTATAAAAGTTTATAATTCTAAATTTTTTAGTAACTATTTATTAATTATATAATATTTTAGTATAGTAAGTACTTTAGAATTAAAAAATATTATTATATTTAAAATACTAACTAAATTCCTAGAATTAACTTAAAACATTCTTTTATTTATTTTTAAAATTATTTATTTTAATTTTTTTACTTTTAGGCATATTTTTTCTAACTTTTCTATTACTTTATTTAGACTTAGAAGACAGCCTTTTTAATATAAATATTTAATTTTTTTTAAGTATAAAAGCTATATAAATAGTTATTACTATATTTAATTTTTAACATTAATATGTATTACAGGCCTATGTTTATTAAATATAGAACTTTTTTTATATTTAAAAAAAAAAAAAAGAAAAGTTATTATTATATTCTTAAAATATAAGCCTTTTACTTTCTAGAATTTAGAGTTAGATTTTTAAGTAGAATTATTGTAAAAAAACTAAAAAAACTACTATTAATAATTTTATTAAATATATAAACATAATTAGTAAATGTTATAACAATATACTTATATTAGCTTTAAAGGGAAACTAATATAATTTATATTACCTAATTATAAAACTAGAAACTATATTATATAAAGACTCTAATATTATGAAAATTAATATTATAAGCTATACTTTTTTCTATTTAGCTAAAAAAAGAAAGACGTGTTTAAAAGAATCTTTATTTTAAATATAGTAAGTATAGTTATTTTATTCAAGATTACCTATTTTCTTTACCTAAACTTTAATTTAATAGTCTATTTTAAAGAGGCGTTTTTTAATAGTTGTTTTACTTATTCTTATCTAGTTCTAATAAATTCTATAGTTAGGAACCTAACTAGTAATTTAGATCTAACTTGTTAAAAGCCTTGTTCTAGAGATAAATCACTCTTTAGAATACTTCTAATACTAGATTTTTATTAACTTATAAACCTTTTACCTAATAATTAACTCTTAAGACTATTAAGTAAATATTTTGTATATTATTTAATAAAATAACTCATCTTACTTTATTACTACTTTAATTAATACTAGAGTAACTAGTATAGGTTATATTAGTAGATTTTTAGTTAGTATTTAAAAACTCTATTTCTTACTACTTTTACACGTTCTATATTCTACTAGTTTCAATAGAAAATAACTTAAAAAAGGTTATATTTTATATACTACTAGTATAACTTTCTACTACGTAAATTACGTTAAGAAGATTTATTTTTATATAATAGCTATAGGAAACCATAAATTAATTTTTAGCTAACTTTAAATAAAAATATATAAAATTAACTTTAATTATAATATAAAAAAACTTTTTTTATTACTTTTTATTACTAAGCTTACTACTTGTGCTTATCTTAGTTACTAATATTTTTAAAGAAATCTACTAACTATTTAAAAAAAAATTAGTAAAGTTTTTACTAAAAGGCTTTTATTTTAATACTATTTACTTACTTTATTTTTAGATTTACTTTCTAAAGTTACTACTAACTACCTAGGCATAATATAATAACTAGTTAGTTAAAATAAACTATTAGTTATAAGAACCTAATACTTACTTAAAAAACTTTTTAGTAAATTATTTTCTAGAGGGCTTTTACTTAAAAGCTAAATTTATATTTAAATATATATTTAAATTTAGTACTAAGTTAAATAAAGACTTTATAAGAAAAAAAAAATTTAAATTTTTAAAAACTCCTTAATAAAAAGTTTACTAAAAGGGTTTTACTAAGAACCTAGACTTAATTTAAAGATAGATATTTATTTAATAAAAGTAGTACTTTTTACTTAATTTACTTGAAAATATAAGTATAAAATTTTTATTATTTTAATAGCTAATATTAATAAAGCTCTAGCTCTAAAACTTTATACTAACTTATTTATAAAAATCTTAAAAGAATATTATAATATACTAAAAATCTTTTTATATAGAAAAGTTAATAAGCTACTTAAATACTAGCCTTATAACTATAAGATTATTCTTAAGAAAAAAAAGCAACCTAGATTTAAACTCCTTTATAGAATGTTTTAAAATAAACTTAAGGTTTTTAGAAAGTATCTTAATAAATATCTTACTAAAGAATTTTTAAGGTAAGTTTTTTGTTTTGTATTTTCTCCTATTATTTTTATAAAGAAATCTAATAGAGGTATCTAATTTTATATAAATTACTAAGCTTTAAATACTATTACTATTAAGAACTATTATTTAATTTTATTAATTTAAGAAACTTTGTTTTATTCTAGTAAGATAAAGTATTTTATAAAACTTAATATTATTTTAGCTTTTAACTACCTTTATATTATAAAAGGAAATAAATAGTTAACTATCTTCTAAACCTAATATAACTTATTTAAGTATTTTATTATGCTTTTTAAACTAACTAATATACTAAGCACTTTCTAATATTATATAAATAATATTATTTAGTTATACCTTAATGTGTTTTGTATAGCTTATATTAATAATATTCTAATTTATAATAACTTCCTATAAAAACACTAGTAATATATAAAATAAATTTTAAAAGTCTTAAAAAAAATTAGTCTATAACTTAATACTAATAAATATAAATTCTACTAAAAATAAATTATATTTCTTAGGTACGTTATTTCTACAAAAGAAATTAATATAAATTTAAATAAAATAAAGAATATTCTTAATTAAGAAAATCTTTATAATATAAAAAATATAAAAGTGTTTTTAAAGTTTACTAATTTCTACTAATAATTTATTAATAACTTTTTCTATATTATAGCTCTATTTATAGTCTTAATAAAAAAAATTAATTTAAATTTAATAACACCTATTAGAGTGTATATAAAACTCTAAAACTTATATTTATAACTACCTTAATTTTCTAATATTTTAATTTGAAACTATTAATTATTATAGAAGCTAACTTTTTAAATTACGTAACTACTAGTATACTTTTCTAAATAAATAAATAAAATAAACTAAAATCTATTATCTACTTTTTAAAGATACTAGATTCTACTAAATATAACTATAAAATTTATAATAAAGAATTACTAGCTATTATATGCTGTTTTAAATAATAAAAACTTAAACTAAAAAATACTACCTTTTTAATTTAAGTACTAAGTAATTATAAAAATCTATAATATTTTACTACTATAAGATAGCTAAGCTATTAATAAGTTTACTAAGCTAAATACTTATCTTAATTTAACTTTATAATTATATAGTAACTAGGTAAATAAAGAAGAAAACTAGATACGTTTATCTATTATATATAAAATACTTTAGTCTAAAAAAAGTTTATAAAGCTTAATAACAAATACTTCTCTACTTAGAATTATTTAATAATGTATTAGAATTCAACTTAATTAAGACAAATAGGTTTATTTAATAGATTATTAAAAACAAATACTTAAATAATAAGTTTATTTAAAAAATTCTATTACTAATATAAGATAAAACCCGTTATTTTAAAAAGATTTTTCTAAATAAATTAAAGACTAAAAGGGTTGGCTTTATTACTATAGCTAACTAGTAATACCTTATAATAATAAATTTAAAATTAAATTTCTTTGCTAGTAGCTATTTTAGTTATAAAAAAACTTTTAAAATTCTACAATATAAATACTACTAGCTTTAAATATTTAAAATAATATGTTAATATATATTTTATTATTATATTTACTAAAAATTTAAAACTTTTTATAAAAAGTATTATAACTTCTTAAAACCTGTTTCTATTTCTAAAAGAAGGTAGAAGAATATTTCTGTAGATTTTATTACTAATTTTTTAAAATCTAAAAGCTATACTAATATTATAGTAATAGTAAACTACTTTATAAAATACTAATACCTAATTTTTTATAATAAGATAACAACTTTAGTTGTAGCTTATTTCTTTTATTATTATATATAAATAAACTATAGTCTTTTAGAAATAATTATATTAAACTAAAGAACACAATTTATTTCTGCTTTCTATAATAAATTATGTAAATAACTATAAATTAAACTCTAATTATTTTCTGCTTATTATTTAAAAACTAATAGCTAAATAAAAAAGCTAATAGTATAATAAAGCAAGTCTTATATGTATATATAAATTACTAGTAAAATCACCAAGTAAACTAGCTACTCTTAGTATAGTTTAAAGCTAATAATATTATATTTAAATTTATAAAAGTTTTTTTATTTCTAGCTAATATAGGTTAACACCTTTAAATAAGTTTTAAACTTTTTATAAAAATTTAAAAACGTTTATACTAAGTACTACAAGTTGTAGAAACTAATTATATAATAAAGAAAATAACTAATATTTAATAACTAGTTTAAAAAGAAATAATCTAGGCTTAGGCTCTTTAAGAAAAGTATATAAATAAAAAACAATTACCTAAGTCTAACTACTAAATAGAAAACATAATTTGGCTTAATATATAAAATATTTAAACTAAATAATTATCTAAAAAGCTAGACTTAATATCTTTAGAAAAATACTATATTTTTAAAATAATTTCTTTATATATATACTAACTTAAACTCCTTAAATTTCTAAATATATATCTAGTTTTTTATATATTATTACTTTGGCTTACTACTCTTAAATTTAAATATCTTTTAAGTTAACAAAACCTGCTATTTAAACTTATTAAAGTTAATAATAAAATTAAATACTATATTAAATAAATTAAAGAACTATATTTAAACTACAAGTAGAAACGTTATAAATATTTAATTAAATAAACTAAATATAATAACCTAACATAAGAATTTATAAGCAACTTTTAAAATATAGCTATTATAAAAAAAATTATTTTAAAAACCTAAATTAATTTAAACCTAATATCTAACATAAATACCCTTTATAAAAGTTTAAATTTAAAAAAAAATACTATTATAGTAATTATTTATAATATTTTATAAAAGCCTTTTAAGAAAGGTTTTTTTATAACTTTTTTTTTATTATATATTTATATACTAGCTGTGCGCTAGTGTATAGACTTTATTCTAAATATTTTTATTTATAACTTATTTTTTTTTTTTACGTAACGTTTTAAATTATTACTTGGTATTATATATAGTAACTAATTAATTCTTTTTTAAGCTTTTAACTTTCTGCATGTAGTATTTTTATAATACTAGTAATTAAATATACTATAAAACTAAAAAATAAAAGCTTAGTAAAAAAACTTTATAGTAAAATACTATATAAAGTTATTAATAAATATAAACTAGATTTTTTTAAAATTTTAATATTTAGAATTATTATATACTATTAAAATAGTAAAAAAGTTTAATTTAAAAAGATTATACTACATAAAATTAAAAGCAGATTTATTAAAGTTATAAATAAATTAAATAGATTTATTATTAAAGTCTAAAAAGAAAAGATATAATAAATTATTAAAAAAACGAAATTTTAAATTTAATAAAGACTATAAACTATATAATAGGCATTAATTTATAAACAAAAATAACTTTAACTTTAAGTAAAAAGTATAATAAATATATATAGAAATTAATAGCTAATTATTAGATTATTTATTTAGCTTATATTCTAAACTAGTAATTAATAGTTAAAAAACTATATAATAAGAAGTATATAAATTTACTATTAAAATTATTAAATAGAGCTTATTTTATAAAAAAAGGTTAAACAAACTACATAAACTAAGCTTTATACTATTAAAAAAAGAAAAGAAAAACACTTAATATAGTAAAAAATATATATAAAGTATAATTTATATTATACTACTACTAATAATTAAAAATAATAAAAAAAAAACTCTAAAATAAAATTACTAATTTAGAAACTACTTTTTTTAATAAAATTATTATAGTAGTTAATATATAATAATAAAAAGTAACTACTCTATAAATTTTATAATAAATATAAATATGTAACATTAATAAAACTAGTAATAATAAAAGTTATAAAAAGTATATAAAAAGTAATTATACTTACTAGAGTTTTTAATAAGTATTTTTATATACTATATATAGTAGTATTTAATAAAATTAATAATATTTATTAAAACTTTTACTTATACTTTAATAACGCTCTAGAGTATATTTTAATTATAACTAATATAAATATTTATAATAAGTTAGGTCTAAATAACCTAAAGCTAAAATTATTTATAAAAGTAATAAAAGAACTAAACAACACAAAATAGAAAAAAGTAATAGATATTAAAATATAGTAGTATTAAAAGAATAGAACGTTTAAACTTATTAAATTACTTATAAAGTATATAGTATAAAAAAAAAGTAAGTATTTAAAGTTAAAAAAAAGCCAATAATTAAATTACTAAGTATAAGGCTAAATATATAGGAAAAGAATTTATATAATAATTTAGTATTAATTATAATTAAACATATATTAAAGTTATATAAGTATTTTTAATATAAATAATATTTATACTTATAGTATTATTTAATTACAATATTATATAGCTTAAATTATAACAGTATACTTTAATTTAAACCTTAATAAAGAAATCTACATTAAGTAAGTACTTAGTTATATTTTAAAAAGTAAAAAAATACTTTATTTATAGAGTTAAAAAATACTTATATAAACTAAAATAATAAGTATATAAGTAAGTAAAATAGCTTATAAGCTTTCTCATTAAAATTAGATTTAAGCTACTTATAGTAAATAATAATGTTTTTATTAAAAATACTATTTATATAAAACTTATAATTATAGTCTATATAAATAATATTAAGCTTATTAGTAGTAATAAGCTAGTTATAAAGCAGGTAATTAATTAGTTAAGTAAGAAATTTAAAATAACTAATTTAAAAGATATTAGGTACTACTTTAAAATAGAAATTAAATATAATTATAGTATAAAGATAATTATGCTCTACTAGCAAGTATATATTAAAAAGATCTTTAATAAATATAGGTATAGTAAGTATAAATATAGGGTAAAAATACTAATAATAATAAGTTAATATTTTAACTTATTTAATAGTATTGCTACTAAAGCTTCGTCATGAAAAAAATTGGTGGCATTTTTACAGCATTTAGCCGCATTTGGCGGCCATTTGCGCATTTTGCGCACCACGCCCTGTAGCTCATGATCTCAACTCTACAGCCACGAAGCAAAAGTCTGTTCCCGCGACCGTGCACTGCCCCTCAACACGAAATTGACACCAAACTTCAACACCACACTACACCACCAAAATGAGGTCCTTTGGGACAGAAATTTCTGGCAATCGTGGCCGTAACAATGAGTTATCTCCTGAGGCTCGCGCAGCAATTATTTCGAAACATGAGGCTGGTGTTTTAAGGAAGGACTTGGCGGCAGAGTTTCGCGTCTCAGAGAAAACCATCACCAACACACTTAAGAGGTGGAAGTCTCACAACACAGTTGAATCCTTACCTTGAAATGGACGTCCTCAGCTTACTACGTGTCGTGAGAAACGTTTCCTTTGGCGTCTTGCTCAAAAAACTCCCAAGATTCAATATAGGAAGCTTATGGAGGAAGCAGGCCTTCTCCACCTTCATAAGGCCACTATCTATCGAATCCTTAAGGAAAAAGGCCTCACAAACCACCGTTGTAAGAAGAGACCAAAGCTTAATGCGGCTGCAAGAGCTTTAAGGTTGAAGTTCTGTCAAGAGTATCGCCATTTCAATTGGAAGAGAAGAGGGGTCAAGTTCTCTGATGAGTGCTCTGTTCAGAGGGGGTCTGGCAAAGAAGCAGAGTGGTGTTTTCGTTACCCGTGGGAAAAATGGAACAAAGAGATGATACAGGAAAAGGACAAAGCTAAACAGATCTCTCAAATGGTGTGGGGGGCTATCTGGCTTACCCCAAACGGAAGGGTTAGAAGAAGTGAATTAATTATCATGGAGAGAGATCCAGAAGCAGAAAGGGGGGGCTACTCAGCCCAATCTTACATTAAAGCTCTGGAAGAAGGCCTTCTTCCTCATTATAGGCCTGGGCAGGTGTTTCAACAAGATAACGCTCCAATTCACAATGCTTTAGACACTCAATTTTGGTTGGAAAGTCACGGGATCTGGACGCTTGAATGGCCACCGTATTCCCCAGATCTCAATCCCATAGAGCACCTCTGGTGGGCTCTTAAGAAGCTTGTTCATAAGCTTCATCCAGAGCTTGAAAAGATGGGGGCTTCTCAAGAGGCCTGGGATGCTTTACGAGCTGCTTTGAAGGAGGCGTGGAAGAAGCTCCCAAAAAGGCTTATCCGACAGCTCATTGAGAGTATGGGAAGAAGGCTGGCGGCAGTGAGGAAAGCGAGGGGATGGCAGACGAAATATTGATCTCCTTGAGCTAGTACATCAAAAATAGGCCTTGTATAGGCCTTTCAGTACATTCGAATTGCTTCCAAAGTTGGGGTGATTTTGGTGGGGAAACTGCTTAGTAATGTGGCGGGAACAGACTTTTGCTTTAGTACTGTAAAGCGGCATCAAGCCGCCAAACGCAATACCGTCTTACAAGATGCTACAAAATGCGCGATTATATCCTCTAAAGCTTTTATTACCGTTTGTAATATTTGCACGATTTGTTCATTATGCACATTATGCACATTATGCACATTTTGTAAATTTAACGCTTTCTAAGTACACTATATATCTAGTTTATTTCTTACACGTAGTACGTACATTTTAAAGCACAGTTCTAAATTACTAGCTACTACTAATTTACTATACAAGGTAATGAAATACTGTACAAGCTCTATTCACCCCCCCCTTTCCAATCCGCCTGAAGTACTCTCTGTGCCTACTCTAATATTGATATGGAATTGGCTCCTACATTAAATCTAAATGTATCTTACATTGAATCGGATTTGGCTCCTACATTGAATCGGATTTGGCCTACATTGAATCGGATTTGGCTCCTACATTGAATCGGATTTGGCTCCTACATTGAATCGGATTTGGCTCCTACATTGAATCGGATTTGGCTCCTACATTGAATCGGATTTGGCATTGAATCGGATTTGGCTCCTACATTGAATCGGATTTGGCTCCTACATTGAATCGGATTTGGCTCCTACATTGAATCGGATTTGGCTCCTACATTGAATCGGAATATCAAGGGGGAGACCCCCTTAAACCCCCCTTCCCCCTACGGGGAGCCCAATTTGAATTCAATGTAGAGCTCTTAGGGTAGCTTGGTGTAGGGCTCAAGAGGCAACTCAGTGTACAGCTCTAGGGGCAGCTCAGTGGAGGCAACTCGGTGCAGAGCTCTGGAGGCAGCTCGGTGCAGAGCTCTGGAGGCGGCTCGGTGCAGAGCTCTGGAGGCGGCTCGGTGCAGAGCTCTGGAGGCGGCTCGGTGCAGAGCTCTGGAGGCAGCTCGGTGCAGGTCTAGATACACGTTAGTGAACAGGTTAGTAAAGGGCTTGGTGGACCCAAATATCAGCTTGGTATAGGTATATGAAGGAAGGAGGACAGAGGGAAGAAAATTCTGTTAGAGCTAAACGGAAGACTGTAAGTTCAGCTCTTCGCGTACGAAGAAACTTAGCGCGCATGGACAGAAAACAGTAACTTTACAGGCTCGCAACGCCCGTAGATATTGGTAATAAATTTTAGAAAGTGGATAGGCAAAAACTAGACTGTTTTACAAGTAAAATGGTATAGAATTTGGGGGGGCGTAGTATATTATAGCATTTAATAGCATTTTATAGCATCTTGCTACATACTAATATTCAAAGTTGCAATTGGCTGCACTTTACAGCAGAGTCATGAGTAGAGTTGCGTTTAGCGGCCAAATGCTGCTAAATGCTTGAAAATGCCGGAAATGCCAGAATAGCATGAACATAAAATCTTTGGCCACGAATTTTTTTCCTGACGTTTAAGATAAGAATTTACTGCCTAGCTAAAATTAATTATATACACTATAATTACTACTTAGCTAGATATAATATTTATAGTTTTATTTTTTATATAGTATATAAATAACCCTAGACCTAAGTATTAGAACGTACTTAAAAGAATCTTCTTCTACCTGTGTAGTACAATTAAATACTGTATTACGTTTGGTGGAGAAAGTAACAACAAAATTATTGAGTATACAAATGCCAGCTTTACTAAAAATTCTGTAACTAAATGCTTAACGGGAGCCTACATTTTTACCCTAAATAGAGGGCCCATTAGCTAGACTTTAAAGCGTTAGCTAACAGTCGCTTTGTCGACTACAGAAGCAGAATACATGGCCATGTGTCAAGCTATAAGAGAAGCCATCTGGCTCAGGCAATTGCTTACTGAATTAGGACTTCATCAAGAATCTATCGAGATTCACGTAGACAACAAAAGCGCTATTGCTTTGGGCAAGAACCCTGAATTCTATAAGCGTAGCAAGCACATTGACGTACAATACCATTACGTACGAGAGCAGGTACAAGGCGGACGAATCACCACGCCCTACCTGCCAACCAATCAAATGGTAGCAGACGGCTTAACCAAAGCTGTCAGTCCAGAATTACACCTTCGATTTATCAATCATTGCAGGCCCGACCCCGATAAAGCAAAAAAGAGGCATGATTGAGACATCTCCAAAGGCGTCGTACGCAAGCTTGAGAGGGAGTATTGGTAAAAACCGCGATAGGCAACCTTGCTACCTTGCGCCAAGCGTAGGCAGAACTCAAGGCACCACCGCCACGACGGCAACGTGAGTCATCAAAGATTCGTACTATCGTTACTGCCTATTCGATTATTATGTATTTAACCAGTCATTACCTTCAGTAATCTAATTTAATGCAATTTATTCCTTTGAAGACAATATTTATCAGAACTTCATGCTGTCAAGTATGACCTCCATGAAAGGAACACGGCTTCAAGGACCTGAAAACTCCCCTCTAACTTATCTCTCTCCGGCCTACTGCTCATTCCAGGTACGGAGAGCTTCGATTACAAGGTGTGAGGGTCATGGATATCTTCCAGTTCTCGTTATGGAAAAGTTCTGATTGCCAAGCCCTGTCGGTTCGAGAGGCCAATAGCATCGAGCCACGTCGCTTCAAAGGTCACCTGTTGTCACTCAAAGACCTTTTTTCAATGCTTATGTTCAGTCCCCTTCTTCGGGTTGGGATCAGACCTAAGAATTTCGAACCGAACGTTACCAGACGAACGATCTCATCCAATATCGGCTACATTCAAATTTCGAATCCGACATAGCATCAGACTCGCGCAAAATGACCGTAATAGAACCCGGCACGGCGGTCCCGGAGCAAACATCGACCGATAACCAGCAGCAATCATCAAATCTGTCTCCAGAACAGTATTCAGTTGGCTGGATTTGCGCAGTCCCATGTGAATTAACGGCAGCGCGGGAGTTTCTTGACGCCAAACATGAGAAACTTGAGAGTCAGGTGAAGCACGATGAAAATAACTACATACTTGGACGCATGGGCAAGCACAATGTGGCCATTGCCTGTTTACCCGAGTATGGCACTAACCGCGCAGCTATTGCCGCCAAATCAATGCAATCAACATTTCCTAATCTAAGATTCGGCCTGATGGTCGGTATCGGCGGCGGTGTGCCCAGCGCTGAGAATGATATTCGCCTTGGTGATATCATCGTCTCTTTGCCAGCCGGCCAGGGCGGAGGTGTCATACAGTACGACCTAGGCAAGAAGGAAGTAGACGGGTTCCATCGTTTAGGGGCTCTTAACAAACCTCCAGTGCTATTGAGAACTGCCATAAGTGAGCTAAGATCGACACGAAAACTTCCAAAAGAAATCACAAACATGGTCAACGAAGCGTTTGGCTGGAGTGACGACTCTGAAGACGAGGATTCTGAAGACCAGTGGACATATCCAAGCAACTTGAAGGATATTCTGTTCAAGGCGACCTATAACCATATTGGGCAGAACCGAACTTGCAACGAGTGTGTCAAAAATAGCGATGGAATAGCAGACAGAGATGGAAGACGCAGCACAAATCCTAAAATTCATTATGGCAATATTGGGTCGGGGAATTCAGTTGTAAAAACTGCAGAAGAGCGCGATTTTCTCGCAAAGAGAGACAATGTCCTTTGCTTTGAGATGGAAGCTGCTGGCTTAATGGATGACTTTCCATGTCTTGTCGTCCGGGGTATATGCGACTATGCTGACTCGCATAAGAACAAGAAGTGGCAGCCGTATGCAGCTGCCGTAGCCGCAGCGTACGCCAAAAAACTTCTGTCCATAATCACTCCTCAACAAGTTGACAGACTCAGTCCAATAAGGAGTAAGTAAGCATTTTCATTTGGCAAGACCCTTCAAGAGGGGAGTGTTGTCCCTGTGAGGAGGGGAAGTCGCAATTGATACAGCGACATTATGACACGGTTTCAGCCTCCTGCCTCAAAACATGACCACAAAATGACTAGTTTCTACTGTAGTAGTTTTGGTTTTACTTTGTTGGCATTTTCCGAATACGTATATGATATAAAACGTTACTGTCAGACTCTTACAAGTATGAGCGCGACGTTTACGTCGTAGTTTCTTTGACTAGATGTATCTAATATGTGTCTATGCCCGTCCACACTACTAACAAATACTATTGATAGGTGTGGTTGAGAATATACAGAAGGATGTCCAGGATCTAAAACAGGGACAGTTGCTCTCCCAGCATCAGAAATTGCTAAATTGGCTCTCATCGCTCGACTATCGTACTCGTCAGTCTGACTTTATCAACCGAAAACAAGATGGAACTGGCGAATGGCTTTTGTTGTCGGATGAATTCCAAGATTGGGTTAAAATTCCAAAAACAACAATGTTCTGCCCGGGTATTCCTGGATCCGGAAAGACTACAATGGTGGCATCAGTCATCGATCATCTTACGAAAAAGTTTAAAGATGAACCACTTGTTTGCGTGGCATATATTTATTGCAGCTATCAGCCTTTGGCAAGTGAGGGTGCGGAAGGTCAGAATTCTGAGAACAAGAATTCAAACCTCAAGGAGTCTGAAGGTCAGAAACCCCTAGGGTTTCTGTTAAATATGATGAAGCAACTAATCCAGAGATTACTCGTCCGAAAACAAGCCCAGGTTCCCTCAGATGTCGTGGAGCATTACAAGAACTTCAAAGAAAATGGAACTCGACCGGCATTTAATGAGATTGTACAAGCACTGCAGAACGTTATCCAGCTATTTTCCAGAGTTTATATTATCATTGATGCTCTGGATGAGTACTACGCGTTCAACAGCGAACACCAACGGACATTTCTGCAGACACTTTTTAGACTCCAGGAGCATTCCCACGCAAACCTTTTTGTGACCTCTCGTTTCATTTCGGGCATCACTTCTAGGTTTGAGGGATGTATTTGGAAGGAAATCAGGGCTCAGGATGATGACATTCTATGTTATGTCAACAGCCAAATACCGGCGCTTCTGCAATCACACGTCTCGAGGCACACAGAAGTTCAAGATAAAATAAGAAGTGGAGTAGTGAAAGCAGCAGATGGAATGTACGTTTCTCTGCCTTCTCTTACAGGTTTTTTTTAATATTTTAATTGGTTGCTACATGCTTTCATCTCCTGCACTTGCTAACATTTGTTACAGGTTTCTTTTAGCACAATTACACATGGATTCACTCAAGGGCCAAATAACTGTAGGACACATCGAACTTGCGCTTGAGAACCTGCCTCGCGGAATAAAAGGGTTATACAATACGTATGACCAAGCGATGATAAGGATTGATGGGCAAGTGGACGGCTTCAAAACGCTAGCTAAACAGATTCTGGTTTGGATCACACACGCCAAAAGAGCACTCTCTACGAGTGAGTTACAGCATGCTATTGCTGTACAGATCGGAAAACCTGTGCTCGATACCAAATTCCTTCCCGAAATTGAATTCCTAGGATCCGCATGCGCCGGACTGGTAACAATCGACGAAAATAGCGACATTGTTAGATTGGTCCACTACACTACACGCGAATATTTCGAAAAAAGGATTGATACTTTATTTCCTCATGCCCACACCGAGATTACGAAGACTTGCATCACATATCTTTCGTTTGACAGCTTCAAAGACGGATTCTGCGAACAAGGCAAGGACCTTGATAACCGATTGAAACCGCACGTTTTCTACGAATATGCGGCAAAGCATTGGGGAGATCACGCTCGTGTGGCTTCATCAGATGTTGATGCCTTGATTTTGCAACTACTGAGAGATGAACCAAAGGTCTCGAGTGCAAGTCAGGTTCTCCTGACATCTGACCAATACTACCGATACTCTCCAAAGAACGTAACCAGCCTACACATCGCGGCATACTTCGGACTGAAGAATACTGTAGAGGCATTGTCCAAAACTGGAGGGCTCATGGATCTCAACGATTCTTACGGTCGCACACCGCTGATTTACGCAGCCCAAAATGGCCACGAAGAGGTGGTAAAGCTACTTATTGAGGAAGGAGCGGACCCGGAGTTGAGTGCCCAGCGCGGGCAGACGCCATTATGGCACGCGGCAACGAGAGGCCATGAAGCAGTGGTCAGAGTATTACTTGCTAATGGTGCCGACCCAGACGGCGAAGATGAATTTGGAGAAACGCCGCTAGCTCATGCTTCCAGAAATGGGCACTTTGCAGTGGTGAAGCTACTGCTTGAGAATGGAGCTGCTCCCGACTTTGATGACACGAGGAAAGATTCCTGGCGTACACCCTTGTCCTATGCGGCAGAAGGAGGGCATACTACAATAGCTAGATTGCTCCTTGACATGGGAGTTGATCCCGACTGGTGGGATGGCCGTAGGCGGACGCCCTTATTATACGCCGCAAAGAACGGAGATCTGGCGATGGCAACGCTGCTGATTGAAGAAGGTGCTGACGTAAATATTGGAGACTCATTTCGCCAGTCGCCGTTATCTCACGCAGCAGAGAATGGCCACGAGGCGCTTGTAAGGTTGCTACTGGAGAAAGGAGCCGATCCGAATCGGGTAAACACCAGTCGACAGTCACCGCTATTGTATGCTCTTTCACGAAAGCACGAGCTAATAGCCAAGCTTCTCATAAATCATGGCGCCGATGCAAATATTAGGCCGAACTACGGACAACTTCCGCTAATTAGCGCTATATCGATGTCATCTGAGCTGATTATTGAGGCACTCCTTCAACGAGGCACCGACCCAAACTTAGTCTCCGAATACAATTTTTCAAGGTCAATACCACTCGGAGTGGCGGTTGAGATGCGATATGAGAGGGCTGTTGAACTCTTAGTAGAACATGGAGCCCAGATAAACTCCAAGGATAGAGACTGTCCTCTCCTCTGTCGTGCTGCTGAAAGCGGACATGAGGGAATCTTTAAGCTACTTATTGACAATGCGGCCAACTTGGATGTAGCTGATGAGCATGAACGGAAAGCATTGTCGTACGCAGCAGGAGCTGGCCAGGACGAAATTGTAAAGCTTCTGCTTGGAATAGGTGTTGATTGTGACCAGAAAGCCAAAACGGGACGAACCCCACTTTCATATGCAGCACAAAACGGACATGCTAGGGTTGTTGCAACCTTGTGCGCTCAGAAAGGCGTCGACGCAGAATCAAAGGATGACTACGGCCAGACACCACTGTTTCATGCAGCTACAGGTGGGCATGAAAACGTAATTGAACTTCTCATCGAGAATGAAGCAAACCCAGAGATGAAGGATATTTATGGCCGTACGCCGCTATCGCATGCTGCCCAGCATGGAACTGCCGTGGTGCAGTTATTAGTTGAAAAGGGCGTTTGTGTGGATTCCAGGGATGCATATGGCCGAACACCGCTATGGTATGCGGCACGCAGCGGCAATGTCGATGTAATGTCGTTTCTGATGGAGAAAGGCGCCGAGCCAGACTTATGTGACAGGTATGGAAGAACACCATTGTCGGTTGCGCTGTCGCATGAGGCAGCAGTGAAACTGCTTCTCGAAAAGGGCGCCAGTCCGAACTCGAAAGGTAAACACGGACGAACAACGTTGACGAATGTGATCAAGATGGGGAATGAGACGCTAGCCAAACTGCTACTGGAGCATAGCGCAGACCCACGGCTGATTGACAACGATGGAATGACACCACTTTCCCACGCAGTAAAGGGCGGTTTAGAAACTACAGTTAAGCGCTTACTTGAAGCTGGCGCGGACCCGAGCACGAAGTGCCAATACGGACATGGGTCGATTTCAACCGCCCTTCAAGGAAAGCACGAGGCCATCGCACTACTTTTAATCGAACAAGGAGCGGATCTAGCTGCAACGGGTGACTTTAAGCGGCCTCCCCTGGGAATCGCGGCTGCGATGGGCAACGAAAAAGTTGTAGAACTGTTGGTCAGTAGAGGAGCCAACATCGACGTGAGAGACACCTTTCAGAGGACTCCACTATCATTCGCGGCAGAAAACGGCCATAGCAACATAGTTGAGCTACTTGCCAAGAACGGTGCAAGTATAGACTGCAAAAGTGTGTACAATAAAACTCCGCTGATGTATGCCTTGAAAGGCGGGCACAAGGCCGTCGTGGAGGTGCTCATAAGACTGGGAGTTCAGATAGAGTCCAAAGCGGATGACGAGGATGAGCTGATTTTGGCCATGAGGAAATTAGTGCAACATTCAACATCTGAACGGCTGACAGGTCGAGGCGTCTCGGCTGACCGTAAGAAGAATGGACGGGCGCAATTGCCTTACACTTCTAAGAATGAAGACAACGAAGCAGTGAAAATGCTCATTGGTATAGACGCTAAAATGGATCTCAAGGACAAAGATGGACGGACGCAATTATCTCACAGTGCCGAAAACGGAGACAACGAAGCTGTGAAGACGCTTTTTGATATGGGCGCTAAAATTGATGTCGAGGATAAAGACGGTCGGACGCCACTGTCATTTGCGATCGAGAACGGTCATGAAGTTACAGTCAAATTACTATTCGAGAAAGGTGCAAGTCTGAGCTCGACGGACAATCGTGGCCGGCCATTGCTGTGGTATGCATTAAAAGGCAAGCATAAAGCCATGATTGAGCTTCTACTAGAGAAGAATGTCAACATCGACACCAGCGACGCCGGTCACCGGACCCCTTTGTCGTATGCTGCAGAGCAAGGAGACGTTTGGGTGGTCAAATGGCTAGTTGACAAAGTCGATAGCATTGACTCGCCGGATTATTACGGACGGACGCCACTGTATTATGCAGCCATAAATCGACATGATGCCGTGATAGAGCTGCTACTTAACAAGGGTGCCAATAAAGACTCTAGAGATGAGAATGGATGTACACCACTATGGAACGCAGCCAAGGGTGGATTCGAGGCAACGGTCAAACTCCTGCTAGACCATGGGGCCGATCCGGATTCTCCAAGTCGTGATGGCGAGACGCCATTAGC
The DNA here is from genome assembly GCA_010093925.1 of Zopfia rhizophila CBS 207.26. Classification (NCBI taxonomy): domain Eukaryota; kingdom Fungi; phylum Ascomycota; class Dothideomycetes; family Zopfiaceae; genus Zopfia; species Zopfia rhizophila. The sequence continues at coordinate 1,837,362 of ML994615.1, forward strand.
AGTCGCAGCATATTGGAACAGCTATGCAATAGCTATGCAGCTGATTGCTACTGGTAGAGTTGATGTGAATGTAAAGCGAGGCTATTACGAACGCACGCCGCTAATAGAGATGGCGGAGAATGGGAAAAAGGAAATTGTCGCACTCTTGATTGAGAAAGGCGCCAACATAAATGCAACCGACAACCGTGGAAATTCACTTCTGTCATGCGCAGCAGAAAAGGGGCATGTTTCTGTGATCAAACTCCTGCTTGACAAAGGCGCAAATGTGGACACGGTCGACAACCAAAACGTGTCGCCTCTTTCTCTTGCGATGGAACGTGGCTATGCATCTGCCGCTCAACTACTGATTAGTAGAGGTGCCAAAATTGACACCATTGACAAAAACGGACGAACGCCCCTGGCACTGGCAGCCCTCCGGGGTCAAAAAGCAACAGTGAAGCTACTATTGGAGGGGGCCGGAACTGACATAAACTCAAAAGACAACGAAGGATTGACACCTCTAATGCAAGCGATAAATGAAAGTCGTTACAAAGTTGTCGCTCTGCTACTCGATAATAAAGCACTCGAAATAAACGAACAGAATAACAATGGTCAATCAGCACTGTCACTGGCGATTACGAAAGAAGGAAAACCCAGGACCTACTACTATTATGGTGATGATGATTACGACGATTCAGTTTCTAGATCTCGAGAATACAGTTGGAGAAGAAGAGTTGTCAAGCAACTCCTGGCTAAGAAGGGGGCTGATGTGGAATCGAGAGACAAATCTGGCAGAACCCCGCTGTCATACGCTGCAACAAGGTACGATTTGGTAGCTAAGGTGCTCCTTAAGAAAGGAGCTAATCCAAACTCTCGAGACGTCAATGGACGAACACCCCTATCATGGGCGGCGGAAAGGGGGATTCGCCGGATAGTCAAACTATTAATGGCGCAGGATTCGATCGATATAAACGCTCCAGATAATACTGGGCGGACGCCATTATCGTATGCTGCAGCGGCAGGACATACAGATGTGCTCAATCTCATGCTTACACATGAGAAAATTAAGCCTGGTGCTCTGGATAAGGATGGATGGTCACCATTGACTTGGGCGGTAGTGTATGGAAAACAGAAGCTGTAGAAAGGCTGCTCACTGTAACTGGCCAAGATGATAGCCTCAAAGATTCCGAGAGCCTTGCAATCTCCTCAAATATAAGAAAGGACACAGCTTTAGATGCGGATAAGTTACTCATCGCGAAGCGGAACATCAAACTCTACTCTTGGAACTATGACTCACGGACCCCGTTGACATGGGCAGCGGAAAAGGGCATTATTGAAACAACTAGAGTCTTGATCATGACTGCGGGAGTTGACCCGAATTCTAGCGACAAGGACGGCCGCACGCCGATTTCATACGCGGCAGAAAAGGGTTTTGCATCGATTGTCAAGCTTCTGATCGAGAGTGGCGCCAATCCAGACCCAGTAGACGCACAAAAGAGTTATCCAAGCCGGACGCCTCTAATACACGCCGCAGAGCATGGACACGATGCTGTGGTCAAGCTTCTCCTCTCAACTGGTGCCGTGGACCCGAACTTTAGCGGTCGTTCTGGATACCCGCCGATAGGTCGCGCAGCTACGGGCGGTTACGAGGCAATTGTTAAGCTTTTGATTGATAGCGGTGCAGATCCTGATACCAAAGATACTGTCGAGTACAGTAGGAAGCAGACGCCATTATCCCACTCAGCAGAGAACGGCCATTTTGCTGTAGTCAGGCTATTACTCGAACAGGGTGTCGAGGTTGACTCTAAGTCTATGGAATCTTGGGAGGCCGGAAGGACACCACTTTCATACGCAGCAGGCAAAGGCAAGGAGGATGTAATAAGGCTTCTCATCGAGCACGGCGCCGACCCACTCTCAAAGGATATCAATGGAAAAACGCCGTTGGCATATGCTGCAGAGAATGGTCATGACACTTTAGTAAGGCTGCTTATGGAGGAAGGTGCTGACCCGGACTCCAAATCTTCTGGAAAATATAGTGCCGGACGCACGCCCTTGTCGTACGCCGCTAGCAACGGCCACAGGGAAGTAGTGGCATTGCTTCTCGAGGAAAACGTTGCTCTTGATTTAAAGGACGATGAAGGAAAATCGCCATTATATTATGCTGCGTTGCACGGGCATCATTCAGTAGTTGCGCTGCTGCTCACGAAGAATGCCGATCCAAACTCTAAGACCAATGAAGGAGGAACGCCATTGTTCGGCGCTGCATGGCAAGAGAATGAATTGGTAGTCAAAATGCTGCTTACCAAAAATGTTGACCCGGACGATAAGAATAACAAGGGCGAGATTCCCCTGGACACTTCAAGGTCTCTCAGACATAAGGCGGTGATAGAGGTAATGGAGGAATGCTCAAATTTCCCGCCAAAATACGAGTTTTAGATTATTTGCCACCTAATTGAATAATTAGGAGACTTCCTTGTATATATACCGTTATCTCTGTTAGCTGCAGTTGAACTTACTCTGATGGGCCAAGAAACGTGGGAAGATAGCTCGTTCCGGGTAGGCATCAATAGTGACTAGACCTATAATCTTGGCTAACGGTGTAGTATAGAAGGTAAACATGCTAGTAGTCATTCAAGGTATCGTACTAACATGATTATAGGAAGTAGACCTGCGAATACTTGCATGCGAGGCTGCTGCTGAGTCTGGCGCGTTTGGTGGTGTAGGTTGTAAGTAGACCTGCGAATGCTGGCATGCGAGGCTGCTGATGAGTCTGGAGCGTTTGGTGATGTAGAAGGTAAGTAGACCTGCGAATGCTGATATGCGAGGCTGCTGCTGATTCAGGCGCGTTTAGTGGTGTAGGAGGTAGGTAGACCTGCGAATATCTGCCCTTGAGCAAGTACTAATACGAATGTAGCTCGACGGCTGGCGCCATACCTTCGACAATAACCTTGCTCTAGAATTCTTTAAGAGCTTACCATCGAGCGTGCTACCGATTCAGCTTTGCCCAGTCCAGTTTTGTACCTGCTGTACTTCAATTGTGGCTGATGATTGCAACATTAATCTTTCCGAAGTTAGCGTTGCTGGAAAAAATTGCCAGATCTGTGCTCTGCTCTTCCGTACAGTTCGTGCAGTTAATCGCCACTGCAATGATGATAAATTAAATGTTCAAATCATTTGGGAAGAGTTAGCGTTAAAAATTGGATGCAAGGGACCCCGAATTCTCGGGTTATATTCTGATTCAGGTTAGTATCTCCAATTTACACGCGCCAGGCAGGGCCGTTACTAATTGCATATCCTTACCACAGAATCTTCTGCTGACCTTAATAACAACATCAAGATCAGCTTTCCAGCCTTACCCGAAGCTAAAAGTCCCGCACGTTTTGCGCTACTTCGCGCATGGCTTTGTTAGTATGACCAGTCCCACAATTGCAACAACCATGACGCCAAATCCGAGACAGCATTGCCAACTAGACTCCTCTACGTTGGAGATCCCAATCCTGATGTCCTGCGTCTCTACTGTCCTAAGGAAAAGGACAGTATGAGATACGTCGCATTATCCCATTACTGGGTTGAAGACCCTCCTACGAAGAACAATCCTCAGTTCTGCACAACTGATAACAACATTAGAGAACGACTTAAAAGGTTCAGTTTCTCTGAGCTACTAAAGACGTTTCGGGACACAGTTTAAGTAACCCGGGAGCGGGGCATCTAATATCTCTGGATCGACTCACTTTGCATAATTCAGTAGAACAAGATTGGAAGCACGAGGCCATGCGTATGGAAGGCGTCTCCGCTCCGGCCCACCGCACAATCGCTGCAACTCCGGCTGTCGATTCGGAAGCGGGATTCCTTAAGCGGAATGTGAGCAATGAATGCGTCCTCGTCCAAGATGCCTCAGGCATGCAGTTCTATATCGGCGCCGATATGGATGATTCCAACAACCATATTAATATAGATGATTTCGACGACCAAGTAGAGAAGGCTCCGCTCAACAAGCTAGCATGGGTAATGCAAGAAAGGGTTTTGTCACGACGAACGATCCATTTCAGTGACAAGCAGATGTACTGGGAATGTGGTGAGGGGGTTGTACTGCGAAACCCTTACTAGGCTGGAAAGGTAAGAGCTTAACAATATTTGATAGCCTAATATCTTCCTAACTTGGGCATTTCGCTCCTCAGCCCTCCCCGAAAGACATACTTCATGCTCGATCCAAATTTTCCAGGCCGGCTCCTCGCATCAGGCGACCGACGTACCATGGAATTCATTCATTTTCTTTCTGAGGCCTAATCGAAGCGTCATCTGATAGAGAAAACCGACAGATGTGTTGCAATATCCGGCTTAGAAGCCCGTATTGCACGCACTAGAGGGTGTCAAAGTAGATACGGCATCTTCGGGGAGTTCCTTCACAGGAATCTCCTATGGCAGAGGTCTGACGGGAGAAGACGCAGCGGATTGGGTACAAACCCGGGATCGTGCCATCTTGGTCATGGATGGCATATGGCGGAGGCATTGAGTTCATGGACATTCCTTTTAGCAACGTGGATTGGATTGACAAGCTCCACTTTGATAAGGAGTGCGAACTTGCATTAATCGCCGATGTACGGGCGTTTCTCGATTGCACCGTGCAGCCGGATGGAAATCAATATGCTGTCTTGGATTTCGGTGGAATGAAAAGAGGATGGATACAGTATGATGTTGAGGAGAGCAAGGATGAGGAGAGCAAGAATATTCGCAAAATAGAATGTGTTATCGCCGGGAAGAAGTCTAACGAGGATGTTAAGGAGTACTCCATATTAGTTGTCAGGCCGACTAAGGTGGATGGAGAGTATAGAAGAGTTGGAGTTGGGTTGATTCAGAGTGATTATGTAGTGAGACAGAGGCTCGACGTGCGAGTCGTGTGAACGACTGTGCACTGGAAAATCTGGTGGAGCAACTAATGCATTCATGGATTCAATTTTAAATTATGAGGCATGCTCTATATATAGCCTCCTTCTACCTAGATTGTGGGTGTTTGGTCAGGGCCGGGGCAACAAAAGAGATGAACCGATGCATACGAGATGTTTTACGGAACATTGTGAATTAGACTACGATAGCTCACTGTATCTTCACGTAGCTTTCTAGGCGTAGCCGTTTGACTATTCGAGGTAAAGCTCATTGCGAAGACTGCTGGGTCTGAGTAGTTTTGCCACATGCTTGGCTGCGGGGGCCACTACTGTATCTACCGACACCCGTACTCCGTCTTTGTTTAGGACAAGTTTAAGTGGCAGCATAATTAGCGGCATCTATGAGCAGACTATTAGAGCAATAAATACTTTAAACTCGCCACTACTAGCAGGGAGGGCGGCCGACCCGCTCCGGCCATACCCTTGTCGAGATGTACTGAATTTGATGGAACTGTGGGAGAAAATGGTTGATGGAAGACTGAGCCACAAGTACAAACCGAATGGTGCACTGCAAATTTTAGCGCGGACGAAGAGACTGCTTACGTTCTCCGGAATCAGAGATCCAATCAAAGGATAGTGGAGTTGTTTCTTTTTGTTTTTTAAGAATAACTGGTTAAATATGTGTGGTGGTGAAAAGGCCACCTATTTTGAAAGAATCGCCCACTGATTTTCAGTGTTTTTACATCTAAACAACGCGGGGAAACGATGGAAATCGGATTTCGACCGAATATCTCCTCACCCTGAGCATGGAAGTGAACGACTTGGAGGGTTCCGAAGGATGCAAGAATAGACAATAACACTCAAAATGTGTTTGGACTTGATTGTCCAACTGAAAAGTCAGACTGACGCTTGTGCCCTTCCGCGGCTTCTGAGGTGACTGCGCGGCTGTAGCATCTTCTGCCTTTGAGATCGATCGGCCACAGTTGAGGCGAAGTTCTTCGTGCATAGCCCCCGGCCAGGATCACTCGATGACTTTCCATGCTACTCTTCCCTTCTTGTGGTGCCGTGCGTCCTAGGAAGCTGTGCTTCCCTCGCACTCGTGCGATCAGCGTTAGTGCGTGCACATCGACCAATACCAGCTTCCTTCATGCGCTGAGATCAAGGCTAAGCGCCAGCCTCGACGGCCTCAGCGGGCATCATGGGCGAGGCTCCACCGAGCTGTCCTTATGGCAAGGCAGTAGCTTCTCGATCGGTTTCGATCCTTTCGTTTGTAAAGACCGCTCTCTCCTTGAATTTCAGCACGCCTCCACGAGTGCGTCGACGCGTCTCCGCATTTCCCATGGCCCAACGCCGCCTCCAAGTGACAGAGTACACGGTAGGATGGGTCTGCGCCTTGCCAGTCGAGCTTGCCGCTGCGCAAGAGATGCTAGACGACAAGCATGAAGAGCTGCCCCAAGATAGCCTCGACCCGAACCTCTACACGCTCGGCCGCATCGGTAGCCACAACGTCGTCCTGGTATGCCTGCCGGCTGGTCATATAGGCATCGGCCCTGCCGCTACAGGTGCGGCATGGATGATGTCCAAGTTCAAGTCAATCCGCTTCGGGCTGATGGTCGGTGTCGGCGGCGGGGTTCCAAGTGCTGAGTCGGACATACGACTGGGGGACGTGGTGATCAGTCAACCGTGCAAGCAGCATGGTGGAGTCATACAGTATGACTCTGGGAAGACTGGAGAAGGCGGATGCATGACACGGACAGGTTCTCTTAATGCGCCGCCAGAAGCGTTGCTGAATGCAGTCTCAAAGCTAAGGGCGAACCACTACCGAGGCAGAAGCAGTCTTGCAACACATCTGTCCGTCTTTGGACGACTACGACCCTTCAACCGCGATACAGCAGGCCCTGATGTTTTGTTTGAAGCAACGTATAACCACGGCCAAGGAGCAACTTGCGAGCAATGCAGCAGAGAGAGGGTGATACATCGGACTGCGCGAAGGACTGAAATGACTATCCACTACGGCACAATTGCCTCTGGCAATCAGGTCATGAAGGACGGGGTCACCAGGGACCGGCTGAGCGCCGAGCTGGGCGGGGTGTTGTGCTTCGAGATGGAGGCGGCGGGCCTGATGAACCACTTCCCGTGCCTGGTTGTCCGAGGCATCTGCGACTACGCCGACTCGCACAAGAACAAGGCGTGGCAGCCGTACGCAGCGGCGACCGCAGCTGCGTGTGCCAAGGGGATCCTGTCAGTCATACCTGCAGCTGAAGTAGCCACGACACGTACTGTCGATGAGGCTACTATGTATGTATGTTAACCAATTTCTTGCCAAAAGGTGAAACTACGGGCCCCTAATCCTTCACTTGGTACAGGAAACGCTTCAGTCCGCTATTGACAGTATGAATCCGGATCAGTTCCGTCCGATGCTATCCGTAGTTGATCAAAAAAAGTACATGTCGACAATACCGCCTCTAGACCGTGGCGATCCGAAGTTTTATTGGATATTTAGGAACATCGACTTTGCGCAATGGAACTCTGCCAAGTGTTCCCAAGTGCTTTGGCTGTCAGGGCCGCCCGAATGTAACATCCATCAAGTCTCATCATACTTCGCGGGCCAGGAGAAGAATACAGCTTTGAAGACTGACCATTTCGCTCTATACTTTTTCTGTTCAGCTGTAATTAGGAGAAGGTCGATTGTCTCTCTTTTCGTGCATACACTCCTTAACCAGGTAGCCTGTTGTTCATCGAGGGGCGGGGAGATAATCCGAAGATTCTTCCATAGTCTACTTAAGGAGGCGTTCGATAAGGAAGCAGCTGCTAATTGGAAACAGCGGGACTTTGGGAGGGAAGACCCTCCGGAAAAAAACATAGAGAAAATGCTCAAAGCTCCAGCCGGTGAACTTTGGGCTGCTCTAAGGGCAGTTCTAGGTGATGAAGAGCAACGAGATTTGTTGGTTGTCGTCGATGGATTGGATAAAATCGAGCATCAGCGAGGCGAATTCATCAGCGAAGTTCGTGCATTCGTCGAACATCTACAACAACGAACCTCAAAGGTTAAGGTTTTACTTACAAGCCGACCACTGACTGAGATCAAAGATCTATTTGATGGGTTACTATGTATTGAACATGATAGGGAAAGAAAAGGTCTGTCTACACCCCATATCCTAACTTTAAACTAGGCTAACCTTAAGGAATAAAGAGTGCTTAGCTAGCCTTCGCTTTGATAACACGCGATACGATAAGATTTCGCCAGAGCATGACGGTTCCTTCGAGTGGATCTGGGAGCATGATGAGTATAGAAATTGGTCTACGCCAAACACCTCCCGACTTCTATATGTCCAAGGCAAACCTGGCAGCGGCAAGAGCACTCTTACGAAATATTTCAATCGCAATCTTCTAGAACGGGAGCCAGCTGCAAATTCAGCTATTGTGGCCAGGTTCTTTTACAGCTTCAGAGAGGGCAAGCTTCAAAGAAGTCACTACAATATGCTCCGGTCAATTCTTTACGATATTCTAAACCAGGATGAAGCCTTCTTTTACCATCGCTTTCAAACTGAGTATCGGGATCAGCATCACCGTGAACTTTGCGTTAATTGGGATTACGCATCGTTAAAGAAAGTCCTTAAATCATTACAGGACCACTCAGCAGTGAAGCGACTCTATCTAATTATTGATGCAGCAGATGAGTCCGAAGACCATGACAGGCGCGATATTCTTAACCTACTGTTCGAACTTTGTTCCAAGATGAAATGCTGCATTGCGAAGCTATTCGTTGCAAGTCGGCCGGTGGGACAGCTCGAAGTCCGCAGAAGCCAATTTCATAATTTCATAAGGTTACAAGACGAGACAATATCCGACATTTCCAGTTTTGCTTGTTCCTTCCTGGGTGGTCTCAATCTTACGCATGTCCTTGCTCAAGCAACGGAATACATTGTTAAAAACGCTCAGGGGGTATTCCTATGGGTAAAACTGGTTGGAGAGGAACTCTTGGCCTATGAAGAGGAGGGCTATTCTGAGGCAGAGATCTTTGAATTTCTTAAACAGCTTCCAACAGAGCTGAAAGATTTCTACATTCACATGTTAAAGAAAATAAACAAGAGCGAGTCAAATCTCCGGGATGGGGTAAAAATGTTCCAATTCGTCCTCTTTGCAAGACGTCCTCTTGTAGTAGACGAATTACTTCATGCTCTTAGTATTCCGGATAGTCCTAACGCCAAATTTACTCCTTCAGATGATGATTTTCAGAAACGTATTCCATCCGAGCGACGTATCATTCCTTGCGGAGGCAACTTCTTAGAAATCAAGCCATATCATGGTACTGGCACAACTTGCCCTCACTCTTTAAACCCTCGAAGACTAACAAACATGTAGGGAATGGGACAGTTCAAGTTATGCATCAAACGGTTCGCGAGTTTTTTCTCGATCCTGATGGAGTCGTGGCGAACTCCGAGTTTCAGATGTGCGAGAAAGATGCCCACATTTGCATGTCTATAACTTGTATCCGATACCTCATGCTTTTTACCGCAAACACCACTCTAGCGGGGATGCTACCGCATGTCGAATCTTGGACTTCCGAGCACTTCGAATGCTATGCTCAATACCTGGACAAAAGGCCACTGGCAAACTATGCTCTGTGCTATCTCACACATCACATAGATGGCTGCCATCGAGATGCGAACGTCCTAGGTATCACTTCCCAGTTCATTAACAAATTGACCCAAAATCCGGCCGTTTACTTGCTGGAGAATTGGGTTAGTTCATGCCAGGATAAATTTATCCTAGGTAGAGAACAGGGTACTGCCGCAAAGGAGTTCAGAAACAAGGTCTTACATGCTGCAGTTCGGAGTGGGCTTTCTACAGCAACTGAGGTGCTGTTGAGAGTTGGGGCCGGCGTCAACGCGAGGGAAGAGGAAGGAAGGACGCCGCTGTGGGGGGCTGCAGAGCGAGGGCACGAGGCAGTGATCAAGCTGCTGCTGGCGCACAGCGACGTCGAGGCCGACTCGGAGGACAAGTACGGGTGGACGCCGCTGTGGCGGGCGGCAGATAGAGGGCATGAGGCGGTGGTCAAGCTGCTGCTGGCGCGCAACGACGTCGAAGTCGACTCGAAGGACAAGTACCGATGGACGCCGCTATCGCGGGCGGCAGCGGGAGGGAGCGAGGCGGTGGTCAAGCTGCTGCTGGCTCGCAACGACGTCGAGGCAGACTCGAAGGACAAGTACCGACGGACGCCGCTGTCGCGGGCGGCAGAGGGAGGGAGTGAGGAGGTGGTCAAGCTGCTGCTGGCGCGCAACGACGTCGAGGCCGACTCGAAGGACAAGTACCGACAGACGCCGCTGTCGCGGCGGCAGCGCGAGGGAGCGAGGAGGTGGTCGAGCTGCTGCTGGCGCGCAACGACGTCGAAGCCGACTCAAAGGACAAGTACGCATGGACGCCGCTGTCGCGGGCGGCAGAGAGAGGGAGCGAGGCGGTGGTCAAGCTGCTGCTGGCGCGCGACGAAGTCGAGGCCGACTCGAAGGACAAGTACCTACGGACGCCGCTGTCGCGGGCGGCAGCGCGAGGGCACGAGGCGGTGGTTCAGCTGCTGCTGGCTCGCAACGACGTCGAGGCTGACTCGACGGACAAGTACCGACGGACGCCGCTGTCGCGGGCGGCAGCGAGAGGGCATGAGGCGGTGGTCAAGCTGCTACTGGCGCGCAACTACGTCGAGGCCGACTCGAAGGACAAGTATGGGTGGACGCCGCTGTCATGGGCGGCAGCGGGAGGGAGCGAGGCGGTGGTCAAGCTGCTGCTGGCGCGCAACGACGTCGAGGCCGACTCGAAGGACAAGTACGGATGGACGCCGCTGTCGCGGGCGGCAGCGCGAGGGAGCGAGGCGGTGGTCAAGCTGCTGCTGGCGCGCGACGAAGTCGAGGCCGACTCGCAGGACGAGGACGGATGGACGTCGCTGTGGCGGGCGGCAGCGGGAGGGCATGAGGCGGTGGTCAAGCTGCTGCTGGCGCGCAACGACGTCGAGGCTGACTCGACGGACAAGTACCGACGGACGCCGCTGTGGGGGGCGGCAGCGAGAGGGCATGAGGCGGTGGTCAAGCTGCTGCTGGCGCACAACGACGTCGAGGCCGACTCGAAGGACAAGTACCGACGGACGCCGCTGTGGGGGGCGGCAGCGCGAGGGAGCGAGGCGGTGGTCAAGCTGCTGCTGGAGCGCGACGAAGTCGAAGCCGACTCGAAGGACGAGGACGGATGGACGCCGCTGTCGCAGGCAGCAGCGGGAGGGAGCGAGGAGGTGGTCAAGCTGCTGCTGGCGCGCAAGGACGTCGAGGCCGACTCAAAGGACAAGTACGGGTGGACGCCGCTGTCGCGAGCGGCAGCGCGAGGGCACGAGGCGGTGGTCAAGCTGCTGCTCGCGGAGGATGGCGTCAACCCAGACCTTAAGGATACTAACAAACGGACGCCGCTCTGGTGGGCTTTGGAGAACAGGCAGGAGGCGATAGTGAAGCTGCTACTCGCAAATGACCGCGTCGACCCAGACTCTAAGGACGCTAATGGACGGACGCCGCTGTTGTGGGCTTTAGAGAACAGGCACGAGGCGATAGTGAAGCTGCTACTCGCAAAAGACGGCGTCGACCCAGAGTCTAAGGACGCTGACGGACGGACGCCACTGTCATGGGCTGCTAGGAACGGGTGGGAGGCAGTAGTGAAGCTGCTGCTTGCAAAGGAGAGCGTCAACCCAGATTCTAAGGACACTAACGGACGGACGCCGCTGTCGTGGGCGGCGCGAGGGGCTTACTCGCCGCTACTACCACTATCATCACCACCACCACCGCTATGGGGGGTGGTAAGAGGCGCTTACTGGCCACCGCCACCGCTGCCACCACTGCCCTTGCCGCCACATAAAGAGAATAGGTATGAGGCGATTGTGAAGCTGCTGCTCACGAACGATCGCGTTAAACCAGATTCTAAGGACAAAGACGGACGGACACCGCTCTGGTGGGCTTTAGAGAACAGGCATGAGGCGATAGTGAAGCTGCTACTCGCAAAAGACGGCGTCGACCCAGAGTCTAAGGACGCTGACGGAGGGACGCCACTGTCATGGGCTGCTAGGAACGGGTGGAAGGTAGTAGTGAAGCTGCTGCTCGCAAAGGATGGCGTTAACCCAGATTCTAAGGACACTGATGGACGGACGCCGCTCTGGTGGGCTTTAGAGAACGGGCACGTGGCGATAGTGAAGCTGCTGCTTATAACGGACGGCGTCGACCCAGACTCTAAGGACGCTGATGGACGGATGCCACTGTCATGGGCTGCTAGAAACGGGTGGGAGGCAGTAGTGAAGCTGCTGCTTGCAAAGGAGAGCGTCAACCCAGATTCTAAGGACGCTGACGGACGGACGCCACTGTCATGGGCTGCTAGAAACGGGTGGGAGGCAGTAGTGAAGCTGCTGCTTGCAAAGGAGACCGTCGACCCAGATTCTAAGGACGCTGACGGACGGACGCCACTGTCATGGGCTGCTAGAAACGGGTGGGAGGCAGTAATGAAGCTGCTGCTTGTAAAGGAGAGCGTCAACCCAGATTCTAAGGACGCTAATGGACGGACGCCGCTGTCGTGGGCGGCGCAAGGAGCTTACTTGCCGCTACCACCACTACTATCACCACCACCGCCGCCGCATAATGAGTATAATTATGAGGCGATTGTGAAGCTGCTGCTCACGAACGATCGCGTTAAACCAGATTCTAAGGACAAAGACGGACGGACGCCGCTCTCGCGGGCCGCAGAGGAAGGGCACTCGGCGGTGGCCAAGCTGCTGCTCGAGAAGGGCGCCGACCCGGACTCCAGGGACAATGACGGACGGACGCCGCTCTTGCGGGCGGCAGAGCGAGGGCACTCGGCGGTGGCCAAGCTGCTGCTCGAGAAGGGCGCCGACCCGGACTGCACGGACAATGACGGACGGACGCCGCTGTCTGCGGCAGTGATGATGCCACCACCGCTACCGTCGCCACTACTGCCACCATCACCACTACCACCACCGTCGTGCGCCTCAGAGGCAGTAGTCAAGCTGCTGCTCGAGAAGGGCGCCGACCCGGACTTCAGGGACAATGACGGACGGACGCCGCTCTCGCGGGCCGCAGAGAACAGGCGCGAGTTGGTGGTCAGGCTACTAGAATCACGTAAGGATCTATCATAACTTGCATTTAACGGTAGTGCGGTTGCTGCAATCCGCTGCGGGATCTTAACAGAATGTTATAAAGGCATTGTCCCCCAGTTACCTGCATGAGTTTGTACTGATAACTGTCACGGGCCTAGCATGTGTGATGCTGAATGGGCTGTATTTGATAAGAGGCTAAGCTGAGGAAAGGAAAAGAAGACGATCGAGCCACCGCTCGAAGTGAAGTTGTCATTCCACAAAACTAGAAGGCACGACAGCACGTGACATCTAGAGGCCAGGCAGAGCCAGCCCATCACATTACCTTTCTCCTCTCCTTTTACGGGTCCTTCCACGCACCCTTTGACAGTTTAATGCAGTAAGAGAATCTTCAGAAACCTTCCTGCCGCAACGCTACTCATACTGGTCTAGTACAATAGTATCCTCAACGGCCTATTAATCTTCCCAAGTCCTCTCAGCATAACCATTCCACTTATAAAGAAACTGTCGTTTGAGGGGACTGCCATGACCACGTCCGCAAACCACACGGTGGTCAGAAATCTCGTTAAGTAGCCAGTAATCTTCACCATCAACCACCATTGGAGGTGGCTGGGTATTGTCCTGAACTTGGCTCAGGAGTGGATCGCTTGCAATAGGTCGTAACAAAGAAACATAAAAGACATTTAGGATACCTGTAGGGACGTCAAGACGGTAGGCGTGGCTGCTAATAACTTTAGTTACTTTATATATCACATGTAATTCGGCCAGCTTCTTCTTTAGACAATTAATCCAAATGTTCTGTAGATCTAGCCACACCTTGTCTCCCACCCGAAAGGTAGGGGCTGGGTCACGCTTCCTGTTTATAATGTCTTCCTGGCGTTGTTAGGCATGATCCATCAGGAACTGGGCGAGCAAAGTAGCATCCTAAATACGCTTAACGATTACTTATACTGCTTCCTTTAGATCGCTTACTAATAGATTTAGATCTCCCATAATTTCCACATCAGCGCCTACGCGTGGGTGGTAGCCATGGCTTAGGTAGAATAGGCTAAAACCTATAGACATAGCGTCACGAGCTATGACTGCAGCTTAGGCCATTAGAAGAAGCTCATCCCAGTCGTTCTGCTTGTATATGGTGAAGTAACGAATATATTCTTCCAGCACTTAGTTCATACGCTCTATTTAACTATCTATTTAGGGATGGTAAGCAGTTGAGAGTCACTTTAAGATCTTCAGGATGTTACAGATGTGACTCTATACACCATAGATGAACTAATCACCTCTATTAGAGGTAATGGCTTCTGGGAGGAGGTATATAGATATATAATACTAAATAAACTTCGAGACCAGCGAACGCCCTTTAAGGTCCGTAACAGGAATAAAGAATAGACCCTTTAAGAGACGATTAATAATGACCAGAATATATCGGTTTCCGCGCTTCGTAATTGGGAGATTAGTGATATAGTCAATTGAGATCTCAAACCATATCTGTATTAGGATAGGTAGCGGCTTAAGGCATTCTTTATAACGCTCCCTCCATATAAAGTTTCAGCTATAGAAATAATAGTTTCATATGAAACGCTTAATATCGTTATGCATTCTAGGCTAGTGGTATTCACGCCATAGGATCCTTCCAAGATTCTCTTTTCCAGAATATCCGGTCAAGACATTGTTATGGACGTTCTAGATAATTTAAGTTCAGACTGGTTCACTCTTAGGGATCTATAAGTGATCTCTCTAAAGTAGTTTACTAGCATAGTTTAACCTAAGCTTACTTATAGAGACATAGTATAAGTAATAGGACTCTAAAAGAACGTGTACTTCCTCTCGTATAGCTTTATAGAGATCTTAATATTTTAGATCTTCGTTCCTTATAATGTCAAGCATACCCTAAAGTGACTGTAATTCAGGGGCCTCCATACCTACGGGAGTAACTATTATAGTTAGTTAATAATCCTTAAATATATAAACTTCTTAATATTTTAAATGTTTATTACTATCGTTATGTGGTATATCCTGCTCCCTTTAAGACAGGGTGTTAGGTACGCCTACATATTTCTCTAGATAATACTTAAGCTAATAGTTAAAACGTAATAGCTTAAGATACTATTAAAACTAACATAGGTTAAGGCGACGTTGCTCTAAGAAATACTCTAAATTCTTATAGTCTATAAGAATTATAAAAGTCTCCAGTCTAATTAGTTCCGGCTCTTATTCCGTAAGTCCTAAGATAATTACAAGTAGTTCCTTATTATAGATATCATAATTATATTCTGCTGGAGAGAACTTCTTTAAGAAGAAAGCTATAGAATACTTTATACTATTCTTATTATACTAGATTAATGTATAGCCGGCTCCCTAGTTAGAAGTATCGCATTCCAGGACGGTGCGTCTTGATGGATTAAATTATATAAAAACTAAAGTAACTATAAATATAGTCTTTAAAACATAAAAAGCCTTCTTAGCCTACTTATTTAGGATGAATAAACTAGGGTTTTTTTTTTATAGTCAGGCGCGTCAACAGCGCCGTAATACTAGAGAAATTATTAATAAAGTATTAATAGAAGTTAGTAAACCTGATAAAACTTTGTATACTCTTAATAATTATAGGTTTCTCCTATTCCATAATAGCCTTAACCTTTTTAAGATCTATACGGATTCCCTTGCCGGCTTTAATAATAAAGCTAAGATACTATATAGACTTAACATGGAACTCGTACTTTTTAATATTAAGCTATAAGCTAGTAGACTCTAGCTTTTTAAGAACCTTACAAACGTAAACCTAATACTCTTTTAGTATACTATTAGTATATATTAATATATTATCTATATAGGCAGAAATAAAGTCGTTAAGGAACTCTTAAAGGGCCTAGTTAATATAATATTAAAACATCCTTAGAGTATTAGCTAACCTAAAGGGTATTATAAGCTATTTAAATAGCCTATATTATGTACGAAACGCAGTCAACTATTCATCCCCTTTAGTGATTTGAAGTTTATTAAATGTAGTAATAACATTAAGTTTCGTAAACCACTTCGCCTTATAGATATTATTCAAGGTTTTATGAATTAACAGTAAGGGATATTAGTCCTTTTAAGTAATCTAGTTAAGCTTCTAATAGTCTATATAGAAATAGAGACCTTCTTTAGGTTTCTGTACGAAAAGTATAGGCACAGCGGCTAGTAAGTTGCTGGCGTAAATAAATCCCTTATTAAGGTATTCTATAAGAGTTTTCTATAGGACGAGAAGTTCGTCTCAGGACATATTATAAAGAGGTCCCTAAAGTACTTATAGTTTAGTACCATCCTTATTCTTAATAAGCTTAATAGAATAATTAATACTAGGTTCTTAAAGAGATAGTAAGATGTCTACCTGCGCTTAATTAAACATCTTTAATAAGTCCTAGTATACCTCTAGCAGCTTTATACGGGGGTTTATAGACTCTTTAACTCTTAAAGCTTTCTTAATATCAGTAAGGCTTACAGTAAAGACATAAGTATACTTTCTCTAGAACTTATAACTATATAACACAGCAGAGATAGCAACAGCTCTGTATTACTTCTTAGAGATATTAATATTCTTAACTGTGACTCTGGTACGGCAGATTGTCATGATATTTATATAAGAATCAATTACAGCGTCTTCGTATTTCAACTAAGGTCTTCTAAGAAAAATCCTATACTTATTATTAAGATAGTTAATCACATAGAGAAACACATGTTACTGTAATAGGCGACTTCTAGTAATATCTAGATCCTAGATAACGGCAACTTCACTTATAATATCCGTAGGTTTAGAATCTTTAAATCCCATGATTCCCATTATGTGATTAAGTGGAAGAAGATCTAGTTACATATAATAGGCCGTTCTGTAATTAATTAAGCTGTAAGAATAGTAGCCTCCATTAATATAGACTTTCACTACATAGACTTTATTAACGAATACGGTGATAGAGAAGTATACTTTATTTATATTAAACTTATTAAAATCTGCTTTCGCCGCTACGTATACTTCTTTATAATATGGCCCTAGGTGCTAACTTCCTCCTAGGGCAGGACTTTTAGCTAATTCTCAGCAGTTTCTTATTTATGAGGTTCTAGAGGAGTTCTAATATTAGCATAATAGGCTTATATTATTATACCACCATCAACGGCATTAACTTACATACGAGAGGGAAAAGGATTGCAGTAATTAGACTTTATTACACACTAGCAGCTGCGATAGGTGCCTCTACACATGAAATAAGCACAATTACAACAACATGCCTTAATCTCTTGTTTAGTAATAAATGGACCTTCTGGATGACAGTCGTTTTTCCAGGAGTAGCGCTTACTAACCTAGTTTATATAGATCTAGTTTATAGGATCACCTTCTAAGGTA
Organism: Zopfia rhizophila CBS 207.26; assembly: GCA_010093925.1. Lineage (NCBI taxonomy): Eukaryota > Fungi > Ascomycota > Dothideomycetes > Zopfiaceae > Zopfia > Zopfia rhizophila. The sequence continues at coordinate 1,854,736 of ML994615.1, forward strand.
GTTAAAGTAACACTGCCGCCTACATAAATAGTTTGTGGTATCTAGGCGGCGGCTTGTTAGAGAGCCCGTGAAATAGAGTTATCAGCAGGGACATGGCTGTAAGGATTCAATACAGTCAGTCGTGCCTAAAGTCGCATATTAATGTTATCAAATATATCCATAGCGTCCTTCAATGTTTTCGGTAGGTTATTAGCAATAGAGTTAATTCCAAGATCGTACAGCTGAAGGCTTAGGCGTTTAATAAAGTGCTTAGTAAGTAGGCGTGGTGAGTAGTCATATGATGCGTTACACTTGAGAGCTAATTCTTTATATTGTTGGCGGAAAACGAGATACTCTATACCAGGTACCATCCGAAGCTTCTTAAAGTCATTCTTCGCTCGTTTAATGCTAAGGTTGTCTTTGTAGTGGCAATCCAGCTCAGCAAACATGTCATTAAGGGTAATAGTTTCTCCATAGGTACGCCAATCTTCTGACCAGCGAGCCAGTATTTATACAGCTTTACCCTTAAGGGAGGCGAAGATGTATCACTTGTTATCCTCTTCATTACCAATCTTAGATCTATTTGTGAGAAGCTTATTGTATGCTGCTAAGCGCTAAGCATCATATGTCTCCTTATCTCCTTTAAAAGCGTTAAGTGGTGGGAGAGTATGTCGTTTGCCTAGCATCTCAGGTTGCCATAGAATAGTGCCACCTTCAGGAATCGGTACAGGAGGAGTCTAGACCTGGAGCGTCGGTGTTACTGGAGCTTCCTTCATGGCCTAGTCTGTACATAAGGTATCCGGCTTAGAAAACTTTTATGCTTCATAGGCGGCAATAGCTTCCGTAATGATACGTTGAAGAGTGCTAGCGTCGAGGGTAAGTTTGGGAGACTAGCTCAACACACCAGGTGGTGTTGAAGCTCTACTAGCCTCATTCTCCTAAGGCGTATCGTTCATAATTCCTTAAATAATCTTTTAGATTCTGGGTGTTTTCGTACAGCTTGTGATGGCTCATCAGCCCTTTCGTGAGGTAACGTCAGGTGTTTACGGTCTCTGCTCAGCGGTGCCCTATTGCGCAAGCTGCAGAAGTTGCAGATTGAAGAGAGAAGAAAAAGAAGCTTAGCCTACTATCACGGGCCTAGCATGTGTGATGCTGAATGGGCTGTATTTGATAAGAGGCTAAGCTGAGGAAAGGAAAAGAAGACGATCAAGCCGCCGCTCGAAGTAAAGTTGTCATTCCACAAAACTGGAAGGCATGACAGCACGTGATATCTAGGGACTAGGCAGAGCCAGCCCATCACAATAACAGGATAGACCTAGGAAAATTAATTATTATTAATTAAATTTTTATAATATCTACTTCATAGAGGGGTCAGGGTGCTATTATATAAGGTAATAATTTGCCACCTTGTAACTCAGGAATTCCTTGGAATCTTCTAAATACTCGGTACATATGACTAACGGTGTTTAATATTCTTAGCCTGAACCTTGAGGACCGCTACAATTGGTGCGGGTGGCGCTTCTCTATTAAAACTGTGCTGATACTGACTGACCAGCTCCTACATTTAAATATATGCACTCGAAAGGGCTTATCCACAGGGGTGTCAAGCCGGAGAACATACTAATGGGTAATGGTAAACGGGGAAACCAGGTTTATGTGACCAACATTGGGCCGGCAACGAAGTTTCGTGCTCCCACGCGTGATGAGAGCGATGCTCGATGCTGGAATATGCCCTTAATCGGTAAAGCGTGTTATGGTTTAGATGGCCGCCAGTGTAGTTTTGGCCGCTATCATAACCATACGTCGAGCGACTATTGCCTTCTGAAGAACCCAAATGCGATGAAACCACCTTCGCGAGAGAAACTCCTGAACGACTTGAGCCAGAGAGTATTTTTGCCTGAGAGGCTTCGATCTCCTGCTGGTGTATTGATTGGGCTGTAGCTTCGTACCGTCCAGGGTGTCAAGGAGCAGATTGCTGCATTCAGCGGCTTCATCTGAGTATATCAAAACCTGTGATGCCTTGACGTATGTATCCTTCACCTGATTGACTTTATGATTACGTTCGTGGACATTATGTTGGTAGATGCAAACCGAGCCAATCCAGATCGTTCTCTTAAGGCCTTTCTGTTGAATTCTTTTCAAAGCTGCTTTACGGTTCACCGTAACATATAGGGCCTTTTGTGGGCGCCATATAGTTTTCGAAGAAAAGGCATCGCCCGTCTCATCAGCCCAAGTGTGAGAAACCGCTTCGTAATTTGGTTCATCATTTAACTCGGCATGGACCAACTCGCATACGACGTTGTCCGAATACTTCTCAGGGTATAGAACAAGCAGCCGGATCTCCCGCCGATGGCCGTAATGTAGGGGTTCGTGGGTATAATTAGCTCAATTCTTGGTATCTAGATCCTCCTCTAGTGGATATTGATTCAGTTCTGACGAATGGTGCTATAAATTAAGCCCGCAAGATAGGCAGTAGCGAGTTGAGTGGTCAGAAAAGTTGAAGCTGTGCATCTACGAACGCTTCTCATCCCATATCCTAACATATTTTTCCAATTCCCGTATTCTTCGGTACTATTCCTCTCTTGCAATGCCCTGACTGTATCCGTCTTTATGCTCTTCCCCCATTTATCGATTACTGCAATCATCTCGGTTTCTCAATCATCGTGACACGCACCGCGCGCCAACCGGTAACTCTTGAATCGCTTTCCCGGCCAGCAGCTTAGGCCAAACTTCTGGCGGTTCATGCGCGACATCTTGTATCTCTGTTCTCCGCCCTATCTCAGCTGTCCCGGGAGGAACTGCTGCCAGTCTGCTTTCAGCCCCAATACGCCTGCGATGCTCAAAATAAAGCAGAGCTAACGTCATCAGCAATAGAATTCCGAGGCGTATTCCTGCTCCAATAACCACGCTGTATTTTGCGTTGGCTTGCGAACCTGATGAGGACGGATTGCTCGAATTACCGCATGCTGTCTTTTGCCGTGCAGGATATCGCGAGGTGGCAGAGGAGAGAGTCAGAGTGGACACGGGAGAAGGAGTTTGGGATATGAAGAATTGGCACGAAAGCGTTCGTTCGCATATGGATTGGTCGTACCCCTGATACCAAAGAGCTTCCTGCCTGCCTTGCTGCAGCAATTGAAACCACAACAGAGACGCCATCTGCCGTCCAATTCGCGGGCTACAATATCGGCAGTTAGTCCATCTATTTCCCAAAAGAAAACAGTTAGTTAAGCAATTTATGTATAATTTGATTTCGTTGAAAGGAAAGACTTACTTGTCTACCAGCCTATACAGTACTTTGGGTATCCGGACTCGCTCCACGTTCTATCGGTACAGCTACCGACGTATAATGGACCGAATTGACTCCCACATAGAGTATTCCTTAAGCACGTATCGAGTGGGTTACAACAGTGGGATACAGGGTTAGGAGTACATGGCCTGGCATCGGGCTGTTCTTTGCCGCCGAGATCGTAGCATGTTTGTGCAGAGGAGGCGAAAAGAAATTGAAAAAAAAAAGGGGGCAGAAAAAGGGCGGAGTTGGGAGACGAGGAGAGGACGCATCGAGTTCAGAGAGCAACAGGTTTCAACGAAAGTGGTTACGAAGTTGAAGGAGGAGGGGAGAATGGTATGGTTACTATCCATCCCTTTTCAACAACTCTCCTACCCCCTTTACGCTACAGTCCCGGACAGTCAACGGTAATTAGATTAATCCTGTTTGAGCGCTCTTCTGTCCAAGAACTCTACTGTTGTTGTAGGTATCAGAACTCGGATTTCGCAAACCTGGTGTTTTTTACTCCCCGAAGAACAATATACAAAACTTGGCACCCGCATAAAGCAGAATAAAAATGAGTAGGTGAACATGCAAGCCTCTGTCTCCCGAAGCTTAGTGGGACAAGGCATACAGACAGTACTTACTGCGCGGAAAGGGGGGGGTGATGAATGCACAAATTAGCCGCCTGGGTATGCAAGTTGAAGTGCATCCGGGTACGTGCGGCTTCTTGATGCAGCCATCACCATTTGAAATTCCGAAGTACCCACATTCTTAAGAATCTCGACAGCCTAGTGTTGCTTCAGTATTTTAGTCGCGATGTTGATGTTGACATGAAAGAAGTACAGGATTGGAGCTTAAGCGAGCCTCGGGACGGAGATAGGAGGTAGTGGGGAACTAAGATAAAGCACTGCGAATGACCACTAAACACCATGGGTGCTTCTATTACACCATCACTTACCTCTCATCAGTTTCATTGTTCTTACCCTGCAAGAATGAGTGCTTCACAGCCCCCAAATAATTTCACTATTGAGGATGACGAACCCCACGCAGTCGTCTACGACCCTACTGACCCCTTCTGGCACGACGACGATGAAGATGATGACGACGACATGGACTACTTCCCTGCACCGGGAGACAGTCAGGATGAGGATGATGACGATGGAGATATAAATTTCCATGGTACGATCTTTTTCGGGCTTCAAGTCCCAGGACGCGCTGTGAATACCTGACTGATAAATGAGGAACAGATGCCGCGGAGAACCTGGGCGGGGTAGAGATAGAAGTCGAGTTCACAGAGACTGAGGATCAAGACGATGAAAATGATGAGAATGAGGATGAGCAAGATGAGAGAGATCCGATAAACCCCCGGCGACCTATATACAGTATGCGCTCCTCTTAGGTACATTCTATAGGCGCGAGGCTGATGGATTGCAGTTACCCGGGACCAGATTATGCAATTACTTGGGCATGCGGGAATTGAGCGAATATTTTCATCAGATTATACTTCACGTCGTCGAAATCTTCGTTTTGCGTACGATGATGATGAAGACGAGGATAGCGAGCCAGACACCGGATATGGTGCTGTAGCTCCAAGCAGGAAGAGACGAGGTCGTGGAAGGGCCGCCTTCCAGAAAGTTCCAAGTGATGAAGGGAAGGAGCTGATGGGCACTGGAACTTTCGGATCCAACAGTCGTTCTGAAGATACTATGAAGAGGAAGAAGAGGCTGGCATACGACCTCATGCGGCGAGAATTAGGTCTGGGGAGCGATGGGCGTCAGAAGAATGCTAATAGGCTTATAAGACAGGACTTGATTCCTAGATCGGCTGCCGATACCATCATACATTACAACGCTCGATGTTATTCTGGGCAATTCTCCGATGACGGTAATTTCTTCTTCTCATGTGCACAAGACTTTCGGGTGCGGATGTATGATACTTCCAATCCCTACGATTGGAAGTATTACAAGGTGAATAACCCCGTACCTCCTTCAAGGCATCATATCTGACTAACCCCAGACTGTGGTATACCCTTACGGGCAATGGACAATTACAGACGCATCACTTAGTCCTGACAACAGGTTCTTGGCATACAGCTCCATTCGGAGTATTGTCTGTCTTGCTCCAACTGACCCAGACAACGAGACCGATCCGAACCTTCTTGACTTTGCCAACATCAGGACTCACAACCCTCGAGGTTTTCACACATATTTTGGAGTAAGATCCTCACTAACTCTTCTCACACCTACTTTATTAACGTATTTCCAGATCTGGTCCATACGCTTCTCTGGTGACGGAAGAGAAATTGTAGCGGGATCCGGGGACAACTCAGTCTACGTTTATGACATTGAGAGACGGCAGTCCATTCTGCGAATTCCAGGCCACCAAGAAGATGTCAACGCCGTTTGCTTTGCCGACTCACAATCTCCTCATATATTGTACTCAGGCTCTGATGACACGACGATTAAAGTTTGGGATCGCCGGAGTATGGGAGATGGACGAGAAGCAGGTGTATTCCTAGGTCATACAGAAGGTTTAACATACGTCGACAGCAAAGGAGATGGACGATATGTTTTGAGTAACGCTAAAGACCAAACAGCTAAGCTCTGGGATCTGAGGATGATGACGAGTAAAGATAAGGCAGACAAGGTTGATATTAACGCTTATACCACCCGTTTCGAGTACCGGAGCAATGCATATGATGAAAATGATTACCGCCCTCATCCACACGATTGTTCTTTGGTCACTTTCCGGGGCCACAAAGTTCTAAAGACATTGATCCGATGCCATTTCTCGCCTCCTGGAAGCACCGACTCTCGATATGTTTACTCTGGCAGTTATGACGGCTCTGTATACATCTGGAACCTGGACGCAACACTGGCCGGCAAAGTGGATGTTCTCAAAGCTACTAAGAACTCGAGACCACGAGATCCCAGCCTCCTAGCGGAAACATACGACTTCTACGGGCGTAATGGAGGAAGCTGGATGACGTGCGTTCGTGATGCAAGCTGGCATCCGAGCGCTCCCATTATTGCAGGTCAGTGCATCCCAATGTTTATTATAGGTATAATGTTATTGGCGACCGTGACTAACATCCAATAGCTACATCTTGGAATGGATGGGGCACATCTCAAGGCACATGTACTGTACATACTTGGAACGACGGCATAGACGAGGATGAGGGCGAGCCCAAGGTGGGTAAGCGAGTTAATGCGCAGCTACAGCATGACGAACGACTCTACCGAAACATGGGCCGAAGTAGGAGACACATCTTCGGTGATGCCGCCTGGATAGACGATGACTAAGAGGAAGAAATAAACTTGGGCAAGTTGAGGCATTTGGGAGCATTTAGGTCAGGATAAGGGAAAATAGGACCTGATGTGAATTTTGGATATAATCAAACTCCTGCTTGGCCCAATGAATGAGACATACGTATTATACAGCATTTTCAGTCCCGCTCTGATGTATGATGCACCATCCAGTCGCCGTTTCCGGAGAACTTCCTTCTCCACCCAAAATCCCGCCAGTGCAACAAAAATAACTCCCTCATACATCCGAAATATAGTAAAATGCAGCTACGATCCGCCGACAAGGATGTTGTTTACGGGGATGTGGACGAGCTTGACAATGTATCCGATGACACCCATGATCACGAATCCTACACCAACTGCCTGGGAGATTTCTGGAAGCTGTCAGGTATATAGACTACGTACAAAGTGAAGGGTTTACGAACTGATGAATTCCCTCTTGTCGGGCTTTGTGCATCGGTGCAGGAAGAGCATTCCATCCTTGACAAACTCCTGGGGAACGCTGCATAGTTGTCAATATCACGAGTTAGTACAATCGGGATGGGCTTGCGACATACTCGGCGATTTCTTTAACTTGCTCCATTGCGAATTGGGGGCTGGTAAGGGGTACAGGAAGGTTTAGAACCGAATTCGATATTGGAGGTACTGTTGGAGGATTAGGGCTGGGTGTTCGTGGGATTTGGAGGCGTCAGTTCACACCCTTGGTGTGTGCTGGAAAGGAGTTGGTGATGTGGTGAATTTATGGGGAAGCTCCGGCGTCCATGACAGATCGCTGGTTCGTAGGCTCGGAGATCGGAGAAACCCTGGCCGATAATCATCACGTGATATAGCCGAGAATGTCCTAGCTCCAAAAGCCCCAGCTCCTGTCCTTGCCCTCACACAGCGCCTCGACCTCACTTCACCTCCAGCTCCATTCCGTCTCCTACTGCATATTTCCCAAGGTTGGTGTCTCGTTGCTTGCACCCGTTCGCTGATTAATCTAGGGCAATCGACTACGCAATCGACCGTAGTTTGCGCTGCGCAATTGGTCAAACGCGAGGACAGGCACGGTTTGAGGACGACGTGTTTCGCATCGCCTGTCGAGGCTCTACCTCCATCTCATCTCATTTCATCGGGTTGCACTTTGCCGCAAGGTCTATACTGTCGCTGGCAGATCCTGTATCTCGACATTCACAAATTGTACGCAACTGTACTGGAAGTTCGCGAGCAAGGCCTGGACAAGCGCAAGGGCAAAAACTTCACATCTCTCACATCCTGTACCCTTTCATCATCCGCATCTGCCAGAGGCGATCGGAATTTGAGCAATCTTGCGTTGAGCAATCTTTCAAGGACGCTGTCTTCAATCTGCCATCCACGAGGGGAAGTGTACGTATCTCCATCCGACTCTTTTTCCACGCTTTGGACATCCACACTTCTTTCTGTTCCCGCCATCGAGATTGCAGTACGGGTCGCTTGCAATTGACAATCTTCGTGGGGACTGTCCTCTGCCTTATAGCTCGCTGATTCAGAACGCTTGCACACAGACCTACTTGTACCTTGACCAAGAGCTCGGCGCATCAAGTATCTACAAGCCAATCAAAGCTACCTGGAGCATTTACCTTCACTTTCACCTGCAGACCTTTGCTTAAATCCAGTCCGCAAAAAATGGCTGACGATGATAACTTCGACATCGACATCTACGGCGACGACGCCTCTCCAGACTTCGAAGACAACAACTTGCAGACAGGTGGCGAGGTGAAACAGGAGGGAGCGACCACCGAAATGCAGACTGACTCACATTACGAAGAGCTAGCCCACACTAATGGCGAGGTCAAGGCCGAGGGCTCGGATCAAGCAAACAAACACGAACCCAATCACGGTGGAGCAGTGGACGGAGACCCACAGCAAGGGAATGGAACTCAGCAGATTTCAAGCACCGGTGGATCAGCAAACAACCAAGTCCAGCCTCCCAAGCAAGCCCCCAGGCAACAAGGTATGAAGCGTAAGCAAGGTGAGGACGACGACCGGCCGTTGGATCCAGGTGCATCGGCAGCATTGCTTATCAACGACCTACACTGGTGGATCAATGAAGAGGACATTCGCGGATGGGCAAACCAAAGTGGCTGTGAGGATGAGCTGGTCGACGTCACCTTCAATGAGCACAAGGTAAATGGCAAGAGCAAAGGGTGAGTATTATTCATTACTGTCCCACAGATTTACGGCAATGGCATATTCTCATCACTCTCCATGGCCTATCAAGCTGACTCAGGTTTTTGCAGTCAAGTTTACGTACAACTGCAGTCACCTCAGGCTGCTACTGCTCTCAAGCATCAGCTTGAATCCTTCTATAAGGACCAGTCACACACCAAGAAACCAACTGCTGTCTTCAACCCAGCACATATCAACCCTTTCAAGACCCTGCCAAAGGACGTTCCTGCTCGCGACAAGAACAGAGGCGACCGGTCATCGTCTGGCAACTATGGCGGCAATCCGGGTGGAGGCAGTGGTGGTGGTGGAAACTACAACAGATTCGGCGGTAATAGGGGCAACTTCAACAATCGCGGAAACATGAACAGCAATATGGGCTTTCAGAACCGCAATTTTTCAGGGCCGGCAGGTGGGAACATGGGTGGTGGTATGGGAGGTTATGGCGGACCCGGTCCCATGAATACTTTTGGCAGTGGCCCCATGGGTGGTGGCATGAACAATTTTGGCAACTTCAACAACAGGGGCGGTATGATGGGTGGTGGCATGCGAGGGGCTATGAACAACCGTGGTGGAAGAGGCGGTAACATGGGAATAGGCAACATGGGCGGTGGAATGAATATGCCAATGGGTGGAAATATGATGGGCATGGGCGGAATGGGAGGTATGGGTATGGGCGGCAATATGGGCATGATGGGAGGAATGGGTACGCAAACTTTTCGTTACGGTGGCTCACCCCTCCCTCTGATACTCCTTTAGGAGTGCGAGCTGACCTTCCCTGAAAATTCATGCTAATCATTATTCGTTTCGCAGGTGGGCCAGGAAGCTTCGGCGGTAACCAACCTCACTTTAATCCGGCCTTCTTCAACCAAAACCAAGGCGGAGGCGACGGTAATTGGAACCCTCATGGCGCGAAGCGACCTCGACCGGAATAAACCTAACCATCATTATGTGTTTTGGTGGCAGGAGTGTTTTTGGAGCCGATCGTCTGCACTCCCGCTCAAAGTCCATTAATCAAGATCAGAGCAGTACCGACCGCCGCGCTAAACGACCTCATCCAGAATTCAAAGATTCTCGGCCGGAATCAAAGGACCAATAAGGCTCGAATCGATCTCACCCGGAACGAAATATCTCGCCTGCACTATCTCCCATCTGGATTACTATTCGGAATGTTTTCACTTACACCCAGGTTCTCACTTTGTACATGATAGCATTCTCGGCTTCCGCGTTTCTCAATTTGGGAAGGTATTTTCTGGTCTATATTTCCAAAATCATGGGGGCATTGCTTACATTTGGGCTTTCACGGTAGTGTTAGGGCTGAGAAGTGAGCGCCCCCAGCCCCATGGACTGGTATTCTCATTAGACTCGGCAGGCGTATTTGGGACGGTACATGTAATGGAAAATAAAGTCTTTCTCATCTCGGGTTTATTTCTTCCTATTTTGCATGGTGTTTTGGTGTTCGTGTATATGCTGTGTTCTTGTAACAGAGCTTCCTCTTGTAGGAAAGGGAATTTTCTGGAATACTTTGGAGATCATTTATATCCTGCTTAATGTGTCCTGGATATCGTAGGCTCTCATCGAATCAGCTTTCCTATATATGAACCTGGATCTAATATATTGGTGGTATTGGCTCCGTCATTGTATAGGTACTAGGGGCGGTATGTAATATTAATCTGGGCATTGCATGTCTCTTTTATCAAGAAGCCTGCGGGCAATGATCTAAGTATGCTGATGCTGTATAAAACCCCCCTTGTCGATACCTATCACAGAACACCAACTCAGACTTCCGTCTCCTCTATCCATGAGCTTTGAGCTGCCCTCGGATATCCGCGCTGCCATTAGATTCCTTCGCTCTTCTCCGGAGATACGTACTGCAACGAGTCCGGACAGCTTTCCCCTGCTTTTCATATATCTGACTTGAGACAACAGACCAACTTCGGTCATTAACCTAGATAGTCTAAATCACAAGATTCTTGAAGTCCTCACTACTTGGCGGAAAAATTGTGGTCGCTTTCGCGACGTCAATTTGGCTATTACGGCCCGCCGGGACCTGCATATGAATATACCCGGGATACCACAGATAATCGATCGGAGCAAACGCCCTTGCATGAACCTAGAAGTTAGTTTCATCCAATAATTTCTTCAGCTTCGGCTTACCTGTCTTCTAGATCATTTCTTCTTTTGTCATTCTCTCCGAGTCAGAGCATTACCGTGTGCATCGCTCGCTTTTTGGTTGAATATAATTTAATATTGGTGTGCCTGCTTTGATGCACTAAGTCGATTTGAATGCGGCTCTTGGGTGGTTTTCATTTACAATTGCGCTCGTTATTGCGGGGGTGGAGAGTCGACAAGATGCAAAAGGCCCGGGATAGTTTATCTGGGGAGATGCTGGGCCGATATGAGGCTAGATTTCCCGAGGGAAATGATTGATATAGCTCTACAGGGCTCCCACTTTTTTTGTCCAAGTCACTACTGATCATAGGTGAACTTCAGTCAACATGGTTTCAGGAATGATGAAGCTGGGAGCTGCGGCGATGTTGCTGCATAGTGCTCTTGCGGTGAATAGTCCATATGCGCAATGTAAGTTTGAGCGGTGGATTAAGTTTTGAGCTCAAACAAAGATACTAATGGAGTCATAGGCGGCGGTATAGGATTCTCTGGTGATACTACATGTCCATCCGCGTACTACTGTAAGGTCCAGAATGACTGTAAATACTTCCGCCTCCCCTTCGAATATCATCGTACTAATAGTCCTTATTAAGTCTACTCACAATGTGTTCCTGGCTCCGCTCCAGAAGCCAGTTCGAGCAGCACGCTCTCGACTGCTGTCAGTGCTTCATCCTCCGTCAGACCCAGTGCCTCAGCCTCCCCAACCAGTGGCGGAAATACCTGCACAGGCACGTTCACACCCATCTCCGCCTCCGCCTTCGTAACAGCCATGAATCCAGGCTGGAATGTTGGCAATACGCTTGACGCCGTACAAAACGAGGGTGACTGGAATAATCCACCTGTCGTAGGCGAAACCTTCGACGACATCAAAACCGCCGGATTTAAAGGTATCCGACTTCCTGTGACCTGGGCCTATCACTTCACTTCCGAGTCTCCTTCCTGGACCGTTGATCCCGCCTGGCTGCAGCGCGTCTCCGACGTTGTAGATATGATTACTTCTCGCGGATTCTACACGATCGTGAACGCGCACCACGATTCCTGGGTCTGGGCTGATATCACCAAGTCCGGAGCCAACCTGACCATGATCGAGGAGAAATTTTATAGACTGTGGTATCAGATCGGGACGAAGTTGGCATGCAAGGGGAGTCAGGTGGCATTTGAGCCGATTAATGAGCCTCCGGGAACGACGGCTGAGCATGGTGCTGAGCAGAATAAATTGAATGATATCTTCCTGAAGGCTATTAATGATGCGGGAGGTTTTAATCCGCAGCGAGTCGTTACTTTGGTTGGATCAGGTGAGGATGGGGCGAAGACGTCGCAATGGTTCAAGCCTCCGAGCTCGACGTTCAAGAATCCTTGGGCAATTCAGTATCATTATTACTCACCCTGTAAGTTCACCCTATCACCCTCCAGGGACAGAAGCTGACAAATTGTAGATGATTTCATCTTTTCAGCCTGGGGCAAAACGACCTGGGGCTCAGACGCAGACAAAGCAGCGCTAGACGCCGACATCGCGGCCGTCAGGGGCAACTTCACTGACGTTCCTCTCATCATCGGCGAATGGGCCGCTTCCCCAGTTGCCACCGAGACCACAGCTCGCTGGAAGTATTTCGATGCATTTATTCGTACGGCCAAGAAATACAACACGATCCCCGTCCTTTGGGACAATGGAGCAGATTTCTTGAACCGCGCTACACACCAGTGGAGAGACACCGTTGCCATGAATATCATGACCAACGCCGTAAAGGGTGTTGCCAACAGCTTACCAGACAGCACCGTAGACGGAGCTGCAACAACCCAATCCAGCTCCGCATACATCTACCACAAAGTCGGAGACGCTGTCTCTGACGCCGCACTCCCCTTCCTGCTAAACGGCAACACTGTTAAATCAGCCAAGTTGACAAACACAGGCAAAGCGCTCGTCTCCGGAACTGACTACTCCGTTTCTGGATCTACGATAACATTCAAATCATCTTTTTTATCAACTATCATCACGCCAACCACAGCACCAGGTTCAATAGCCAACATCACGCTCTCCTTTTCCGCAGGCACAGACCTACTCGTCAACGTTCTACAATGGGACGTCCCGGTCCTGGGAGCCACATCTTCAAAACTGCCCGCCACCAGCGCAGATCTAGCAATACCGATAACATGGAAAGGCCAGAATCGACCGGCGACCGTGAAGGCTGTGAAAGGTGATGGAACATATCTCGTAGACGACTGGACACAGTATCTTGGTGATCTGCAAAAAGGGAGAATGGTGAGTTTTTATGCTTCTTGAGAGTGATGAAAGGGAAGAGGAAGGTGCTAACGATGTCACAGACATATAATGGTCAATGGAACTGGGATGGTTCGCATGTGATTCTTACGTCCAGTGTGCTTGACGCAGTAAGGAGCGCTGGAAAGACGACGACGTTCACGATTGAGTTCTATCCGAGGGTGCCGGGCAATACAGTAAACTATACTTTGACTGTTTAAAAGTTTTCCCTCTGAACCCTATTTATTTCTAAGGCATATGGGCAAAAAAGAGGATTTTATCCCGACAAAACGGAGTCGTCTTTTCCTTTGCATATATCACTTCGGTTCAGTTGTACATATTCTCACTGTTACTCCTGTATATACTTCTGTTTTGTCAAGCTCAAAGTGCCAAACTAATCCAAGAACTGGACAGATTTCAAAGCCAATCTTTATAAGACAATCAGAGCAACTTTACCACCACATACAACATTATCGCATTCTGGTGTACAAATTTCTCACACTACCGAAACATACATGCACCACTTTACTCTCACGAAAGCGTAGGGTGGTATTGATGCGAAGGACTATCCCACCCTAACTTGAATAAACCTAATCCTCCCAAAGAGCAACCTTTCTGCAGAAACCCCGGGGGCCTTTACGCGAGCGCCGGCAAACGCTATGAGAAACGAGAACTGCAAGAAATGAAGAGGACTGACGGGTACAATCCTCTCACTCTTCAAGATAACTCAACTTCCTCATCTCACCCAATCTCGTCCTAGCTTGCGCAAGCGAATTCTCGAGCTGGAGAATCTCGACCTAAAAGTTATGTTAGTCTAAACATGCTTCCATTCAGATACATTGATTTACATACCTGCTGTTCCATCTGCCGAACCTTGAATTCATGATCACTCAACTTCGAATAATCCACTGTCTCATTCTCATCTAAATTCTTCTTGGCGATGATATCTTGAACCTGCCTCACCAGCGCACGGCACGCACTCGTCACCGCCTTGGACGCATTTTCCAATCTATCCTGACTTTTAGACATAAAGCTTGCCTTAACCCTACTAGCCGCAACCAACTGTGCAGTCGAGGCAGCGACATCGTTAGATGCCACAATGAGCTGCTCAGGAGAGTTGCGGCCGGAAATGACGCCGTCGGCCGTCTCGATAAGCATATTCGTAGACGTAGCGACAGCCTTGGCAGCACTGATGAGACCCTCAGTCCAGCGATTGTGCTTCTTGTAGAAAGCGGTTCGCGTCATGGTTCCCCTGCCTTCACGCACAATTTCTTGTTGAGAGGCAGTAGCAGCCTTGATGAGTTGGGCGATAGCATTTGTGACGGCGATGGCAGCTTCGAGAATGGAATCGTGGATCTTCAACTCGTAAGTCGAATATTGGTCTCTTGGTTTCTTCATCAGCTTCGTCAGGCGCTCGGTAGCAGCATCTATAGCATTGGCCGCCTTGGTCAACTCGCTGTCAACCAAATCGCCAAGATCGCCTTGAGCTTGGGTGATTTTGCTCTTAGGCGCGAAGGCATCTGCCAACTTGGATAAGTTCTGGAGATTGCGAAGAACCTCGGTGTTGTTGTTCAGAACGACGTTGAACTTCTGATCGGTATCCAGGTCATAGATTCGAACCGATTGAACGTTGCGGAAGAATTTGACGGTTGAAGTCGCAGACGTCCTAGCAGCGTTAACCAGTTGATCGGCCTTGTTCTCGTCCGAGGCAAATCTCGTGAGACCCTTCGTATTGCTGAGAACATCCGCAATGGATCCAGAGAAGGCATTTACAGTCTTGATGATGTCTGTATGTGTGGCGTTGGGTCCATCCGCGATGAAGGCATTGAAAGCAGTGGCAAACTCCATTGTGCACGAGGAAGCCTTTTCAATCTGGGAGAGGACGTATGCTCCAGAAGCATTCTGGTTACCCGCCTGCATGGACGAGTCTAGCTCGTAGAGTGCCTCATCTACTCGCTGTACTCCACTCTGCAGCACGGAGTCAATGATGTCGTTAATCTTTTGCAGGTTTTCCTGAATGAAACTGTCAAGGTGGCCGTCAATTGCGCTGTCATTGGCATTTTGTGAGAGTTTAAGCTCGTTCAGCTCCAATAACGTTTGATCCATCCCGGCCCTGAAGATTTCCAGTTCCTCCTCTTTCTCGCGTAATTGACGCTCGAGATCTGAGTCACCTTCCCGGTACTTCATATGCATTTCATCCAAAGCGCGAGTCTTATTTCGGAGTGCCTCCTCAAGGTCTGCAATCTCCCGATTATGCCTAGAAAGCATGGCCGAAAGTTCAGAGCCCTTGCCTCGCTCAGCATTCTCAGCTTTCTCCAAGGCGAAGCGAAGCTCGCGCTTTAGCTTCTCCACCTCTTCTCGATGGCCACCGGTGGTTCGGTCCTTCTCCAGAAGCGCTCGATCACGTTCACGGATCATGTCAGCTAACTCCAGATTCTTGGTTTTCAACTCCCTGGCCAGCTTCTCTCGCGCATCCATTGCCTCCTGCGCGGAGTTGGCCTTGAGCTGCACAGACTTGAATTTCTGCAGAAGCTGAAGATGTTCGTGTCGTAGCTGGGAGTATAGCTTGGCAAGAGATTCGTACTTAGATCTCCAGGTATTAAGCTGCTCCTGTAAGGCTCGGATCTGGTCATCTCGCGATGACATTTGTTGTTGGAAGTTGGCGTTCATTTGGTTTATTTCTCCTTCCAAGGCCTTCATCCTCTGGTCATATTGCTGCAACATTAGTTGGTCGCGTTCGTATTGTGCTCGAGCATTCAGATTCTCACGCTCGAGTTCAGCGAGGCGTCCTTGGGTTTGCTGCTGGTACTGCTCACGGTGCAGTTGTTCTTGAGCCAGACGAGCTTGTTCGGCTTGAAGTCGCTGTTGCTCTTCGAATTCCCTCTGCGCTCGGAGAGCGGCTTCTTGCTGTTGACGTTGAGCAGCCCCCCACTGTTCTTGAAGCCTTCGCTGTTCATTCTCGTACTCTTCTTGCTGCCTCTTCTGATCGTTCTTCCAGAACTCATTGATAGGTTCTGGATCCACAGACGGTGCCCGAGGCGGTGGTGGCTCTTCTGCCTTCGGCCGTGCTGGCAAAGCCGGGCGATTTTCATCGTCCTCGGACAGCAGATTGGGAGGGTCTTGTGGCAATTTCGGTACGGTAATTAAACTGGTCAGATATCTCAAGTTGGAGCATTCGTAGTAGAACTTGACTAAACGATAATGCTGGGCATCGTAACGGCCGCGGAGAGGCGAGAGTGCCTCGTCGTCACCCAATGCTGTTTCGATTAGCGTAAGGTGGATACATGCTGCTCGTCATTGCGCTTACTGGTATGCATGGCGCGCAACATGCTCGTGATGAACTTATAGATTCCATAACTCTCTTGTACCAAAGGCACCAACGCAGAAATTCGACATTCATTGTTGGCGCCGCTTCGGAAATGTGAGAAAATGAGCTTCTGGAAAGCGTCTATCTGATCTTGCAGAGTCATCAAGTCCGAGATCGTCTCGTAACTACCCCTCGTCAGCGTTGTCAGTAATTACAACGAAATAAGTTCTTACCCCTCATTAGGGTCATTGATAGATTTCAAACTGATGTACTCCTCGTATTCAAATGTTCCTATGCCATGGTTAGATCGCGCATGCATCCGGAAGTATGATTGCCCTACCATTGAACTCTGGGTGTTGTCGGTGGAATGCCAATTTGGCAAGGAGGAAGTATATGTATTCCGAAATGAGCGGCCCATAGCCTGCACGTTGTTCAGTATGTTGATCTGTCAAGACAACACTTCACGGGTGTAGAGGTCCTTCTTACCGCGCAGGCCGTCACCGGCGGCGACGCCTCTCGTTAAACTCTCCAGCCAGTTTACATTCGCCTGTGCTTCCTTCAGAACCACCGGGTGGCCCTCCTGAAGGACTTTGTGAATTGTGATGAGGGCTTTGAAGGTCTGAACCTCGTCTGCAAGGATTGGTTGTCTGAAGGATGCCGGGGTCAGCTTCGGTACCGTACGCCAAACGCTGAGTCCGAGTTGGGCAACTTACACCTTCATGCCTTGCCAGAAGGAGTTCGAGTTCTTGTGGTCCCATGTGTACACAATACAACTTCGGACATGTTTTCCTACACAATTATAAGCTCGTCGGAGTCGCATAACGTATATTGGGCAGCTTACGCTTCGGTGCTGTCTCGTCTGCGCCGTACGTGTTAGCAGGCAGCCGTTGGAGGTGGGTGAGAGTAAGGGTGCACCAATGCTTGTTGCCTTGCGGATATTGATAGCCAGATCCGACTCCTGTCTACAAAGGATGTCAGAGGGGCTGCTTAACAGCGCTGTGCTTCGTTGTCTGTGAACTTACTTCCCCATATCCACATTACGGGAGGATCCGTACAACGCCATTTCGAAGGCTGCTTCCTTCGTGGGCGGTCGACAGACAGCTCGTGATCAAAGTATGGACAGCGAATGAAGTAGGAATTGAAAAGATGGGGGAGTGGGCGAACAGCAAAGAAATGGGGGTAAGGCTGGGTATGGCGTGGAGGGGATGTGTTGTCGTCGTGAGAGCTCCAAACCCTGGTGTTGCTCCGTGCAGAACGGCCTTGGCGGAACACTCACGGATGACGAAGCTCTCCGCCACTCAGCGTACCCTGCACTAAATCTTTGTCGTTACCTTAGATCCTCCGACAGCTCATCACATGCGCAGCAGCATGCAGAATCGGCTTTCTCTGAGTTGTCATTCGTAACGGGTGGAAGCAAACTCAAATAAGGCCATGCCAAGATTTCTAATTCACACAACCGCCATGCAGGAAGACCATCCAATCACCTAGAAACTATAGATGTCATTGCGTATACTGTGTCTCTGAACCTGAGCCCGAAAGACGCCCTGAATGCCTGCCCAACGCCACGCAATGCTTAATAACGCTCAAAATGTTGTACAGCTACAAATCCGAACCCTTGCCATGACATGGACAGCCGAGGGTTTTCAGCTCTATCGAACGGCCTCGTTCTTGCCCAGATAGGCAGCCATAGGGTCATTAGCCATCGTCCTCTTCCGTCTGTACTCCTCCATCTCTTCCTCAGTAACCCCACTCGTCATCTCCTCCAACGTTCGCTTTCTCCTGGAGGCGTCCAGCTTGGCCTTCTGGTCGCTATCCACGGCGTTTGGCACGTGTCCCTCAAGGGCTTCTTCCTCTTTCCAGGCAACAGCCTTTGGGACTTCCTCTAGATCGGCTGCAGTCCGTAATCGATCAGCCTCTTCAAAGGCGATCTTGCCTTGCTCTCCTGTGCAATAGCTGTTCTTCACAGTCGAGTGACAGCAGGCATAGCCCCATTTGAAGTTTGACCACCAGCTTCCCCAAACGGATTTGTGATTGTTGATGAGCACATCTTCGGGGTACTTTGACTTTGCTTTCGTTTTCGGTACACCCTTGATACCGCCCCGCTCATCGTACTCGACATATCGTTCGGATTCGATGACAGCGGTCTTCTTGAGCGTATCATCATTGAACTGCTCCTGGCCTCCATACTTCTCGAGCAAGGCTCTGCGCTGTGTTGCTTTCTTCGCTTCGGCTTCTTGTAGCTCCTTCTTTCGGAAGTATTCGCCTGATGTAGGATTGGCCTGAAGATGTATCTTGTTTTTATCTCCGCGCTCTTGTGTCTCCCAGGCATATCGCTGCGCCTTCTCAAACTCTGCCGCATCTCCTGATGCCCTCATAAAGCCTTCCTCTGCCACCAACGTCGCAGCATTGTCTGCCGTTGCCCCACTGTCAACCATTGATCGTGTTTTCGGGTCATACTTCGCGGAGTCCAAGTCCAGATTGAGCAGATACTTCGCGGTGTCCTCTCGTAATCGTAGATTCCTCGTCGAGGTGGCCTGTTTCCTGCCCATATCTGTTTCTTCATCGTACTTGTCGCCTTCATCTTCTTCGTTCTCATCCCCAGCCTTCTTCTCGGCATTCGCAGCCTCTTTGACTTTTCGTTTCAATTCCTCGAGCTCATTGTACTCCTCCACAACCACTTTGTAGTCCTCCGCATCATAACCGTTCCAGCGATCTCGTTTCGCATCCCAACCTAACTGTACATTTTGAACAACCTCGTCTGCCTGGATATCTTTGCCAGTCCACTTTGCGCCCGCCTTCCGAGGCCGGTTTAAACAGTCTTTTGCCTTGTGCGTCATGGCTCCGCAATTCTCGCAAGCGCCTTTGCGATACTTGGTCGCGGCTGGCCCGGTTTTCCGACCTCTGTCGTACCATTTCGAATCGGCTTCCTGTTTCTGTAGACGTTGATGCTCGAGATAGTCGTTTTCTGTGCCGGACTCGTCGACAGCATAGAAAGGCTTCTTGGAGATGAAGGAGGGGATGTACTCGTTGCGCTCCTTGTTTGCGGCGGAGACGTCTGCCGGTTTTTTGGGTTGCGCAGGCGGCATGATGAATAGCAAATTTGCCTTCCGCGTAACGTAAAATATCCCTTACGGATTGCGATAGGTGTTGAAGCTGGGTGTTGGCAAAAGTTGCAGGGTAGGAAGCGCTCAGCGGCGCGCGATTATGTAACGATCTTGGCATGTGCCACCCGTAATTTCGCGTTTTCCCCGCCATCCTTGTATTCACCTCCGATCCTTCCATGACGCGCCGGCTTTCACTCTAGCAGTCGCGTTCATTCCGCGTAGGAAGGTAGCGTCGGACTACCATTCCGTTCGCACAGGAAGCATAGTTATCACCAACATGCCTCATCTTTTATCAGCGTATCCTCACCCCGACTATCCGGGCTCTCCATGGATACGTTTCGCTTCCGCCTGAATTGTATTGACCATTATCAAGCTACTCCGACAGACCTCGATCCAGTGCTTCGTCGTGGTGCAGCACAATCGCATCGTCAGAATGCACCTCTAGTCCCCGTTATACGAGCTTTTGGAGCGACAGAGACTGGACAGAGGGTATGCGCTCACATCCATGGAGCGCTACCCTACCTGTACTTGGAGTATAATGGAAGTCTGGAGAAAGAAGCTGGTAAATTATCCATATTCATTTCCCGTCGACCTGGCTTACAGATCTTAGTGGATTCATATATCCTCGGTCTTCGAGCGTCCATTGACCATGCCCTCGCTGCCAGTTTCAGGCACAACGCGCACGATGGGAAATTCGTTTTTGTCGGACACATAACACTTGTGAAAGGTGTACCTTTCTATGGATACACCGTTGGATACAAATACTTCCTCAAAGTTTACATGCTGAACCCATATCATATGACTCGGTTCGCCAGTCTACTGTACCAAGGAGCAATACTGAACCGCGTTTTCCAACCATATGAAAGTCATCTGCAGTACCTGCTCCAATGGATGTGCGATTACAATTTGTACGGATGCGCCTACATCAACTGTTCAAAGGTCCAATTCAGACGTCCAGTTCCCAGTTTCGACGAGATAGATAGTAAGGTTCATAAATGGCACGATAGATCTATTCCCGAGCAATTCATCACCGATTCTGAGCAATACCCCCGTCAAAGCCATTGCACTCTCGAGATAGATGTTTGTCTCCAGGATATCCTGAACCGGCATGAGGTCACCGCTCGGCCGATTCATCATGACTTTCTTGAACGCTTTAGCGATCTCGGCCCCGACGACAAGTTCGTACCCTCGATGGCTGGATTATGGAGGGATGAGACCCGCCGTCGTAAGTGGCGCATGGGAATCACGGATCCATCAAGCAGTCCGTTCCCGGCAGATGTTCTAGTATCTATGTCTGCAGATCCTAGGAACTCCGAGAAAGGTGGCTGGATACACGAAGACGAATACAGGGAGCTTATAGAAGAATTGGTTCAAGAAGAGAGGGGAAAGCAATCTCAAGTGACATTCGACACATTTGTGAAGCGAGTAGAAGGTGGGCAACAGGTCAAAACCGCAGTCGAGAGCGTCGAAGACCTTTATCCGGAAAACCTTGAAATGCACGGCGCTCTTGCGAACGAATCATTAAATGAAGAAGCGATCGCATTAGATGCTAGTGTTGCACAGACTTTTCAGGATGGGAACACGGTTGAAGATGGCGAGGACGAGATGTATCAAGAGATCAATGATAGAGAAGACGATGACGCAGAACAGCAGAACGATGCTGATGAACAGCCATCACTGGATCCATTAAGTGTGTCAGAAGCATTACTTCGAAGTTCTGGTCCTGAGACCAAGTCTGACGAGGACCTTGATGATGCGACTGGCTTAAATGATGAAGATGCCGAAGGAGGCATAGATAGTGAGAGTTCACGGAAGCGTCGCCTTTCCGTAACTACAGAAGAGCCGAGCAAACGCCAGAAAGTCATCTTACCGATAACACAAAGACGTGTGGCTTTTCAAGACGAGACAGGATGCGAAGAAGTTGCCGAAAGCACAATCACAACTTCCCAGAAGCATATCGAAGATGGCATTCCTCGTCCTAGTCAATCATCACAGACCAGCATCAAAGCCCAGGGTTTGGCAGCGCCTACTACGCTTTCTTTTCCTGTAGTCAAAAATGCTCATGCCCAAGAGACTATTCTACGTTTAAGCCAGTCTAGTTACTCAAATTCACAAGAGGGTCCAAAGACTCCGGCTACAAAGGAAACCCCATTTGGCCTTTCGAATCAATCTCCGGAAACCCCTTGGGGCCACCTGAAGACGTCAACTATAGTACCAAGTAACAGCAGTCCCAGAGCTTTTGCAGAAGCCGTATCCTTGGTCACGCAACTAGAGAAGTCATTCGATCACTCGGGTTCTCAGACTCTTTACTACAGTTTACTTCCACCGTCCGCCAATCTGATTGAAAGCACAATGATGGAGGCTGGACTGCCTCCAGTTATATATCAAGATGCATACTACAGCGACGAAAACGATGTTCCGGAGAGGCGTCGAGAGTATGCCGGGCGCGAATTCAAGCTGGAAAGCACGACATTACCGTACTTACCTGCCTTCGATCCCACGGGAGCTTCGTTGGCAAATTTTGGAGAAAACCCTCCGCTTGTTTTGGATAGAGCAAAAGAGGGTATCCTCAATAGAGTAAGGAAGCATAGATGCAGTCTGCGGCACTGGGAAATTTCCACCGCTCCTCCATCTTTCAGGCGAGTTGAAGAATGGTTGCGGCAGCAATCACAGCAGAAAGCCGTTGTGACCAAGGAAGCCAAAATCAAGACCGAGTCCAAACCCGTACAAAAGGAGCTCTCCCAAATCGAGGGACCAACCCAGAAAAACAAACATGGCTTCAAGTATTCGCAAAAGCAAAAGTCGACAAGTGTCAAACACGAGACTCAGTACATGAGCATCATGAGTCTGGAAGTGCATGTTAACTCTCGAGGATCTCTCGTTCCAGATCCCGCAGAAGATGAGATTGCTTGCATGTTCTGGTGTATTCAAGGAGATGAAGATGGTGATGTCGACGGTCCCCGAGCCGGCATTCTCTGCTTATCTGATGAAGATGGCATCTCAAGACGCATTGCTAAACAAGTCTCCGTTGAAGTAGAGTACGAAGAGGATGAGCTCGAACTCATCAACAGGATGGTAGACATCGTTCGCCAATTTGACCCAGACATCCTGACTGGCTATGAGGTTCACAATGGGTCATGGGGATATCTGATCGAACGCGCTCGGATGAAGTATGAATACAATCTCTGTGATGAGATATCTCGAATGAAGTCACAATTCCATGGCCGGTTTGGAAAAAACGCGGACCGATGGGGTTTTACCCACACCTCCACTATCCGAGTTACTGGTCGCCATATGATCAACATTTGGCGGGCTATGCGCGGAGAACTGAACCTGCTGCAGTATACGATGGAGAATGTTGTTTTCCATCTACTTCATAAACGGATACCACATTATTCGCATTCCGATCTCACGGCCTGGTATACGAGCTCAAAGCCTCGTGACCTAGCCAAAGTCCTAAATTACTTCGTTTCTCGAGTCCAGCTTAATCTCGAGATCTTAGAGGTCAATGAAAGTGTTCCACGAACAAGCGAACAAGCACGCCTATTAGGCGTCGATTTCTTCTCCGTTATCTCCCGCGGCTCTCAGTTCAAGGTCGAATCAACTATGTTTCGAATTGCAAAGCCTGAGAATTTCATTCTTGTGTCCCCGAGCCGCAAGCAAGTTGGACAGCAGAATGCGCTTGAGTGCTTACCCTTGGTTATGGAACCACAGAGTGCTTTTTACAACAGTCCTTTGCTGGTGCTCGACTTCCAATCCCTGTATCCAAGCGTCATGATTGCCTACAATTACTGTTACTCCACATGTCTAGGCCGAATCGTAAGCTGGCGAGGCCGCAATAAGATGGGCTTCATGGACTTCAAACGCGAGCCGCGACTTCTAGAACTAATTAAGGACTACATCAATATCGCTCCCAATGGAATGATGTATGTCAAACCAGAGATGCGGAAATCGTTACTGGCTAAGATGCTGGGAGAAATCCTGGAAACACGTGTTATGGTGAAGAGTGGCATGAAGATGGATAAAGACGACAAGACGCTTCAACAACTCTTGAACAACAGACAGCTGGCTCTGAAGCTACTAGCAAACGTTACATACGGATACACCTCGGCTTCCTTCTCAGGGCGTATGCCATGCTCTGAGATAGCAGATAGTATCGTCCAGACTGGTCGAGAAACTTTGGAGAAGGCCATTGCCTTGATTCATTCCGTCGAGAAATGGGGCGCCGAAGTTGTCTACGGTGATACTGATTCCTTATTTGTCTACCTCAAGGGACGCACACGAGAGCAAGCCTTCACCATTGGAGAAGAAATCGCGCAAGCAGTGACAAATGCCAACCCTCGCCCAGTCAAGCTCAAATTCGAAAAGGTTTACCACCCATGTGTCCTCCTAGCTAAGAAACGCTACGTCGGCTTCAAATATGAAACCCGTTCCCAAAAGGAGCCTAACTTCGACGCAAAGGGTATCGAGACCGTTCGTCGAGACGGGACACCGGCCGAGCAAAAGATCGAGGAGAAAGCTTTGAAGATTCTGTTTAGGACGAGTGATTTGTCGGAAGTGAAACGCTACTTCCAATCCCAGTGCACAAAGATTATGTCTGGCCGCATCAGTATCCAGGATTTCCTTTTCGCCAAAGAAGTCAAGCTAGGTACTTACTCTAATCGTGGACCACCGCCGCCTGGGGCCCTTATCGCAACGAAACGCATGCTTGCTGATCCGAGAACTGAGCCTCAGTATGGCGAACGGGTTCCTTACGTCGTGGCTACAGGCGCACCAGGTGCTCGTCTCATCGACCGCTGTGTCAGTCCCGAAATCCTTCTTCAGAATGATCATATTGAGCTGGATGCGGAATACTACATCTCGAAAAACCTCATCCCACCTCTAGAGCGCATATTCAACCTTGTAGGTGCGAATGTGAGGCAGTGGTATGATGAGATGCCCAAGGTGCAACGGATCCGTAGCATTACCCTCTCAATCACGAAGCCTGATCCTACCAGCGGAAACGCGTTAGTGCAAGGTAGAGCTTCTAGTCTGAAGAAAACCCTCGAAAGCTATATGAAAAGCTCTACCTGCGTCGTCTGCCGGTCCAAACTCCCGCCTCTTCCTCCCATGCTGGCTGGCGTTGAGATTGATGAATTTGTCATGCTGCCTCTCTGTTCTATTTGTCTTGCGAAACCAGCCAGGTCGTTACTTTCGCTCAGAGAGAGATTGTGGAAAACGGAGCAGAAGGCTAAGGAGATCGATATGGTTTGTCGGAGCTGCTCTGGGTTGGCGTGGGGTGAGGAGGTGAAATGTGATAGCAGGGATTGTCCAGTATTTTATACGAGGATTAGGGAGAGGGCGAAGTTGGCCAACTTGGAGGAGGGAGTTGGGAAGGTCATTGAGATCTTGGAGGAGGAAAAGGAAGATGACCATGACGATGATGGCGACGACGACGATTATGACGATAGCGATGATATACAGATATCTGTTGAACATGAAGACGATGAGGAAGAGGGAATTGCTAGCAAGGACTTGGATTGGTAGGATGTTGGGTTATCAACAGACCCTTGTTTCTTTGCTGTTCCCACTACTCAGGCTCTCTGACCTGATTCAATGAAAATATCTCCAAGCATTTCCCCTGCAGATATCCCACCCCTTCTGCAGTGCCTCCACCACATCCGCAGGCAGCTCACCTTCCTCAAAATCCTTCAAGTTCATCTCAAGCTGCTTCTCCGAGCTGGCTCCAATGATAACCTTGTCTCCATACTCCCGCTTGAGCTGTGAGTGATGCATCATCCACCTCAATGCGCACTCACTCTCGCGCAGCCCGTGCTTTTCAGTGACCGGCCTCAGCAACTCCAACGCATCAAAGAACGCATCATGCCAGTACCTTGCTCTGTACATCTTGCCCTGCATATGATTTGGATCAAACCGACTGCCCTTCTCAATATCTTCATCCTGAATCTCGCGATGGTATCGATTCGTCAAGTATCCGCCTGCCAAGGGGTTAAACGCATAAAATGCGATGCTGTACTTCCTCAAGCAGGGAAAGAGCTCGTTTTCGACGGTTCGGTGCAGCGCATTGTAAACACCTGGAGCTCTCGGTTAGTCAAAGATCCAAGCTTAGTATCTATGCTTTTACCTTGGTATACCGTTGGCTTGACCCACCCGTTCCTCTCGCAAATCTCGCAGATCTGGGCTACCTCCCACGACATGAAGTTACTGAGCCCGAATCTCCTGAACTTCCCCTCTTTATATAATTCATTGACACCTCTTAGGGCCTCTTTAAGAGAGACACTCCTATCCGGAGCATGCCAGTACCACAAATCGACATTGTCGGCCTGCAGCGCTTCCAGGCTCTCTTCCAGGCCCTTGCGCATGTCAGGGGGTGTGAGGTGCGTTTCGGGTCGTCCCAACATGCCAGTGATGTTCGGGTAGAATTTTGTGTCCATGACGAGCTTGCGGTCTTGCCATTTCATAGCTGCAAGGTACTCTTCGCTGGTGCCGTCGCCGTAGAAGCGTGATGTGTCGACTTCATTGTGGCCATGGGCTTGGAAGTTATCAATAATGGCGTTGGCTTCGGTAAGGGAAGAGACACGGACTTGGGCGATGCCTGGATTTGATCAGTATCATGGTATTCAAGAGAGCGGCGAGCAGGGACGGGGGGAAGACGAAGAGGTACAAAAAAGGGAAGGGAAAGAGCCTACCTTCTTTTCCAATGGTCATCGCCCCGAAAACGATCTCGATGTTTGTGTTTGGTGCCATTTTCTATTTGCGATTTCTAATTCTTCAAAGATTGGGAAGTGTTTTATATGACTGTTGAAAGCTTCGATTGACTGAGTAGATGTGTTTGATTCACACAGAATCGGGTACCAGTCTCAAGCTTTAAACACAAAAGCCCTTCGGGCCTCGAGTGCAATTTACATCTGAGGACTCGAACATCATTGACTTTAGAACGGCGTTTAGGAGCTCTGGACATGACACTTTGCGTGATGTGGACGGGCTTATCGGACTTAACGCGTGTACAATTCCTCCTGGACAACATGGCTGATTCTGGAGAATTCAGAGCCAGTAAGATGTTCTTAATCTGAAGAAAGGATCTTCATAAGCTTTAAGTAATTTGCGGGTACGATGCTGGGCGGACGTTATCTGATATGTGCCAAAATCCTAGCGTCGAAATGGTATACTGAAACAGGCTTAGCATGCACAGCAAAAGTGAAGTGTAGTCGAAATAAAGACTTTGATCTAAGCAACGTCTTAACAGTCACCTTACCAAAAGAGTTGTGAGTTCTATGGTGCTCAACTTTCATGGAGCTTTCCATTCGTTCCAAGACACCACCTTTTCTGCCTTCATCCCTTAATTCCGTTCTCTTCCTCCCAGGCCAACCTCTTCTGCTCCACGACGCCCGGCCCCTTGTATACACTTCCATAAATCCCACTCGCCCAGCCCCTGCCCTCTCCCTCTTTTGCTGCCTTCCTCCGGTAACATTTCCCATAAGGAGATAGTACAATCTAAAGCTGGGCAAGGCAAACCTATCCCTCTCAAGGTTCTCAGGATACCTTGCTCCCAAATCAACTTCCATAGTAATGCCGCTTATCACCGCGACCTCATGCGCGTTGACCAGAGTCCAAGCTGCCGCAGACCTCGTGTGCTTCCTGCCCTGCAGCAGCTACATCTAAGGCACTGAAAAAGCATAATGCGTAACGAATGGAAGAGCTGATGCCAGCAATTTTTTCTAATAATCTGGCTCTCGTCAATCTCATCAATAGTCCATAGATGCCCATCCCTCTGCTTACTCAGGAAGATCGTTTGAAAGACATGCTTCTTAAATGGGACCCCAGGTGAAAATTGGGATTGGTAGTTCGTGCAGTCGAAACATATCTCTAGCTTCGTGTGGTCTTTAGGGTTGGTTTTCATCATGTACATTGGCTTGAATGACTTTTGGGCCATTTGGTTGCGGGTCGTTTGATCAACGCCAGAGAGGGTATTAACGGCTTGGTCGGGGTTGTAGAAGTTTTGGTAGTGGTGTTCCATATAGTCAAAGTCCTAGTGCTCCACGGTTATGTCGTCTGCGAACTTAGCGGAGCCGAGAAGTCGCTTTTCGCGGAAGCCGGACGTGGGCTGGAGGATGCGTTTTGCAGGACCAGCTCTACATAACATTAGTACTAGAAACCTTACTTGAGAAGGAAGACGTAAAGTATCCCCCCAAAAAAAGGCATAATGCTCCTCAATTTCTTGAGCATTTTTTTCCGCATTACTTTGAGAATCATGAGGTACCCACGCGCTATTGGGATTATGCCCGTCGCCTGTCGGCGTACGCTTAAGCTGCCTGACAATTACTCCGCCCTTATCCTTCTTCACTACTTTCGTTAACTCCGTTGATAAACGTACGCTCACGCCTCTTGATACCAGGTTCTTTCTCCAGTCCACGTAAAACGCGCCGAATTTGTTAAAGACCACCAAGGATGTAGGTTGCTTGCAACGGTTAGGTTTTCTGCAGGATACCACATACCATACGTCGGATTCGTGCAGAGTCTTTCGAGAATGATGCTAAGAACCTCAGTAGTACAGTTTCCTGTCCCTAAGAAGAGTGCTACCATCGATAAGATAATGGTGTTACAGAACTCGACCGAGAACCAGAATAGCTTCATCAGATATTTGATGCGTAACAACGCGAAGCATACCTCGAACCATCGGACAATGGCGAGCATTCTTTTGAACCTCTTGATCTCTTTCTGATGTCGGGCGAGGAGCTGGGTAGGGAAGACATTGGACCAGAAAACGTCATCTTTGCCAAAAGAAATCTGCAGCAGAAAGACTTCTTGAATGAGATGAGCACGCTTACCTGAAGCTTTACTGGGTCCACATGATAACCATACCTAGCAGACATGGTCATGGTATGATGAAAGATGTGCCTTCCACCCTAAACCCCCTAATTCATCCAATCAGCTCCATGCATCTCCTCATCAATTGGTATGGAGAACGCCTGTCCATCACAGTAGTCTATAGCGTCCATGAGAGTAATTTCAAATTTATCGGGGTGCTCGGCGGGGTGATGAGCACATGACATCCCTATTAATCAGGTCAGTACAGATCTATGGAGTATTTTCATTGGCCCATACCAGCAGCTCCAGCTCCAACGACCACAACCTTCTTTCTTTCTGGTTTACTCTTGCCATTGGTGGTGGCCATGCTGGAGGTTGGGAGAATATGGTCTGCTGAGTGTCGCGTGAGGAAAAATATAGAAGTGAGTATCGGGGCCGCTCTTAAGGCCGGCCATTACCTTATGTTTATCTTTAGAGCTCATTCTGATGGTCAGCAGCAAGTGGAGGAACTACGTTATAAAGTGACAAAGGCCGTTAGTAGATTTGGAGCGCACAGACACCCGCGTCCAGATGGCGAGATTGGTGAGCGACCTATACCCTGTTGTGATTCAACACCATGATGTGTGGATCGCAAACAATTCGTCTTCATTTCAAATGCAAGTCACTTGCAATTAATAGTTGGGAACGACATACATCCATTAATACATAACACACCACGAACTTTTAAACCTCAAATGCTGTGCATTCCTCTTAGGGTTCTCGGTGTGCAATCGACTGCCTCGTTCCTTCCATTACCACCATCCATGAAACCTGAATAGGAAGTAGAATCATTACTTATAGCTCCATTGTTCCCTTGTGTGATGATATCGAAGAAATGTCAGGCCGCATTTGCAGATTCATTCTCATACCAATCATTTGTCGTACTTGACACTTCGACAAGAGAAGTCGGCATCCCATGACCGGTAAACAGAGAGGTTGTGGTGTTGGAGATAACATATTTCGTGGTACTGGCGTTTTGCACGGTAAGCACGTCTCATCTATAGCTTCGTGATGGGAGTGAACTGGGCCGCAATTTGACAAAGAATATTGTAGGTGCGAGTTTCACAGAAAGGGTAGATTGGAGGATTGTCCCAACTGCAGCTTTACGTTGAATGTTATCGATAGAGTCGGGCCAATCTTTAGGCCGGGCAAGGAAGTCCGAGCAGATAATAAGGACGCCGTGAAAGACGTAGAAAACGCCCAACCGGCTTCTCCCGTTAAGGAAGCCGAGCCCAGCCAAATGGTTTAGAGATTGAAGACTCTTGAAAGCGGAAACAATATAGTCAATCTTCACCCAATAATAATGCTTCGTAGAAATTGTTTGAAGGAGTGAATCGTTTGCTTTCAAGCCGACAAATGTTCCATTCAACCTTTTGGAGGACGAAAGGTCGGGTGATGAGCGATCGTGCGAAGTGATAATAGATATGCAATTTTTTTGTTGAATATAACATATGTGAGAGGTCCTTTTAGGGGCATGTAGAAGCTTACTAACAAGAGTACGCCCCTCCTCTGCCCGGGAAGGGTTGAGTTATCAAGTCGTAAATGAGGAGGGAATGCCTTATACCAGCCATCCAACTCGTGAAGCAGCTCTTTGGCTGTTGAGATCGATGGCATGCGTTCTTCAGGCGACCATTCTACAAAATAAGCCCGCTTCATAATTTGATACAACATCTCAGCAATTTGGAGGCCCTTTTCAAGGAAGTCTGGCGGCACTTCGCTGTTTTCAATCATAGTCTCATCAGGTATCTTGATGGGGACTTCAGCATCGTCGATAGAGGAAGGGCGGCCGCGGCGCCTCTCGTCAATTTTGGGTAGATTTTATCCCCGTATATAATATGGGCTCACGAAGATGGAGTTTGCTGTGGAGAATGTCTCCTTACTTACAGTATGATGCAGAGGATCCGTTCAAAAATGTAAATTGACCACCAGACCAGTCCGCGCACCTGACGCTCTATTAGATCAAACTCTGCATATGTCCCTTCGCGGTGCATCCCTATCGAGATAGCATGCATACTTTAATCTTTCCTTCAGTTATTACTATGAGGACACGTCATTCCATTGACTTTAACTTACCACTCGATCCGCTGTTCCTATGAGCACCCAGGAGCTATTGCACTTCCCCACATTATGGTCATAAAGCTGCAAAAGTACCAAAGCTTGCACACCAACCAGGCTTGTAGTCGTGACCAATTGTCGATAGCACACGTGGACAAACCCAAGATACTTCGTCTGTAATCCTCGAGTTTGTTCTGGATCATACTTTCCGAGTACTTGAGCACCAGAAGCAAACACCATCGCTAGGCAACAGAGCCATCCTGTCTCGTCGTTTTCGCAAAGAAGCATATGCTCTCGTTCCCATGTGGCTTCTTAATCGCACTGGAACCTGCTACGGCGAAATACAGGAAAGATCATGTGCATTTCAAAGAATACTGAGACTAGAGCATCAGCCACCGACCTGGAAAGTAAAATGTCGCCAATCGAGTCTTTGCCGTAATCTATCCCCACTCTCTTGTCGCTTTGTATTTCAGGGTCTATACAAGCGCGCTCTTGACTCCTCATCTCGGTGTTAGGGGTGTTTTCTGGCGTCTCTGGCGTGCTTGTACGTCCAATGGAAGCCTTGAAACTTCACTCGTTTTGGCTGTTCGCAGACTCAGCTCGAGGAAAACTAGATTGTCTAAGAAGCGACCTGGCAGCAGGCAAGGCTTTGCACCGAGCAACCGTGTCCCGTATTGTAATAGCAAATTTGAAGCTACTAGAAGGACCAAAGTAATGTGGAACTCCATGAAGGGTAGGGATAAGTTTCTCGATCGGCTGCGGAAGAGGTTGGTCGAGAAAAGGGTTATAGCTTGTCTTCTGTGGTGATGGATACGGTTCGGTCCGAGAGTGTTCAAATATATCAGCGGGAGTAAAGTCAACCGTCGCATGGTATGGGGGTGTTCCGGGTAACGACAATTTTGAATAGAGTCGTAGTATCCTGAATATTCTCTTCCGGAAACAGAACCGTGACCAGAGAATCCAGGGCTCGAAATCGAAGGATGAGAGTTTCCACACCACCGTATTCCCACTGTTTTCGAGGCAGCTTGGACTTGCATGTAATTGTAGCTGCCTTGCAATCCGAGCGTGGCTCTTCTGGGCTTTCGCGAATACACCTTGCTCTGCGAAGTTTGCATCAATCGCAGCTTACTAAAGCCCTTTTTGCGAGGGATGGCCCCTAACTTTTCCTTTAGATCAGCCATGGAGTTACAGGTATCTTGGTATTAGGTGAAAGGATGGAAGTATCGTTCCGGACGCGGACATGTTGTAGAGGATATTAGCCCCTTAATGGGAGCTGTTGTACTAAGCCTCGGTGAATGCGGAATAGCCGGACTCGACCTTAGACTCTGACCGGACGCAGGGAAAAGATGTAGCAGCAACCTCATGAATTGAAAACTAAGGATGGCTATCCTACATAAATAATGAGCTTTGTAAATATCAACAGGGGGATCGTCAGGAGAAGATCATCAGGAGAGGATCAACAGGAGAGCTCAATATACAAGCAATGGTGCCACCTGAGAGGCCAGCACTCGGTTACATAGACGGCAACGCGTCATCGCAAAATGAAGTATGGAGATACGATGAGCCACAGATTGATGCGTCCAACAGCGGCCAGCCGTCCGTAATTGGTTGACAGAGTGATAAATCTGTTAGTGACGGTGCAACGGACAACATCTTGGCGTTGCTAGGCCGGCTTGTATACCTTGGTACATGGAGGTAAGCATTCGCCTACAGCTATATTTGAAGTCCGTGAAAGGTACTTTGCACCTGAAATGATGAAACGCCGATGTTTTACGATGGAGGCAGAGCGAAGAAGAGTGTGGAAGAGGGAGTCTTGTTTTACAGTAGCTTGAGAGATGATAATGCCAAGCTTCCCGACATTTTATATCAACCCTTTCCTTGGCTTCAGAGTTTGACCGGTAAAAAGCCTTTTTAGGCTATCTAGGCAGTCATTGGAATACTTCTAACCTGCGATCTTAGGCTTGCTTAAAGTACGCTTCCTGATAGCCTAAGTCCCTACAGCCACCAAACGTAGTGTATGACGTCTACGGAGGTCTAGTTACTGCTTAGGTTACTTGCAGCTCACAGGTTAGAATTTCAATGGTCCCTAAACTAGTAGTATAACAACCCTGCGCTACTGACTCCTATTTAGCATTCGTCTATCGTTCTCATGTCCGGTGAAGAAAAATTTCACAAGCTACAAGGCAAATTAAGTTGTGTATGGCATTTGAGCATTGTGATATAGGAAATTTTCAAAACCAGAAATCGACATAGCACTTCTTTGACTTTTAGTGCGACATAGAGAGAGACTGACTAGGAGATTTTGAATGTGTACGTCTGCTCTGCGTAAATGTCGCTGGGTGGTGGTTCAAAGTGAGCTCATATGTCTTACTATCGGATGCAAATGGCAGGATGTTGCCCGGCCATGCAAAGGGAAGTCACCCTGCCTACAGTAGTCCTAAATAGTTGGTTAGTGCAACCGGTCGGGCGCGGAGACTGGCAGGTGCTCACTGGGTAAGATTCCGGATGGTAAATATTCTCATTGTGCAGCGAATACGTAGTTGAATCGTGGTTCATTTGGGGACTCTCGAGTAAGGCATATAGTATTGGAGCCTAGGACGGTGTACCAAAACCAGACTTACGCTGTATCCATCTAAACGATTTTCTTCATCTTGGGCTTAAGCAGTAGCACCTCATGCCTACAACACTATATCTGACTATGACCGGTGATCTCGCTTGACGACCCTGCAATTGACGTCCGCATTTTGAAGCTTCTTTTCCATGGTTTCGAGATCTGCATCTGAGTGTAGTGCGGATATCCAGCAGGTCAAACCATAGTCCATTCTCCGATGTCCAATTTACTGAGCGGAATGAATAAAATCAAGAGCCCATGAGAATAACCCTGCTCATGTAGGAGTACGTTTTGCTGACGTGAAACTGGAATTCACGGAACCCACTCATTGCCAGAAGGGCATCACATGCATTTCCCCAATCCTTCTCCGGGCCCGGCCGTGGTCGGAGGCAGTCCCTGTGACGGTTCCTGGTCCAAGACCTCCAGTCGTACTGGTATGTATCGAAATAAACATGCAGATATCGAATGGAAGCAAATCGCTTAGCCAGAACGGTCGACCTGAAGAAATCCAGTGTCCAAATGTACCCAAAGCGGAATTCATTACTTGTGTAGAGGAGACCGATAGCCTCCGAGTATCTGGACACGATCGGTACACTATTCGATGCAGAACAAGCAGTAGAGAAAGGCTGCTTAGATATTGTTCTCTTACATCTGCCGACATGTGAAGAGTGGCGTAAGCAGTTTCCAATTTGCCAATTTCTTGTCCTCTTTGAAGGGCTCCAATTCAGTCGCAACGCACTTGCTACGTGCAACATACTCTTTGTTAATGCAATCTTTGCATTTGTCACGGCAAACACGATGACCTAGTTTTCTTTCTTTGCGCAGGATATGGAGCACTCGCCCGCCGATTGCATACTCCCAAATCTGGAGACAAATCTCAGTGGGAAGACGATTGAGAAGCATGCATGTGGTTGCTCGACTGAGTTAGAACAAGAGCTCCTTTGGCAGAATGCCTAGCCCTCTTTAAACGCCGGGTGATAACAGGAGGCGGCGAAAGACCATGCTGTCTACGCTTGGGGAGACGTGTTGAGGCATTGAGGTTCAACCAAATGGTGCAAGGCTGGACGGAGAAAAGATGTGGGTTAAACACTTGGTCTTCAGCAAAGCAGAATAATTGCCGGTATAGACAGAAGATAATGATAAGGATGATGTTTAGTGATGGATGCGAGACATTAAGCAGAGCTGGAGACTGCTGCTGCCTAACGGTCGGGAGAGTGGCTGTGCAGCGGCTGTGGTTGGCTGGCCTGCACAGCCCGCATTCCGGTGCTTCTGCACCTCTACAACAATGTCTCCCACAATTCTTTCAATACGCTTGGAAACATATTAAGAGTGTCGTGCCACCGTGTTCCTCCTTTCCATTTTACAAGAAATCCACTCACTGTTGAGTCTTCTGAACTTAGCAGCAGGCCCCTCAAATTGGCTCGAAGCTGAGGAGTATGGAGAGAGCACAGAGAAGGTGAACCTTCCTCGAGCCCATACTCTCATATCTTCTTCAACTCTCTTTCTTTCTTAACCCTACGCTCATGACTGACCCAAACTCGCCGTTATTTTCTTCTCCTAAATCAGATCAACCTCTAGGTAAATAGACCCAATTACCTAGCATATTTGAAATGGTCGTCCCATAACTGCCATTACTTTCTCTTCCACATCTCTCCTTCATCTTCTTTCAATGCATTGACAGCACGTACTGGCGTTCAACTTACCGCTTCCCAATTTCCAAACAACTGTCGATGAAACAACCTAACTTCAGATCGGACCGAACGATACTAGGTATTATAATCCGATCCGCAAGCTCCGAAAAATTGGGTCCTCCGAAGACAGCCGGAGCAAAACTTTCCTCGCTTTTCTTTTTAGCTTCAACACCACACCCTTCCCCTCCGGAACCACCAGAGTCCAAAGTTCTTCACTTTCACTTTCGGAGCGAAGGGAAAATTAACATATCCCCAGCATGCTTCATCCCAGCCCCTGGATGACTCCATACGTAATCAAGTTCTCAATAGTTGAAAAGATTGGCGTTCGAGGACGCAGGGAAGAGGGAACCACACTGAGAGTGAATGTACTACTGCGATTTAGGATTAGTCGCCGTAGCGGTGGGCGGCGGAACAGGCAATCGCGGAGCCAAGTCTGGAATCGGAGGCTTCCCCGCGCACCAGGTTACAGGGTGCTGGAATCAAATCTAGGAAGACCTTGGACGGTAACTAGCGTCACCGTGCGTAGAAGATTTCTTCAGGTGGAGATATATTTGTGACAATGAAGGTACTTCGTCTATATTATTTTCTATATCGCCCGGGACTTCCACAGTTACCTCCCTTCAGGTGTTTTCGGTTGGAATCTTGAATAGGTTCAGTATCCTTATTCCTGTCAATAGTTCAGCTGATTCTTTAAAAATATATCTCATAATGCATTTCCCCACTGCGTTCCTCCTCACCCTCCTACCAATCCTCTCCCTCGCCCAAAACCTCACCAACACGAACGAACGCCGCTACGTAACGGCCGCTCAAGCTCAGACCATCATAAGTAGCGCCGTAGAAAACGCCACCGCCATATCCGTCCCACAAAACATTGCAGTCGTAGACCCATCCGGATTGTTGGTTGGCTTCCTAAGAATGGATAACGCCTATATCGGTTCCATTGACATGTCAGTGAAGAAAGCAAGGACGGCGGTGCTGTTCAACGGATTGACTTCTGCGGATCTATATGACCAGAGCCAACCTGGGGCGCCACTGTATGGAATCCAGGAGACTAATGGTGGATTGGTTGTTTTTGGGGGCGGGTGAGTTGAATCTTCTAGCTTGGAGGTTGGGTACAGCTGATATATCTAGTGTCCCCATTTTCCTTGGTGGACACTTGATTGGCGGTGTTGGTGTGAGTGGTGGGACCGTATCGCAAGACGTGGAGGTTGCGACTGCAGGTGTTCTTGGGCTGGGGGGTCGGACGAGTGCATCCTAAACGTAGGAACTTGACATGAATTTATAAAGGGTTAGCTTTTGTGTATATACTGACGGTATAATATTGGTAATGGTCGGGGATACTTTTCCAGCCTCTCACGACAAACCCGAATAGAGTTTAACGATTGCTTAATAGACATCTACCTTGAGGGGAATTATGATTGTGACCTCTTCAGTAGATTGCTAGCAATAGGGGTAGTAGCGAACATCGATACTGATTTAAAGACCGCTAAAGCCGCTTGAGTACAAAGATACCTTCCTGGAAACCTACAGTATGAATTCCAGTGCCGATCCCGACAAAGATTACCAGCCAATTCGTTTGACTTTCACTTCTATTCGACAGCTAAATAAGGAAATCGTCGATAAATGCCTTGCTGACCTTCAGGATTTTGTCGCAAAACATGATACAGACTTGACAGACTTGCAATCTCTTGAGGTATCTAAGGGTCGATAGGACAAACTGAAAGCGCTGGTCGGTGATCGTGAGCTGCTTTACAAGATATTTAAGGAAACCAACGCGCATAGTTTCTTTGAAAGTGTGTATGAGGGAGTGGTGTAGCTCAGGAATGAGATGGAGAAGAAACGCGTAGAATACTTCTCGCGAGATAACGACCAAGAAGATGAAAGTAAGCTGGAGACAATGAATCAAAATAAGGCCGTGGCAACCTAGGAAGAGGAGAACAGGAATCAATTCAGGCATGATAGGTTACAGAGCGAAGTTTTTGCCCAGCCCTCGAGTAGCTTGAAGAAACTAAGTTTGTACATATCATGTGACTTGAACATGCGAATGTTCCGTGTTTGTACTAGGTATTTGTGCCTAAAGTTTGTAATATCGAATGTATAGTAGATATAAAGAGTTGGACATGAACCTTAGCTGAAAGATATTGGTATGTTCGTCCTTCCTAGGCCTGAGCTAAAATATCATCGACCATGAATCCCGAATCCTTAGAATACCAGGAGAATCTAACAGTAGTGGAAAGGTCTTACCAGTCCCTAAAGGCAGATTTTAGTAGGGTCCATAGTGATGTCTTTGAAACGGTCGGTCGATGCACTCAATCACGTCAAGCAGCCGAAGATGTTATACTGTTGCCTCAGGCTCTTTTAGAGTCAGAATATACAAAGGCCTTGAACGAACCCGAGTTGACGAAATGCATCACTGAATATTTAGATGCGGCAACCTATTTGAAAGAAAAGATTGGCTTGTTAGATAGCATTGAGCGCGACCTGGAAGAGCGTAGAACTTGGAACGACCAAGACGAAATAGAGGGTGACAATTAAAGAGGTACTAGGACGTTCGAATCGGTTTGATGAAATGGTGAAGAAGGCAATTTTTCTACTAAGGTGTAATGGAGAAGCACTCGAGGGACTGCCTAACTCATTGCAGTATCACTCAGTTGTCGTCAAATCTCTTGAGGAGTTGTTGGAGTCATAATATGTGAAAGAGGTTTCGAATGGTTGTTCATGGACGTAAACGCTCAAAGGAGATATCATGGGGGCAACAGCGGCTTGCGAGTTTATTGATGATATCGAGGTAATGAGCAACCGTTGGAGAAGGCATCTCTTTGGCTCGTTGCTAGAAAACGACTAAGAGATGTTGACTAAAGCAGCTAGCGATAGGCACAAGCCTGTTAACTAAGATGAAGAATGGTTGTAGTAATTGGTACATTGCGGGTGTGCAGGGAAGGAAGAGGGAGTGAGCTTTGGGTCTTGTTTTGTACACCATCACTAAGAAATGAAGCTATGCCTCTTTGGGACAGCCCACTAACTTCATCAGTCTCAACTAACCTCGTCAGTTCTTTCCACCCGACCTCACCCTCCTCTTCTGTTAACAGTAAGAGCTCACCATGTTCCGCGACATGTCCCCAACCTTTGGCCCGACCAATTTCTCCTCCGGTCACCCCCCTCCATCCCCTCCATCCCCTCCATTTTCTGCGAACAACGACCCACTGGACGACATATACGGCTCCGCTCCCTCCTCGCCTGCCCTGACCTCACACAATGAACCAAGCTCGACTGTCTCTCGCATTCAACACGATGAAATTCTCTCTGACCTTCCCTTCCGACAGCGCATCCTCGATACCGATGCGTACCGCGAAGGCCTCTCCACTAGCAAAGGTCAATATGTACAAGAAGGATTCGACGAGGGGTATTCCCTGGGCGCAAATCTTGGACAGCAAGTAGGCTATATATTGGGAGTCCTTCTGGGCTTTGTCACTGCTTGGAGAGGTCGTGATGAGATGCGGTGTCAGGAATCCCGAGGGCTGATGGAGAACGCTCAGAAAGAGTTGGCCATCCAGGAGCTGTTGGGGCAAAATTGGGTCGATGAGGGGGGAATCTGGAAGTGGGAAGTTGAGGGAAAGGAAGGTGAAGTCACTTTTAGGGAGGTCGCTGAACAGCATCCAGTTATTCAGAGCTGGACGGGAAAGGTTACAGAGGTTGCTGGAAGGTGGGGGGTTGATCTAAATGCTCTAAACAGGACTCATGAACAGGATACAGGAGAGGCACGATCAAGAAGCTCTATGGAAGATTGATTGTCACTTTTTGGAGACTATCTATGCCTACGACAACAACTCTCTGGAGATGGAGTTGATGAAGGCGATGCCCTCCTTCCGCCACGTGTCTGCCTCGACAAAACTACTATTGCTGTTCAATACCATGTTCTTCGGGCTGTCAAGCGCGTATTTTGGCCAATTCGGCAATCCACTCGTTGAGTTGTTCCGACCGTTTGGATCCCCGGTCACCACGAAGTTGACATAAGCCCTGCCAATATCGTTGCTCAGATCCTTATAGCTCTGGTATTGAGGCAACGGACCCAGCGCTCCACTAATGTTCTGGAAAGAAAAGACGACGTTCACGAAATGTGGAACGGAGATTGGTTCTGTCTGGTTCCACAGAGGAGTGTCGAATCGGTAGCTCCAAACACTTTTACCAGCTCGGGTGTAATATTCCGCCATCTTCCTACGCTGCGCTATCATTACTAGGTCGCCTCCGATTGCAGCGGATCGTCTCCATTCAAGCCCGTACTTAGGATAGGTTTCATCTCCCAATCGTCCATATGGCGGTTGGTTTGCTGGGTCATTTTGATATAACTTGAGCAGGTTACGGATGCTTGGCGGGGATAGTGCGTATGAACGCCAGTACATCAAGGAATTGAAGATGGCCGTTGCGTTGTCCAGGCCACGAACACTGAAGGAGACGCCTTCATCAGAATTCGCGCCTGTTATGAGCGGCACTTTGATAAAGTTCCCTTCATCCATCGAAGCAGAAGGATATGCCTCCAAAAAATCTCCATCCACTATTGGATTCCAAACCTGACTCGTTTGGGCAGCAAATAGCTGTTCTGAAGGAAGTGATCGAAGACATGCTAATTTGTCTGAAGCTGTCCAGCAGCCTGTTGTTCGAGTCAAGTTCTCAACAGGTGCATTGTAGTGGGCTAATGGGGCTAAAAATGCCCCAACAGGCCCGCCGCTCTCCAAGATTGCCGCATGGAAGAGGTCGTCGTTTCGTCCGCCGTAAGAATGCAGATGTAATGCAATGCTCTGGGCGCCCGCACTTTCCCCCCAAACGGTAACGCGAGTGGGATCTCCTCCGAATGCGGCGATGTTCTCTTGGATCCAGCGCAATGCCAGTCTCTGATCCAGCAAACCAGCATTGCTACTCCCTTCTGCGAGGATTTGGGGGCTTTGTAGGAAACCCCACATTCCTGTTCCGAATCAGATGGGAGAGGACAGATTGAAAATTGCGTTTCTTACCAAGGCGATAATTCATGCTTACTGCGATGACAGGGGTGTTGGTACCTTGCGAGTTGCGCACGATTCCAGAGAGGTTGTATTGCGGATCAGCAGTGGATCCAGCATACAGACCACCGCCGTAGATCCAAACGAGGACGGGCAGTTTCTCATTTCCGTGGCCAGTTGGACGTATAACTGGTAGAATTAGGTTGGACTCTTGATGCAAGAATACGATGCTCACCGTTAAGAGTCAAGCAGTCTTCAGACAGATTGAATTTAGATCCATATTGATAGCAACTGTACCCGTAATTAGAGGCGTCTCTCACCTCAGAGAAGGATGTGTTGATTGATCGAGGCCATCTGAATCGTAGTGGCCCCACCGGCGGCTGGGCATATGGTATACCAAGGAAAACGTCCTGGTCCCAGCCTGGGAGGTATCGTCCAGTATATGTACCATTGAGGGTCTTCACAGTGGGTGTGGAGGCATTGGAAGCAGCATAGGCAAGGCACGAAGCACAAATAGCATACAACACACAGAATATGACCTGCTGCATTTTTGATATGATTCTCTTATCAGATCGAGTGAACTTGGGAATAGATATATTTTCAATCTACCCCTCCCGCCATTCAATTCCATCATTCTGCCTTAGAAAACGCTACGGATAATTAGAATACATCCAGATGGAAAATTATTATTCCACCGCAGGCACGGAAATAATTCGCTGGTGCGGAGTCGGCAGCATGATGGTCGCCGGACCGCGACTCGGTTCTCGATCGCTTTTCTCGGTCTTAATCGGCGTCATCGGTTTTGGTCCGACGTCAGATAAAGCTTCAGATCTCCATGTAGCAATCAACACTCCAGACACCATTCCTCTCTCTCTCTTAGCAGCCATGATACATGGCCTGCCACTCCTCTGCAGAGTGCCTGTTCTTCACCATGCCAACCAGCGACTGCTAACATCTAGCCACCAGCTCCGCTACTACCTCTCTCCGTCCCTCGTCCGCCGCGTCCACGCCTCCCAATTCGAACCTCTGCGCCCGCCGAACCCAGCAGATCTTCCAAAACCCAAACCCCGAAAAATCAAACCTCCACTCACGCGCCGAAAATGGTTTCGCAGAACACTCATTCTGTCCGGTATACTGGGAGTAGGATATGTCCTTGACACCCGGTTCAACGCCTCGTCCCTCACGCGTTCTTTCCGGACATTCAAAACCGGCTTGTTGGTTGGAATAGACTACAAGATTAACTTTCGACCGCATCCCCCCCTGGCGACGAGTATTGAAGCCCTGCATGCTCGTAATGCGGAACGATTGTTTGACCTACTGCGCTGGAATGGTGGACTCTATTTGAAGATCGGACAGGCGATAGCAATGCAGAGCGCCATCTTGCCCCCAGAGTTCCAGAAGATGTTTGCTAAGATGTTCGACGATGCGCCGCAGAACGAGTGGAAGGACGCCGAGAAAGTGATTCGCGAGGACTTTGGGAAGAGTGTTGAGGAGGTGTTTGGCGTGAGTTTGAGTGGGGAGCCGGGCAAAGGGGTAATAGAGAAGACAGCCAGAGCAAGTGCCAGTGTGGCGCAAGTTCATTGGGCGAGATTGGCGGATGGTAGGGAGGTTGCGGTTAAGATTCAAAAGCGAGAGATCGCGAGACAAGTTGGTTGGGACCTGTGGGCGTTCAAGGTCGTGGCGAGAGTGTATACCTGGTGGTTTGATATCCCGATGTACAGTCTCGTACCGTACATATCAGAGAGGCTCATGCTGGAGACGGATTTCGAAAACGAAGCGGATAATTCGGAGGACATGAAGAGACTGGTTGCTGGCGAGAAGAGGTTGAATGGACGAGTGTATGTTCCAAAGGTTTACAGGGAGCTGTCGAGTAAGAGGGTCATGACTGCAGAGTGGATCGAGGGAGTGAGGTTATGGGATAAGGAGGGTATCACAAATAGTTGGCAAGGAGGTTGGAGAACAGGAAGTCCAGGAGCAGGAGGAACGAAATTGCCACCAGTCTCCGACAGGAATACAAACTTCGACACCAATATCCCCTCAGACGCCCCAAGAAACGAACTCTTCAAACCCAACCGATCCTCTTGGCGTGGTAAAGATGGCAAAGGCGGGCTCGGCCTGTCTCTCAAGCCTGTCATGACTACCATGGTCGACCTTTTCAGCGCGCAGATGTTTCTGTGGGGACTCGTGCATTGCGATCCGCACCCCGGCAACATCTTCGTTCGCCGCCTTCCCT
Organism: Zopfia rhizophila CBS 207.26; assembly: GCA_010093925.1. Classification (NCBI taxonomy): domain Eukaryota; kingdom Fungi; phylum Ascomycota; class Dothideomycetes; family Zopfiaceae; genus Zopfia; species Zopfia rhizophila. Next base: position 1,896,740 of record ML994615.1, read on the forward strand.
CCGGGAAACCGGAAATTGTACTCATAGATCACGGTCTCTACATCCGCATGAATCCCAAATTCCGGCACCAATACGCGCTATTCTGGAAATCTCTACTCGCATTTGACAACGACACGATCAAAGGTATTGTGAGCAGTTGGGGTATCAACAACCCCGATATCTTCGCCTCTGCAACGCTCATGCGACCGTATGAGGGTGGGGATAATAGTACGCTGAATGAGCTGAGGAAAGAGAGACAAGGGAAGGATCAACAAGAACGTGCATTTGAAATGCAGGTCAAAGCACGTGACGGTATAAAACAGATTCTGGGCGACGAAACGAAATGGCCGCGCGAACTCATCTTCATCGGCCGCAACTTACGTATAGTGCAAGGAAACAATCAATTCCTGGGCTCACCAGTTAATCGCATTAAGATTACCGGTGTCTGGGCATCAAGAGCGCTGGCCGAGAGCCGCGATCTCTACTGGAGTGAGCGGTGGCGGAACTGGGTCAAACATCTACGGTTTAGAGCTGTACTGGTACTGAGTGATATTGTGTTCCTGTGGAGTAAAGTGCGGCAGATACTTGGGGTGGGAAGGGGAATGGAGGAGGACATTGAGGAGAGGATGAGGGTTATGGCGAGGGATTTTGGAGTTGAACTGAATCATGGGGTATTTGAAGGGTAATGTGTATATGTAGAGCATTAGAGATTCCCCACTCATAGACTGCCTGATTAGGCCGGAATAGACAGCATAGCAGGTGGACAAGTCCTGTCCAGTCCATATCAGCTCCTGTCATAAAGGTGCTAATACCATCTGCGCCATTGGGCAGTTGCATTCGATAAGGTTTCTGGTTCTAATTTGAGGTACAGGCACCACTGGCTAGTGCCTTCATCGTGGTTTTAAATATCAGTTCAGCTTGTCTTTGCTGGCTAAGCTGATTCAGGAACTCCTAGTTGCAGACGGGAGATATTTGAGGATGTACTTTGTTTTCAAGTAGCGTGGATTTCCTCCTCTAAACTATACACCTCTCAAATTTTCGACGCCCTCTCCTTGCTCTTCCTCTCCAAAAGCGCCCTCTTCTCCGCAAACCTCTTCGTCGGCGCATCCTCGACAAATCTCTCCGCAAGTGCATCCACCGCATTTACAACCGCAATCAACCTCGCATCCCGAATCGGCGCATTCTGCAACCTCTTAGCCTCCATCATACTCTTCCCATCATTAACCTCCAACTGGCCCTCCAAAAATTTGACCACCTCCCCCTGGAACTCGTCTCCTGTCTTCTCAAAAACGTAATTATACAAACCCCAGTCCAGACACTCTTGAGCGGACAGCTGGCGGCCGAACATTAGGAAGTCGTTGGCGCGGTGGATACCGATTTGCTGCGCAAAAGAGATGGCGGAGCCATTTTCAGAGACGAGACCCAAGGCGGAGAAGGGGCATTGCAGCCAGGCGGTATTGGAGGCTAGGATGATGTCGGCGACGCCGGGGAACCAGGCTGCGCCGCCGCCGACGGCAGGGCCGTTGAGGGCGAGGACGAGGACTTTCTTGTGGTCGATCATACTTCGCAGGAGTTCGGTTGCTGTTGGAGGTTAGGTTGATGGGGTTCGTGAAAGTAACGGAAGGGGAGTTTGGAGACACATGGAGGGATGACGAGAAATTTGATCGAAGCATGGGATAAATGGGCGGAGAAAAAGACACTTAATTTAGAGCAACACACGCTTTTGAAGTTTATAAACCAGTTAAGGAGGAGAGAAATCGGAGCTCACCGTATGAGAACTTCTGAAGGAAGGCTAGCTTCTTCTCCGCCGCATTCTTATAGGTTTCTGGCTTCTTGTTTGCTTCGGCTGTCACGTAACCACTCAGCTCTCGAATACTAGGGTCCTTCTTGGTGGTCTAACTTTCGGGAAACAACTAACCTTTTACATCGGCGCCAGCAGAGAAGAATCTTCCCTCGCCCGTCAAGACTGTAAATACGGTGTCTGGATGATCGTTTAATACTCTAAATGCGTCGATGGTTTCAGGGATGATGTTGCCGCCGAATGAGTTGAGTGCATTGGGGCGATTGAACTATATAGACGGATGAGTTCAGATATCAAAGATCCAGTTTGTGAGAGAGAGCTATTGCATTGAAGCGCAAATTACCTTGATGATTCCAATCTTCCCTCGGATTTCAAACTTGATATCTGCATACGCTGAAGCCATCGCGATGAACACAGAGGGAAAATAGAAACTAAGCGTGGAGGGGGACCTTGGGGCAATTATCGTGGGAAAAGGGTGTATGACAGAAGCCCTACCGTCCCGAGAAACCGAGCTTGGAGGTGTGAATAGTAAGCTCAGCCCCGCAATCCGCGTTTCGCCTCGGCTCAGATATTCTGGGGATATGGGCAGTTCCTTCGAGTCGGCTAGTCTTCCGAGAGTTATTGGATTAATGAATCAGCATGAAGCTGGGTCGAAGTCGAGTATGCGAGAATGCGATAATGGTTGTGGTGGTGTTGAAAGAGATGTACGACGCGGAGTTCGAATCTCCAAAGTTACCTCGGCAACTTTTTAGGGATGCGTGATCACGTGGATTCAATGTGGCCCATTCAGATTCCCATTATCTTGGTCGGCATGGGCTAGATAGGTTATTAGGTTGTCATGGCTCATAATCGGCATATTAAATATCATTATATTTGCTTAGATTCATTATAATTACTCTGGCAATTATATATGATGTCTCATCAGACATGCCGCCTCCTCGCCCACTTAATCAGATACTCCCTTCCCTCTAATCTATATGTATCTTCTTCTACATAGCTTCCATTATAACCCCTTCCCTGTGCCTGCAAAACTAAATTCAATCCCTTCTCCCCATCACTGTACTTCGGCCAGTTAGGCAAACCCTCTGCATTCGGATCTCCACTATGAATGAAATTTATCCACTGGGCGCTCATTTCATCACTCAATCCTTGATATTCAGGCCATGGCCCCACAAACCGTGGATTTGCAAAAACGAAAGCAACTTCCGAAAAGTGCTGAACACCTTTGTAAGCCGGAGCAAGCGAGCCGGTCATATCGAGGAAGGTGGCGTTGGTGTTGTTGACGAAGGGACGGGTATTGAAGCGATAGATGTATGTATCAGCATACTTAGAATACCATCTCGCATCATCGAGTCTCGGGGCGTGGTAGAACACATCTCCTAAAATTGCAGCAATGCGTTTGTACTGGTAACCTCTGTCTGCGAATCGTTCAGAGCCAGTGTTGAGAGGAATGCCTTGGGTAGGATCGTCGGGATAGAGACGCAGTATTTCCTGGACTACTGATCTAGGATAGTCGTAGCCTGTGCTGCCTAGAAGATAAGCATAGATCTCTTCGTCGGTGTTGATGACGCCAACGGGGGCGTTGTCAGTGCCTTCGTCTGAGTTTGTGCCGTAGAGATGAGGGATATGAGCAAACCGTCCAGAATGAAGTAGCTCGGTGGGATAGTTGGGGAATATGTCGCCGTCTACAGTTGGGTAAAATCCTGGTCCGCCTACTTTGGAAGAATCCATGAAGGGGTAGATAGTCTCGTAGGGAATAGTGCGGAGGCATTCGAGCGTATCCGGCCAGTCAGTGCAATTGGTTTGCTGGACGATCTTGTCGTAGATTGGCTGATACCATGACGAGCCATTGTACCAGGCAGTGGACGCGCTCCCCGACTCCTGGATCGAGCGGTGGAAGAGGTTGTCAGTGCGGCCTCCGTAAGTCATCAGAAGTTGCCCCTAAGAATATTAGCAATTCGCCCAAACTGACACCCAACTCAACTTACAATAGCAAAGGAACCAGCGGATTCACCCCAGACAGTCACACTATCCTTATCTCCTCCGAACGCCCCAATGTTCTCCGAAATCCAACCCAGCCCTTTCCGCATATCTCTCAGTGCCAGATTAGCATTACCGGATCCCTGAATCTCGACTGAATACAGCATCCCCCAGCCGCCTTTCCTGTAGTTGATGCTAGTTGCAACGATAGGTTTTCCTATTTCCACAGATCGCTGGACCAGATATGTGAGGTTGTAGTTTGGCAAACCGCTGGTTCCAACTTGATAGCTTCCGCCGTGAATCCACACAACGACTGGAACCTTTTGGCCTTCTTCCAATCCCGCCGGCCTAACGATGTTTATGCTAAGGCAGTTCTCACTCATGCTATATGCGGCGTCCTCGTCGGGATTGTGGTCCGGGCATGCATCACTATACTGCTTTGCTGGACGCACTCCATCCCAGGTTGTATTCAGAGATTGCGGGATCCGGAAGCGATTCTGTCCCCCTGTATTCTGCGCATACGGCACTCCCAGAAAAATCTCTTGGTCGAATGCTGGAAGATAGAGGCCTTCGTAGGTGCCATTGAGAACCGTGACCGTTGGATCGGCCAGTATCGTGGTGGCAAATGACAGGACGGCCAAAAATGTCCGTATCCGGAGTAGGAGAGCAGATGCCATATTTGGAGCGTTGAAGTTGAAGCGAACGGCGCGGCTGAGAGAGAAAGACAGAACACACCCATGGTGGAAAAGGAATATTTTGTACTTTTCAATTATTAATTTACCCAGATTCCGGATTCCGGGAACGTGCATAGATACAACCTCTCGCCATCGACGCTGCAAGATGACGGGTGGAGCTGTGCGCCCGTCCCAAACGTCATCCTCGCACCCTCGGCATTCTGCCTGCAGGTACCGAACACCTAAAGCGGAAGGTACATTGACGAACCGAAATATTGCCGGATTTGCACAACGATTCCCCCACTTATAAGCAAAGTGAGAGGTGAATGTTATCCGTGAAGTTCGATAGGAGTCGCAATAGGGGGAAGAAAGTAGGCATTTGACATTGGGTATAACATACTGAGTTCCCGACTAAACAGACATCCAAAATGCAAAACGATGCAACCATGATGCAACCAATGATACCATTTTCAGATCCAATACCCTAGAAAGCCAGATAGGATATGCATGAACTCATCACATGACCCCGCAGGTCTGGCTTCCCTCATTAGCCGCGGTGGAGGCTGTACGTGCTGCTACGCTACCGATAACTGCAACAGGAGCCGCGCTCTGGCTCAGTCTCTTCAAGAGAAATTTCTTTTTCTGTAGAAGTTTAGCATCGAAATCGCATCTAAACTCATCTTGGAGCAAATGCTTACGTCTGTCGAACTTGATCTGGGAATGGCTGGGTGGGTTGCAAGTATAGTCCTATTCATTTCCATGGGGTATTGGTTTTGCGGGAAGTCTCCGTAAGGACTATACGGAGAGAAAGGAGGTGTTACTGGATTCGAGTAAGGAGACAGAGGAGATCCAGGCATTTCAGGTATTGACGGAGGAGAGTAGCCAGGTGTCCCGGGAGTTGGAGGATAGTTTGGATTCCACTGCTGCTGAGGGGGGGAAGGCCCTGCGATTGAGTGCCTATACGGCTGTTGATAGCCCTGTTTCTGCAATATCTCCGCTTGCCATTCCCTGAACACTTCCTGCATTTGCGGTATCCATTCCGGCGAGAGGTTGTACTTGACGGTGCGATCTTTGAACGCAACAAAGTAGTGGTGTTTGTTGTAAGGACTTATCGCAAGATACTAGACTCAAGATTAGTGCCGAATTAGAATGTGCTGCAGTGAGATTTGTAGACTTACAGAGACCGACCTTGGTTCCGCAGTATCAAGTATCTTATCAAGCGTCCCATAGGCACCGTAGAACTTCCATGAGAAATACCCATCCGGCCACATCACGAACCATGCATTGTTCATGCCCAGAGACACACAACACGGCGTATCAAACGCTTTTTGTATTTTATCCGTCAGGTCGGTCGGTATCCCGGCCCATATTGAGCCATAACCTGGCGCACTCGCATAGTATGACAGACCCAGACCGAACGTAATGAAGCACACTTTCGGAGCATTTGGTATCGTTTTCATCCACCGCGACAGGTCGGGGTAATTGATGTCAAAATAGGTCTGCGAATAGACTGTCCGCGCAAACGATTAGCGAGCGTTTCGCATGAATGTTGGGAATTGGTGCGACAAGGCTGAAGCTTGTCGACTCACATATCTTAACGCTCCCTTCGACCACTTTGCATCCTATATACCATATCGGCTCTGGAGAGTTGATCTGCGGACCTAGAGCAAGACAATATGGTTGCGCGATTCTCCATCCCGGGTTCATAGAGGCATTAAATAACTGCCTCAGCGTCGGCGGGATATTATGACTGGGTGCGTCAGCAATCTCGGGCCCGAGACGTCAAAAACATACTCACAACTTCCATGACTTCGGACAGTCAAAGAAAAAGGTGTTGTTTGGCCCAAAGATAAAAGTCAGTTCCGGCATCGCATCTTCATGAAGATCATGTCAGAGAGTTAGAGATTCCAAGATCAGCCTGTGCGGCATGTCCAGCAGACCGGTAAAGATCGCCAGCGCGCGAGCGGAGGAGAAATACGGGCCTGGCGCTTTCTGGCTGAGCAACAAACTCTCACGGCCCCAATCGATGCAGCTGGTGGCTTGGACACGCGACATGCTGATCATATGTCGAATTGTGGGTGAGTATACGCGAGACAATTGCATAAAAAGAAAAGGCGCAGTGGAAAAATCCGAGAGACACCGCATGAAGCTGGAGAATTCAAATATCACAATCAAGCTCTTCGGCCTAAATTCGGAGATCCCATCTGTCCAAAACAATTTCATAAATCCCGTTTTCAATCGTCTAGACTGTTCAGATAGCATTCCCCTTCCCAAATTCTTCCGTTTTTGAACGGTACTCGCACCATGCACTACTAGTCGAATGCCTAGTTGTTGTCCAGGACTCAACGCAACTACCAAAGCTCAATGCAATTGTTTTTAACAGCTCCCCCACTATATTATATATAATATTTTATTTTAAAAGAAGAAAATTTTTTGAACTTCATTTAAATCTTAATAGGTTTACTTTCTATTATGTTAAGCATAAATTCTAAGAGTTTAAATTTATATTTTATTTCTAGATACTTAATGTGAGGGACTTCACAGGCAGGGAGCTCGAAGGGCCGGAAAAGGGAGGGTACAGAATAGATTGGAGAGAGACGAATTCTTAAGAGGTGCTCATGGGGTTCGGAGAGTATCTATGTACCTGACTACGCACGTGACCATACGGGCCGGTGCTTTGGCACTGACTATCCAATAGAGGCCCAACAAACGCCCGGAAAAAAAAAAAAAAAAAAAAAATATAATAATAATTTTTAAAAGATAAAAATAATGGGCTAGTTAAGGGATGGTAGAAAAATTACCCTTTACATTACCTCCCTTTTCTTAGAAATCGTCCCAGTTCCTCAAGGTTTAAAGAAAGAGGTATTTAGTTACATTAGCTTTTTGCTATATAACCTAAAAAAAGCCTCTTAGTTTACTATTAGTATATGTAAGAGTTTTAGCTAATATTAGTAATTAATGTTGGCAACAATAAAGTGTATGCTTTCCCCAGATGGCGCATTTAGCAAGCTGATGGAATGGCAGTTGAATGGAGTTGAGATTGAGATTAGGGAGGTGAAGGTCATAGGTCCGAGGCCGACGCAGAGGGAGGAGATTGAGGATGATTTGGAGAGAGATGATGAGGAAGAGGATACGGGGAGAAATGGTGAGAGTGTTACGACGCCATCAACGCCTTCGTCGAACAGCCGGATGTAGATGCAGCTGCTCTCCTAGTGTGTAATAGTACATGGCCTCTCTGGCGATCGTTGGGGAACAAACGGGTTTGCTGCGTCGTTTGGGGTATCGGGCATAGCACGATATATGGTTCCACAAAATCCATTGCACTGTATAGTACTAATCACGAAACCGTTTTCAGGCATACGTAAAACCAGCCATCCAGAGCTCTCTGTTGTCGCGACATCGGATTTCGGCGTGGGAGTCCCATGTGCCTTTTTGTTGGCAGAACTAGGATATGCAACCTTGCTACCTTGCGCTATTATGTGCAACCGAGCAAGGGTGTGTAATCTAGCAATGCTTGATTGTTTTCATCTCGTTGTCGTCAGCAGATTGCGAATCCTCATTCCAGCTCATCTCGCTCATTATTTAAGGAAGATAGTCACCCTTAGTTTTCAATTTAATCAATGGTTCAAGACAATATTTATGAGTACTTCCAGCTGCCAAGACCTGACTTCCTCCGTCACTTTTCCATTCCATTTTGCCCAGTGTTGGAACATTTATGAGTTATAAGCCACAGCATGTCTCTATCAACCAATAACAACGCATCCGCCAGCCTTCTTGCTAATTTTTAGCCAATTCTTCGCGAACCATGCCTCCAGAGCTCGTCCCTTTTTCAGACTTGAGGTGACCTAGAACCAGGACGCCTAAACTAAAAGAGTCTCAGGTTGCTTCTTTCCTTATGTAACCACTTTGACCAAGTGCAGCGGTCGTCTGGCCGAGTTATTCGTCTAGCCGCCCGCTTCGTCAGTCCGAATTCTTCGTCAGTCCACACGCTTCGTCTACCGTTAGTTCCTTTCTTTAACACTTCCAATTCTCATATATAATTCGCGTTTGAATATTGCTAATGATTCTTACTCCTCTACATCATCCTTTATACGGGGGTAATGGAGATTACTTGAGAATATCAGACGCTTAATGGAGTTCCTTATGTATTCTTTACTATGAGTCAACCTCTGTTTTACAGATTTCATTTTTAGAACTACAAGGTTTACCAATGAATTACCCCCTAATATTGAATTAAATAATAGTCACTATGGTTCGCATTTCCCCATGGCCCAATACGCCCCATATGCCATCTTCTGTACAAGGAGGCATTCCTCCATTCTCCACTAGAAGTTTATCTATTCTCTGCTCGCTACTGAGAAACTTGGCAAGACCGATTTTCTCGAACTTTCCGAAATCTCCGTTGCCTCTTTTCAGAAGTAGAGCATATTCCGCATCCAGGAAGTGTGCCAGACACGGGAAATATGGTTGAATATCAAACACGGCATATATCCTTTGCAGGTATTGTCCCGAAGTAAGAATCCTAAAACAATTTTTCCAAGTATCGTAGGACTATCATGGCATGGCTCAACCTTGAAGAGAGGTGCCTAAATAATTAATCAGGAACTCTATTATCAAATTGCCGGGGTAGCTTAGAGACACTTACCTTGATCTTTAACCAGCCAGATTCAACGCCACCAAACATGATTCTCCCAACCGGCTTGATAAATGCACCGTAAAACTGAGCGCAAACATGGCTATTTGATAGACGTTCGAATTTAATGCTCCCGTCTACGGCTGCCAAAGACCAGGTAGGAGCACGATATGCGGAAGGGCATGTTATAGCAGACAACCTATTACAAACGCCTTTCTGCGCTAAATGTATTTCATAGGTCCAAGCTGGGGGGTCCTCTTCACAAGGGTATACTCTCCAGAGAAGATCTTGGAGAATGTGTTGTTTCCATAGCCCAGCAAAGTAGTGATCATTAGTTTCGTGGGTAACCCAGCTGGCTAGTTCGGATAAAGTAGGTAGTTTGTCGCTCTTACAAGTTAACTCGCGCCTGCTGTATAACTCAACGAGAAAATTCCATCCATTGAAGAGCCTCCAGCTTGACGGGTCATTCGGATTAAAAGGCGTGCGCCCCTTAACCATAGAACATATGCTTGGGGGGGTTTCCAGTGTAACCGAGTGCTAGCCTCTCAGGTAGCACCATTGCTTGTATACTGAGTTCTCCTGTTGATCCTCTCCTGATGATCTTCTCCTGACGATCCCCCTATCGACATTTACAAGATCATTATTTAAGTAGGATAGCCATCCTTAGTTTTCAATTCATGAGGTTGCTGCTACATCTTTTCCTTGCGTCTGGTCAGATCCAGTCCAACTCCAGGGTGGTTTCTGCAGAGCATGAGACATTTCTTTCTTGTACACGTTTTCGAAACGAGCTTCGTCTTCAGCGCAGACTTCAACTTGACATTGAAAATAGACCTGATCTTTGCCAAAGTGCACAACGCGAGGCGAAAGGAAACGCTCCTGTGTAACCGAGTGCAGGGAATCAATGTAGCAACCCATAATCAATTGAATGAGTGGAAGACTCGATCTATATACATAATCGAGATAGATCATTCGTACGAGAAAACAATCAGCAGACGTCTGACCGGACGCAGGGTAAAGATGTAAAGCAACCTCATCAATTGAAAACTATGGATGGCTATCCTACTTAAATATGTGCTTTGTAGATGAGGATAGGGGGGATCGTCAGGAGACGATCGACAGGAGAGGATCGTCAGGAGAAGATCGTCAGGAGACGATCTTCAGGAGGATCATCAGGAGAGCTCAGTATACAAGCAATGGTGCTACCTGAGAGGCCAGCACTCGGTTACAAGACGCAGTGAGGGCCTAATGTGTTGGAGGCCTGATGTGATAAGGGCCTCATGTGATGAGGGCCTAAATGTGACAGAGAGGCCTAAATGTGATGAGACAAGACAAGGCGTTACTTGGTGACATCCTGTAAGGTCCAGCCGCGTTTGTTTAATGGTTCATTTTCAACGGGGTCAATATAGGCGCCAAAACTGCCAATTTGATACAATCTTCAATTGTCCTTGAACGATGATGGCATCCATTCTTTTGAGAAATAAAGTGTAGTGTGACGAGACTCTCGTACTGAGTGGTATTTTAACACTTAGGTCACGTGATTCGTCAAACCTAATAGATAAGCTATTGGGTGGTATATATGTCGACGATCTTCAGGAAGGGAAACAGCTAGAATCAGCTCCTGTCGACGTAGATGTAGCAACTGTTAACCACGAATTTGAATATACGTCGTATATTTTAGAAACATTCGCGTTCCAATCGTGGGCGTCTCCTCGAATTATACAAAGAGAGTCTATCCAAAGGTACTGGATATTGAGCTGTCTCGAGATTGTGACTGCATCCTGAAAGGTCTTTGGTAGTTCTGAGAATAATATGCCTTCTTGTGGGATTGCAACGTGGCCGTGGTAGTCCGAAGTGGATATGTCCTACCCCAACAATGACTGAGTGCGATATATTTCCCTCTCATTCCATGAGTCTCAAGGAGCCAGATTTCTTCGTTTTTCTGGGCATCTTTTAAATCAAAAACTCGAGTCGGAAGTTCAGACTGCTCGGGTGCACATTTATGAGTTATATCGCCACCGAGGATCCAAGCTTTCAGCTTGGCAAACAGACTGTCTTCTTGCGAATCGAGGGCGACTCTTCTACCTGGTATTTTGTCCCATAGTGGACCGACCGTATAAAGGGTAAACGTAGTCAAGAAGCAGAACTGGGTCAAATACAAGGTTCAGTAAAAATTCTAATATCGCTTCCACGGTAGATAATGCGTCCAACCCTTCGTTAGTACGTGCGATCTGAAATTCTGGCATGTGACTCAATCGCACTCCAAATCCAATAAGCTGGTACGGGCACTGACTTCTCCTTGCCAGTACCCACCAATTTCTGTACCGCCAAAGTCGCACCCCAGAACCCTTTTGGCTGTGTCTATACTCGTAGAGCCCGGGCAAGTGTACTTAGAGCTCTCCATTTTCTTTAACAGTCCCGGCGAATCGGTGTGGTGTAGGACTTCTAAGTATTATTTGATTGATCTCTATGCCACCGACTCTTGACGACATTTGTCGTATACCAAATTTCTTGTGTGTATTACGGTGTGAGACCACATAGGCTGTGCTATCGTCAAGCCCACAGTTAATTATGTTAGGCGTCTCAAATGTCTCCTGGTCAAAGTCTTTCTGAGCATCCTCGACAGCCATAAGGATTAGGTTGCAGAGCCCACGAGTCTCACTGGAATCAATCAGATCTGGGATGCTTTGTTGGTGAGGATAGCCTGGATCTTCTTCAAATGGTAGTTTGTGGAAAGGTATTGCCGCGCAATTATCGCATACGCTGTGCTGGATATATTCTTGCATTTGTGAGTGAGGCACGATATTTCCCGTGGTGAATAAACTGTCCTTAGCAAAAAGGATCGAATGGAGAGTGTAGGCCGGAAGAGTCAGTGAATCACCTGTCTTGAGCGCAATGTATTTCTTTTGTGCGCAGCAAGATCTAGTCCCTGAGTGTTCTGCTCAACCTTCATTTTGTCGTCTACATTCAATCTTTTTGTCGAAAAGCCGAGGAAGAGTAACCCCTCTTGGACAGTGATATACGAATCATATTTCCTACACCTGTTTATCTGTGCAGCTAGCTTCTGACCTTGGACTAGTTGGGCTAAGAAGGGGTCCTTATTAGCGTGTCGTAGGATTTCTGTTGCATTGTTGCGGGCTTCGTTGAACATAACAGCGATAGAAAAGATATAGCATCAACCTGATTCTCAATTGAATGAGTTAACCAGTCCATCTAAATACATAACAGAGGTAGATAGTGCTTAAGGTAGTACTTAAAAGGACACGCAGACAGCTGACGTAGGAAGGGGCGATTGTACAGATATGACGAGGCGCTACTCGGTGACTTTGAGCGCCTGACAATCTAAGCATGGCCCCATCACGTGACTTAGTAAGTCACATGCGCCAAGCCGGAGCTACATTAGGGGAATACAGTCGCCCGAGTTATAGAATAGAGAGTCTATGCGCTGTGTAGATGTTGGGCAGAATTCGGCTTATTTACTACCCACAGAGTGCTTTGCTACGCTACTTTCGCAAATTTCCTTCTAAAACTAGTATCTCTGAGCAGAGCCAGCATATATAAACTTATGAGCTACACCGAGTATGCGCTCAGGAGTCGGCTTGGGAGTATAGGCTTAGATTGTATAAGAAGTATGGTTATGGGCTGGATGGGATTTGCGTGCATGGGGATTAGAAATCTAAGAGTGGAACTTGAGATGTACTCCAAGCTTAGGGATGAAAGTCCATCGGTATAGTATATGTATATGAGATGAGCGGAGCCAGCGTTACTATTTCCCGTACCAAATGCGCTTCGGCTGACTGCATAGTTAAAAATTAAAAATATTTCCCCGTAGCTGCCGTCCGTAACGCAAAGCTCAGAGCCACGTTTCTGATTAATATACGATCCATTTCTATATAACACCTTCTAGTCACATAATTATACGTTCCATGAAATGAGATGTTAAAAGCCGCGTATGAGGCACTTTCGATGCGAAAACATAGCTGCGGAACTTAGTTCCGCGAATTTGATCTCCGTATCAGATCGTCCAACGTAACCGGAAACCCGCTGATAGGTATCTTCTTTCCCGAGTTTTTCATCTGGACAGCCAGAACATGTGCGACTCGAGAGCCCTTCTGAGCCTCCAAGATGAACGGCACGCGAAGACGGCGTTTGTTTTCTACGATTTGAGCTCTCATGGATTGGAGCCCCATTAGCTCCGTCCACTGAAGGTCAGATGGGAGCTCTTCAGAATGAGTTTTGATATCGTCCGCTAGCACAGCATAGTGGAAGCTAACCACACGTTTCAAAAGGGTCTTTAATTCGACGCTGTTATGACGCAGACGACACCGGATTGTACCACTAAGCGCAGCTAACCCTTTCAGTGCTCGCGTTCCATCCACTGAGAGCGTAGTCGAGGAAACCGCGTTGTCATCGCCGGGCTGGAAGAAGAAGAGATTTGCCATGAGCGTGTCTGCAATATCTAGGATCTCCTGTATCCACCTTGGTTCCTGCATCCACAGTTCAACCATAGTTCGCAATTTCTCCATTTTGTGGTAGTGCCACAGAGCGATGTAGTCTCGTTCAGAGTTGATGTCGGGATTCAGGCGGCGCAATCGGGCCTGTACGTTCTCCGCAGCGTCGCTCTGGAGGAAGCTGTTCCAGAGTTTCTGCGTGTCTAGATTGTTGTGGAAGGATCTGCAGATTTCTTCGAATCCTCCGACCTTGACGGTCTTTGGGACCTTAATTTCTCGCTTCTGATGGCCTGCCCCAAGGGAGAGCAGAATATCTAAAGAAGCCCCGTTCTGAGGCCAAATTCTCTTCATTTCCCTCAGTGCTGTCTCGGCTGGGCAATTCGCGTAAAGGGCCCCATCGACGTATTCCTTTCCTGTTTCCAATTTCTTGAACGGCGGAAGATAGAACGGCGCTGCAGAGGTAGCGAGCGCTGCTTCCCAGATCTTCATGCTCATGTCGTCGTCATCTTCACGTTCAAAATCTGGACAGTCTGACAGGTCAGGACGGTTATAGCTTGATATCAAGCATTTGGTGTCTCCGGCATCAGTTGCGGTCACCACTGCCACGCCAGTCGAACATTGGTGTTTGCGTGCTCTTGCAGATGAGAAAAGGCTAGTGCCCTCGCCGAAAAAATCAATCAGTCCGCGTTTCAAAGGTGTGGAATCGAACATAGTTTTAGTGAAGCCTAAAGCCATGAAAATCTTCGTCATTATATGGCCGATCTTGGCTTTAGTAAGTATATCACCCGCATTAGGTCTACTAAATGTGTTCGTGGCAAACTCGACAAATTTCCCGGTCATGTCGTTTAGAGACTCATCCTGCATGCCGAGAGCCAAAGCAATAATGCCTCCTGATGTACCCGTTACAATATAATTTTCGAGGTTGAGATGGAATGCATTGACTTACCAGTGCTTGTGCCGACGATTAAATCGAAGAAATCTCTGAACGGTATCCCCAGATCTATAATATTATTGAGTTGCTTAAGACGAGTTAGCTCAACGATGCCCCGGATACCTCCTCCATCGAGAGTCAAGATCCGAACCCCGGCAAACCAGGGCTTCAGACGCACCAGGTGAGGGTTACGTTGGCTTGTCCAGCACAGCGAGCAGTGATCCATAACCCATGCGGATTCGTAGTCTTTAGATTCTGCTCCAAGTTCCTGCACGCATAGGACGCAGTAAGCATGACCACAAGGCAAGACATTTTCTGGGACATTCTGTAAACAAGCCAGGCATGTCTTGTTGCTCCGAATTTGTCCCCACTGCCGATAGTATCTTTGCAGGAGCCCTTCCCGCCGGGCTCTTGCGATGCATCGAAGCGGCTTATGATTTGGCTGTTTAATAGAACCGTCGTTGGTGACTAGAGCTCGATAATACTCGATGAAATGCTGTCGGGTCCCACTCATCCATTTCGGGGAGTATCTGCGCTTTGGAATAAACGCTCCACGCGCCCTCACCCCATTTGCTGATTGATGGTGCGTGTGGGTAATTGCAGGTCGAATACAGCAGGGTAACCCTCCAGGAAATTTGAAACTACACTGCTGATATCGCCCTTCATATTGTTTAAACGCAGTTTCGCAAAGTTTCTCCAATGACATTGCCCCTTTACGCCCTTCGCCGCGGGCAAAAATCAGTTCAGGATCAACCACTGTAGGTGGGTCAGATGAACTCAGAGGTGTCAATCGAGCAGGAGGCTAACCTTGGTTGAAGTTGCGCAATGCCCATGTAACGAGACTCAGAGCGATGTTCCGCTGCGTCAATTCCTCCATTACACTGGATTCGAAGGGTGTATCAAAAGCAAGTCGAAGAAAATTTGCTATATGATCGGAGAATCCTGTAGGCGTTGGATTATCACTGCGCGCTGCCATGTAGAAGTCGAAGGCTTTATCCGATTCTCGAAAATGCTCGAAAGCTTTCAGCAAAATGTGGGAGAAGGTGGGGACGTTGTATTGGGTCCAGCCCTTCTGTCGTAGCAATTGCGCACGGCGAGAAGCGTCATCGATTCTGCCCCTAAGATGTTGGTATTGGCGTAAGAGCTCCTCTGGTTGGCTGTCTACATCCTTCTTATTTGGGATACAGCAGCACACTATGTCGGAAAACAAAACTTTGTAGAGATCTTTGTTCTCGTATATGCATTCGGTTAGATCCTGCTTGCTGTTATAGTCGGTAACGAACTTCTGCAACTCTTTGGACCCCTTCCACACCCTTGGTTCATGCTTGAGGTAGACGCCTTGCAATACTTTATCATCGTAAAGCTCTGGCCTATGGTCGTTTGCCATATTGCGAACAATTATCAAGGTCTTCCGCGATGGGTGGTTCATGGAGTTGAGAACCGCAGCTGCCGCCCATTCAAGAATGCTGGTAATAGAGTTCTCCATGAGATTGTCATCGTTTGTGACAAAAACCACCACATCGCTGACTGCATACAGAAACCTTGCATAGAAGAGCTCGATTCCCGTTTTGTCCTGGGTTCTATAGGTGGGCGAGGTGATTTCCGCCTCGTACAACAAATGCCTTTGTAGCTCACCGACGCCCTCCGACTCTCTTTCCCTCTGAGCAAAACGCTCTGAATTCGGAACGGCTATACCAGCATAGAAGCCCTCGCAATCTGCGAAAAGGATCGGGAAGTTTGCGTCCTCGTTAGAACGTATGTAGTCACGGCCGTCATGGTAGAGGTGAACTCCGAAAGTCGTGGGAGCAGTGAGATGGTTAATATCACCAGACTTCGTCACTGGTGCTTCGCGTGGCGACGCAAGAATGTTCGCGAAATCCTCAATGTTTTCGGATTCAACGGTCTGAGAATTTGAAAGAAGTCCAGATTTATTGATTGCGCCTAGAAGGATCATGGCTCTGACGAGGGTAGATTTGCCAACTCCGGACTTCCCGATAAACGACACGAAACTTGGGAATTGATTTGCTGTGTCCATGTTCCCCGACCTTCGTGGATCGCAGAGTTTGCCAAATCTGTCATACACCGAGAGCTTTGGCCTGCCACAGTCATGACGGATGTTAAACCAACGTGCAACTTTGTCCTGGTCATGAAGCTGGCTAAGTCTTTCGCCCTCCGTTTCGGAATGAATGACTGCGCGAGCGAACAACTGTCCTTTCGGATCTACTGCTGTGTGATCTTCAGCGGAATCGGCCCAACCATCATCTCTTGGGAGGTGTCGTTCCCAGCATGTCCCGTGTTCAATGCACCCTCTCCGTTCGCACCCATCCGCATGACAACGTAGGGAGTAGTTTCTTCTGCAAAAGCTACATTGAGCGACGGAGTGAAATGGGACGAATCTTCCACACCGGCATCGGTGCTGCTCTTGTAAGATATCCTAAAACAACCGTTCAGCATACTACATAGATTTGCACCGCCTTTTGGCGTTATTGATATATCGTACCATGAAATGGAAAAAGCTTTAGGAATTGGCGAGTGTTCTAAATAAACACTGGTCAAGGACCACAGATTATCAGATAGTAGAAAAAGGAAGTATATGTTGGTATGTGATGGACCACAGCAAGGCATCTCAAGCTTTACTTAAAGCATGTCCTCTGCACACGCACCTATATGAAACTGATATTCCAACAAAAGCGCATCACACAAGAGATCGATGTAAAGGAGGGCGTATCCCGCGAGCAAAGTCACAACACGGCGGTAACGGATTGGGACATTCCTTGCGGCTGATCTGTCACGGCGTGACGTGGGGATTGAAAATGCGGCAGTGTTAGCTTCTAAGATTCGAATCAGCTGGACTGGCAAAGCCACCACCATCTCTCAGCTCTATGAAACTCCTTATGCCAAGCACAAACACAGCCACCATTGACCGTGTCGCCTACCCATTCGATTAAAAAGCTACGCAATTGTTATCAGTCACAAGTTTCGAATGTGTGATAAAGGAGACATGAATGACGCAGTGGAGATGCACCCTCCGATAGTTTAGGGACCAATCAGACTTTGCTGGAACTCTTAATATCGACTATCTATCACATTTCTTCGTACAATACTAGCACTGGAGCACTGCCACCTACAAGGAGCTCGTAGAACTACGGAATATAAATCTTCAGTGGTCTCGATCCTTGGCCCCCAGTGGTGAACTGCCAGGCCGATACTGCTCTGCCTGAGGGTGGAACAGGCGACGTGGGATCCCTTTTCTTAAGCAGGCTAGAGATTAGTTTGCCGAAAGCTATCTGCTCCGCAAAGATGCGAGCGACCCTCCCTTGCGTTTCAGGACGAGTGGGAAATGAAGCAGGGCCACCCACTCCCTAGCATCAAACACTTTAAAGCACCCGAACCCATCGATCGCTCAGGTTCGTCAATCTTGACACCACGTACAACATAATTTCTAGGTCCTTTCGTCAATCCCCTGACCAAGCGTATTTTTCCTTATCATTATAATGATTACATATTATCCTACATTTCCTTCCAAGCAACACCGTTGAGCTCCAATGGGAAATCAGGAAGTGATGTTACATATTATTACATAGATTATGTTGAGGTAAGGCAACCAGCTTGTCCTTAATAACCACTGCCCTTGTCTCCATATCTACTTTGTCCGCTCTGTGGAAGAGGAATCGAAGGAATTTCAAACCGAGGAGTATCACAAATGTCGCAGCAAATGAATAGAAGAAGCCAGCTGATACGTCAAGTAGCTGATTGCTATTGGCCAGTGTCAGTTACATCACAATGCGTGAGGGGCTTCTGAGACTTACCGGACGCGCTGTCCTGTTGTTCTGCTAACCAGCCGCGAGTAGCCATCAAGGCCAGTGACCTCATCACTTGAAACGGATCGTTTAGCTTACTGCTCAATCAAGTCTTCCAATGGCAGAGCTTACCTAGCCAAAAATGCTGTGAGTAACATTCCTACGAAGCCTCCTCCAGCATGGACCGCACAGATGTCCAGATTGTCATACGGTAAGAGTCGCGGACGAACGTAGAAGCGGAGCACTTTGCAGATAATTGCCGCCACGATACCGAATATGGAAGCGAGTTTAACTGGAACCTAGCATATGTAAGTTCTTATCCTTGATTTGAGTAGGAAATACTTACGAATCCTGCTGCAGGAGTAATCGCCACGAGGCCTGCAATTGCCCCATCACAGAAACCGAGTATAGACGGTGGATATTTTTTCCTCTTCTTAAGGTATTTGCTTTGCCCCGCAAATACCCATTCCATAAGCAGACCAGCACTGCCTCCGGCACAAGCAGCTATATGAGTTGCGAGACATGCGGAGGCCGCGCGAAGATTAGACCCAAGAGCTGAGCCGCCGTTGAACCCAAACCACCCGAACCAGAGTAGGGTCGTTCCGAGTACAGCATTTGTCACATTATGGCTCGTGAATTCTTCCAAATGTCTCATTTCTAGGTCGAGGATGTCTTCTCTCCTTCTCCGACGTTGGTCGTTCTGCGCTTCCCCAACACTTCTAGATCGCGGACCATTGATGTGGTGTGTTTCATTTGTACTCTGACTTTCCGTTGTACCAGATGATGACTGGCCTTCTACTCTGTCGTCCTGACCTCTACTTCTTGCTTCGCTGGTGGCAGCATGAGACGGCCCAGCCGTTGTCTTATCGTCAGATTGTATCTCTCCCAACGGTATATCCTTTCCAGAAATGTTTGAAGCATTTTGCTCTGCGCTTCTTGCTCTTCGATCCCGTCGCCACCGCGAATTCCATAAATTCCGGAACTTCCACCCTCGGACTTCTAGTTGGAAAAAGATGCTATAAGCAGCAACGGTGGCACCAGAGCAGACATGAACAGCCGTTCCTCCTGCAAAGTCCATTGCCCCACGAATCCGAGACCAGCCTTGCGGATGCCAGGTCCATCGAGCGATGGGGTTGTAGACTAGTAGGGACCAGAGCGAGATGAAGAGGAGAAAGCGACCTGTCAAAGCCTTCTTCATAATGCCTCCAGAGACAATGGATGCGCTGAGGAACTGCAGTTAGTCGATGAATTCCTTCAAGTTGTTTGCAAGGAAGCTCACGTAAAACAGGCGAACATTCCTTGGTAGAGCGCGAAAACCAACTCTGGAATTTTCGGACCCGTCATTGGTCCTGGCCCTGGGCCTTGAATCCCAACTGGTCGAGCCAAGACGTCCCTAAAGACATTGGTCTTTGGGTCCCCTCCATACCACGCGAAATGTCCACTGTCATTGACGCTGATTGACGGCGAAAACGTAAGTGTGTATCCCCAAAGGTACCACTAAATCCAACCAGTTATTATGAGAGATTATCGGGTATGTGGTTTGTGAAGTGCTGACTTGAAAGCCAATAAAGGCTGTTGTGATCAAAGGTATCCGTGCAAGCGTAACTGTCGAGTGGCAGTCGGCGACGCCGGAGTAGACCAGAGCAATTCCCGGGATCATAAGGAAGACAAGAGCAGACGCCGTAATCATCATCGCAATATCGGCGCCCTAGAGATGGTAAGTATACGAACTAGGGAAAACGGACATAGCGCTATAACGTAGTCAAACTGACCTCATAGTACAGCTCTGGATGTGACACTATCTCACTAAGATTGGCCTCCATAGTACTTTTTGGAGCAGGTACCTGCCCGAACTGATACAGCTCCATCATGAAGAATAGCAAAGCCCAAAATCGGTAAAGAGTTGGTTGTTGAGGACGAGACAGGCTGTGGGTTGAAGTAATTGAACAGGGAGTAGGGTCTAGACTACAGCCTAGGGCCCCACGCACTCGTCTATGCCTACTTATTGAAGCGAGCGCGTGGTATGGCACGTTTCTCTGCGGCTGTGAAACACAATCTACGCGCCGAGGCTGAGAAATCGGCCAACCAGCGCTGTTCAGTCTTGATCGGCATGTTCTCGACAGTGGATGGGCTTTCTGTCACGATGCATCTTGGGCGCATCCCAGTGGCGGAAAACGCCCAGCACCGAGATTTCAGGCTGAATCGAACAATTCAATCCCTCCCCGCCACTCTTGGGCGGGCAATGGATTATTGTGGCGGTCTAGAATAAGGCTAAGGCTCAGTAGGTGTTGAAAGCAGGCTGCCACACTTTACACGGCGATATCCGTGAGGCTCAACCAATCGCAGGTTGGGGAAGGCGGAGCGGAGCAGTATGCCTCGTCGACTTGCAACATTTCCCACGCCGTCTCAGCCTGACACCTCTGCGTTGATAGGATTGTCAGGTCATATGCTCTGAGTGTTTGTACGACCGATTCGCTAGTCATCGTCCCTTGCGATATATCGGTGGTACTACCGTCGCGGAGAGAGAGCATCTCTTTCGCCGGCTTATCGATACCAGGTACAGGATCTAATGGAAGTAAGTATCGGAAAGCTGCCGCGTCGTTGGCCATGCCCTCCGTTCCCAATCATTGACTCAAATTAGCCGATCTTGAATAATGTAATAGCGCCATGACGACCTCTCAGAATACAGAACATACTTTTATCTTTCATGATGATGATGAGGAACGACCCTCCTGGGTCCAGAGGAATGAGGTGGCAGTCGCAGGACACGTTGAGCGAAAGCACGGCTATCCGGCCAACGCTATACACGACGCCACGCCAGATGAAACGCAAATAATACAATTGCGATCAGCACGCCTCAAAATATGTATCGACCGTGGCCCTACTAGTACGACGCACTTATGGCCCGATCTTGATCACGGAATCCAAAGATCAGGACTCGTTTGGGTAATTCGTCATCTTGCCGGAAGGGCGCCCATCTTACAAGACTGGAAACGCTTGAAGTCTTTGGAAAACGCTGAATGGCTGACGATTATCGCATTTGTCCTGGGGCCAAGCCTGAATGATATACTTAGAGCGCAACTGGCAAAACTTGTGTGGTCTTCTAGCTCAGAGCTGACATGCGTTATCCCATACCTCCAACAATGGATTCAGAGTAGGTGTGCAGCGTTTTCTCTGGCGGTTGTTACTGACATCCAGCAGGGAGGCGGATGGAGACGCTCGAACGTGTCTACACCATTTTCCAAGAACACGTCGGCGAACTTCGATCAACGCACGGGAAGTCAAAAATCGCCTCGAACATAATTTCGAAATTAAATGATCCGTCAGGTGTCAACATTGACTTTAGTCTTGGGTGGAGAACGCAGTGTGATAATGGAGGGAAGGTCGTTGGGATGTCGCCGAAAGCTCTTGCAGACGATATTCTACAGGTTCTCCTAGACGAGTCCGGGATACCGCCAGTAAATCGGAGCGCCAGTCTGCTTTCAAATGGAAGCGACCATTATGCTACGCCAAAGCCTTACGGACCACGCCAAGGGGCAGGTGGTGATTTTTGGGAGTTCACGAAAACAGTCATAGGGAACTTGTCATCCTCACATGCAGAGGACAAAGTCATTACAGAAATCCATACAGTTGTGAAAAAAGCGCAGGACTTGAAAAACAGTAAGTGGAAAAGACTGGAGAGTGATAAAATCAAAACCCTGGTTGAGTGGAGGGATGCCCAGCAGAGCCAGTGGAGGTGTAAGTTTATTGGACCTGATCAAATGAATGGTAATACAATTAGTCCGAGTAATGCTTAATAGGGTCGAGATGAGGATGTAATGATACCCAGAGCAACCACGGCGTTATACGAAATGTTTTCCTTGCTTCAACATTCGAAGTGTGTGATGTAGATAGACGAATGAGAAAAAATGTGCATTGCGCTCGAAGGTCCCAGACCCAGGGTGCGCAGGTCTGATTTTTATACGTACGTCGTCGTGTTTCATTGCCAGAACACAGCCTGAGCCTTTAGTTCCTTGACTACTGATGGGCCAATGAGAGCGTCCCACTTACGTAACTCTGGGGTACTGTACGCGTGCGTATGACATTAAAGGATGCTTGTCAGCGCCAGTACCCAGACTTCGGCCCGAGCCGGCTACATCTGTGGGTGCCGGCAGTGGAACCTCATCATTGTGTGGTAAATACTTCAACGAGCACGTATCTACGGGGGACGGTTAGCAGGTGGAGTAACAAAACTAAATCCGAATCTCAACCAACCATAACAGATATGGAAATATTGCAGCATTACCAGCCAAAACAGCCAAAAATACATTTGTACGATAGATTCTAGAGATTATAGAGTGAATTGTCTAGCACGTGACTCCACGCACCTACTGCGTACGTCAATAACGCAATAGAAAGTTCTTACATTATTATTATTATTATTATTATTATTATTATTATTATTATTATTATTATTATTATTACTATTATTATTTTTTTAATTAAAACTTAATTTTTTATATAAAATAATAGTAGTTAACATTACTAGTTTATAATTTAAAATACTAAAGCTAATATTAATGTTAGAGGGCTTCGCTACGCTTAGCAACAAGTAGTGTAAGAAAAGCTACGTGAAAGAGCAGATATAGAGAAGTAGCCTGAGAGGCAGTGTAAAAGAAGTAGCGTAAGAAAGACAGCGTAAAAGAAG